>OY796658.1:67832227-68432227 GCA_963680705.1 Rhagium mordax
ATTATACCATGGCCGCGAAATTTTTTAGCGTCCTCAAGATTATCTTGCCTCGGCCGCAAGCGGCCTCGGCGATAATTCTTCTCTCGGTACGCTAAAAAGAATTTCGCAGCCTTGGTATAAAAATAACTATTGGCGGCCGTAAAATTTTCAAACGACCGAGACGCGACGAAATTTTCAAATAGTCTTGGCGCGGTTTACACCACCCGTTCAACCGCGGTTTACGCTCGCGTCACGCGCCCTACAATTTCGATCCCAGGGGGGAACCGATCACGGTGTATTGAGTAGAACGGTGGCAGCATTTACCAGCCAGTGCGAGAGAGATAGATCTATCATGACGTCACTGCATACCCGGTTCTCTTTCTAACGTATTACTAATAAAAAACTATTGAGTTTTTTAATCATTTATGAAAGAATACTTCCTAATTTTTTATATATATTTGATATATATGTGAATATATATATATATATATATGTGAATATATATATATAATAATATATCTAAGATTCTGTTTTTATAAAAATGTAAACAAAATGAAATTTAGTATAGCTAGGTTTCAAGCTAAATAATTCTTTTTTAGCATATATGTTTCATAGAACAAGCGTGTTCTATGTATCTTTCTTTTACCTCGGACTTGTACCTATTCAACTTAATTTATCACTTCTTAAGGTAGATTTTAAAAAAGAATAAAATATATAATATAATTTCTGGAAAAAAACCAGAACTATGGATGATCTACAAATATAATAAAAGAAATGCATGATAGTATTAATAAAATGTATTTATTTAAATAGGTACCTAATTTAATAACAAAAACAATAATATGATAATAAATTTAATTTGGATGCCCATTTCTGCAGAGTTACTACATGAGGAAGAGGAAAATTTAGTTTATTTCTTATAAAAATATAGCACCTTTTGCTCAAATATCTTATTGAAAACGCTTTCGAAATATCATCAGCAGACCAACGCACCTTGACTTTTGTATTATTTATTAATTGTAGTTGAGTTTTACTAAAAATCCCTTCTAATTTAGTCACTGGGATCTGATTTTCAGCGTTTTCTTTTAAAATTCTTTTCAAGCTCGCAATTTCGTCTTGCTGTGAATCAATTACTTGTTGCATTCCTAGAATTGTTTCCTTCAAGTCAGTATTTTTCCAAGACAATTTTGCTAAATTTTGATTCTAGAGATTCTTCCTCTTCAGTCGCCGTATCGATTGGGAGTTCATTATTATTATTAATCAATAATAGTTCCTCAACAATTTTTTTATTCTGTCTTTTTTCAAAGCGCTTCTGTTGAGTGACCTCTAAACTTGACTGATTCCTAATATCATCTTTCTTTAGAAAAAATTTAGGAACAGCTAAAAATAGGTACAAAAAAACATGTTACATAACTGTACTGAATATTAAAATATAACCAATAATATACCAGTTTCTTTAAGTTTTCTAACAGCAGAAGTATTTGGCATCAATGAGGAAAGTAAATTATTTTCAAAGTCATCTTCTGAAAAATGTACACTGCAGACATAGCCAGTATTCGGATTCCAGTCTTCCGTTCTGCGACAAGCATTGACCCAAATCTTTTGTCTCTTGTAATTCTTTGGGAAACGGTGGAAAGAGATTTTTATTCCTTGCTTCTTAATACTTTTCCAACTATTATTGCAAACAGCAACAGCACAACGCATTCCAGGCATGTTTAAACACACCGTTTAAATTTTTGCACGATTTAACAGAAGTAAATAAACAAGAACACAATTAATACACTAGAAAACGAAAGTTTATGAATACAAATAAACAATATAAATCAACAAAAGCAACTATTAAACGAATAAAACAACAAATATAAGCTATACAGACACCAACAGAAACTGAGAAACCGTTTTACGATACAACCGTGTCAAAAGTCAGGGTATGCAATTACGTCAGCACACATTTCTGTCAAAGCAATGCTGCCACCGTTCTACTCAATACACCGTGGGAGCCGATCACATTTTCGGACTCGGGGCGACTGCAGCACCCCGAAACCGTTTTCCGTTTCTCGATAGCACCCTTCCTTCACTTTGACATTTAAACGTTATTTTTGACAGTATTTTTGAAAATCGACGAGAAATCGTAAAATTCGACCACGGGCGGGTTTGAGGTTCCCTATTTGTTTGACAGCTGTCACCGAAAAAGTTTTAAAATTTTTTTTACAAAAAGAATGTAAAAAATTTGTTTTTCCTTGAATTTGCCCCTAATTACTTAACTAATCCGGTCGGATAGCCCCGCAGGGGCTGTCAGCTTTAACTCCTTGATCGATTCAATTTGTACACAAGGACAGCTCCGCAAGAGCTGTTAGCTTTATCTCCTTATTCGATTCAACTTCTACACATCCTCGAACGGTAAGCACAGCTCCAGGAGCTGTCAGCCTTATCTCCTTAATTGTTTCAACTTCTATACATCCTCGAATGGTGAGGGCAACTCAGCAGAAGCTGTTAGCATTATCTCCTTGATCGATTCAACTTCTATACATCCTTGAACAGTGAGCACAGCTCCGCAGGAGCTGTCAGCCTTATCTCCTTGATTGTTTCAAATTCTATACATCTTCGAACGGTGAGGGCAACTCCGCAGGAGCTGTCAGCCTTATCTCCTTGATTGATTCAACTTCTATACATTCTCGAACGGTAAGGACAGCTACGCAGGAGCTGACAGCCTTATCTCCTTGATCGATTCAACTTCTATACATCCTCGACTTAACTCGACTTAACCGGCCCTAAATGTTTATGTCGAATATTGACAGAATGCTATTGATTTCTGGGTATAAGCTTTTCCTTCAGATAGGGAGAACATGTGATGATCTTGTGAGTGAAAATCATGTGGTGAACTTAATTTGATTAGGTACCAATATTTAACCAATTTAAAATTTTTGAATTTGCGTAGACCATACAAACCGACAACAGGTATTTTGAATTTTCTGTAATTGAGATTTGTGGATAATATCCAAACAGGGCCAGTATATGAAATTACAATAATTTATGTGTGAGGGAACCAAAGAGTCACAGAGTTGCTTACGAATGTAAAACTAATAATATGTCTGTTGGAATAAAGTAATTTCATGATGGAGTGCATTTTTTGATGTTGTTAACATGTAGTTTACATTTCATTTTTGAATCAAAAGTAATCCTTAGGCACAGTAGGAATTGTGACATTAATTTTGAACTGAATCCACTTTTTTATTTCGGTGTTATATTTACTACCAAAAAAAATTGCAACACATTTACTGGGGTTTAAACTGAGGTTATGATTTTTTGATACAGTAAAAATAGTATTGAGTTTTCTGTTTATTTTCTAAAACTAAGATACAAACCAACATCATCAGCATACGCTTGGTGTGAATATATCAATTTTTTTTAAATGTCTGTAGTGTATATTAGAAAAAATAATGGCCCCGATATATTGACCCTTGTGGAACTCCTGTTGGTATAAATGCGGCTGACGATAAATTGTTAGATATAGAAATGATTTGGCGTCTATTACATAAATAAGACTTAATTAAATGAATGGCACAATTACTGAATACGTAGTAATTTAATTTTGCACAGTCATTCGGCATTGCTGTATGTCAATGTAAAGGGCCATAGGGGTCTAAATACATAATTGTAAACAACTTGACTACAATTATTATTAGGCAACAGTATACACACTCGATGGTATTATAATATGCAAGAAAAAAACTTGTACCTGGTTGCTTATTTTTAGTCTAGAGGCTTGCAATCATTTATGAAAGAATTTTTTTAAATACCCTTACATGGTCAAAACGCTCAGCAATGATGGAAGAAAAAAAAATGAAATGATTAATTTTTTAATTGTTGCCCATTATGTATTGTTTGTAACAATTTAAAGCAAAAAACTTATGTTTAAATTTTATATATCGAGTTTATTGTAAATTCATATGTACGACTGTTTTACTTTCTCTTAAAATTGTCTGCCTTTAATGCCTCTTCACATCTAATTACAGCATTCAACAAAGAATTTATTCTAGAGCTTTACAAATACCCTTTATAATACTTAATAACAAATTACATTATAGCCTTATCCAAGTAAATATTTTGATATCCAACTATGTATGTTCCTAGAAGTGATTTATTACTGCGTAGGCTATAAATAGACTGGTAAACAAGATTTTGTGAGTATATTTTTATTAGTCGGCCATTGGGCACTGGCAGAAAATGTGGCATGAGTGTAAACTATAATTTGTGTGGATTTTTAACTGCTTCGAGTGTTAATTGTGCAAATACACAGAAAATTCAGGTAATTCTTGTTTACAAATTTTATAAATTTTACGATATTATATCACTTATATCGTTAAAGAAATTATTTGTTTATTTTGGCATTGTTTAGTATATATTATAGGTAGGTATTTTAGTGTGTAATTTTAATAGGTAGTACTTGTATTATAAAAATGTCATTGAAGCAATAAATTAAAAGCAATTCAAAGAAATTTAAAAAATCACTTGCAAATCAACCGTAAGAGTTTCAGCACATTATTTAGGGCTAAAATTTGGGTACCTAGTTAATCTTTTTCCTCCAGAAATATTAAGAAAATCGACAGAAGACAATAGCACCTTATTGAGCAGCTTTGGTAACGCTGAAGTACCCAAACTTCGAACTAATTCTATAGCGGCTTGTTCAAATTAAAAAGGACTATATGTGCTTTTTACCCCTAAGAGGGTGAAAACCACTTCTGAAGTTCAAAATTTAAAACCGACTCATGTATTATGAGTTAGTTATTAAAAAAAATCATATATGTATATGATTGAGGTCGCTGATTACGAACCTCAAGTCAGAGTTTTAGAATTCGCGATTGCATGGCCGATATTATAATAAGGGTTCAATGGAAAAATATATTTAACATAATTAACGAAGTACTGAGAATACATTATTGAAACTTATATTATTTATGTTTTTGGAGTCGCTGATCCCGAATGTGAAGTCAGAAATTAAAAATTAAATGTTGCACCTTCAATATGACCGATATAAAAGGGGTAAAATGGATTAATCATTTTTTGTTTATTTTGAGAAATTAGGACTTTCTTAGCAGATTATTACGTTTTGAGACATAAAACTCATCCCCTAATAAGAAAAATAATTGCTCTTACCCTAAGAGGATGAATACCACCCCTAAACTTAAAAAAATCTTCATTAGCTTTTGACTTAAATTTTATCAAAATATCACACTATGACAGACAGACAAAGCAACAGACAGGTTTTTGAGTAAGTGTTTTGATCTCCAATCTCCATTAGCATTAGACTATAGGATAATTTTTTTATATCTTTCTTATTATGGAACGTTGAGACAAAAGGAAAACCCCACTTTCGAGAACACCTTGTATGAGGAAATAAAAGGAGTGACTGAGTTCTGTTAATTAATTATGAAAAACAATTAAAGTGTGGGATTACAGGGACCGTAAAAATCTACGGTGTAGTGTACATGAATTGATGTAAGAATTCAATTATTCTAATATGTATTTGATTTCTAGGAAGTGCAGTTTTGATTGGGTCACAAATGAATTATATTATATTGATATTATTTTTAGGAATTATGAAGAATATACTTATTTTTTTTGCATTATGTATACTTGACTTTGCTTTGACAGAGTCAATTGAAAATAGTCTTGTGGTTTCTTCGACGGACCTTTCGAAAGATGAATACAAGGTAATGTTTTTTATTCTTATTCTTATTATTCTTATTATACTTATATTATAACTCAATTTGTAAACACACACGTTTCAGAAATTAATCGCCACGTAGAAAAAAGCGAAATATTAATTATAATAATAAGGTAATAGTAACATAAGTAGACTGAAACGACGAAGATATGCATGAACTTCTACTATAAATAGACAAGTACAGGGTGTCCCAAATTGCTTGATTTTGGCTGGTTTTCCTATTTCCAGACCAGGTAGGGAAAAACTGACATATGAGTCTAGAGCTCGATTTTTGTGAAACACCGATTGGTGAAAACCACATTTCGATATCTCTAACCGTTTCCGAGATATCGGCAAAAGTTGACATTTTACAGATTCCGAAAAACTTTTTTTAACGTTAAAAAATGTTATTTTTAAAGAGAAATGTGTTATATTGGCAGCGACTAGACATATCTTGGCATATATATTTTTGGAAAGCTTATTTTTTTTTCCTATTTTCTAAAGTCAAAGCCAAAACTATGGTTTCCATTTGAAATAACAAAGTTAGCTTTGATATCAAACAATCGAAAAGCGATATATTTTTTTTGACAAATGCATCTTATTCTACGTCAAAAAGTTTTTACCGTTTGAAAAAATATCCAAAAATAAAAAAGTTGACAATTTTTCGAAATCTGTAAAATGTCAATTTTTGCCGATATCTTGAAAACGGTTAGAGATATCGAAATGTGGTTTTCACCAATCGGCGTTTCACAAAAATCGAGCTCTAGACTCATATGTCAGTTTTTCTCTACCTGGTCTGGAAATAGGAAAACCAGCCAAAATCAAGCAATTTGGGACACCCTGTACATATATATACTTCACTTCTGCACTGTTTTTGAATTAACCTTCTGACCGCAGAGAAGACGTAAGACGTGTCAGATGGAATATTGCGGCGGGTGTTCCAAGAATATATTTTTCTACCTGAAGGATGATACTTCATACTTCTCATTAACCTTAGCAATATACTTAGTGGGTTGAAAAAATCACGCAAAAATCCTTCAAAGAAGCCGCCCTTCGTCCAGTTTGAGGATATCGAGATTGGAACAGTTGTTACTAAATATTGACGATTAATTTTGGACCAAGTTCAATAATTCATTATATAAAAAAAAAAACGTGTTTTCTAAAAAAACTCAAGAACTATTAATTTAATAAAGTAGGTGGCTGTTTAGTTTTAATTTTAATTACATGGACAAGACTGATTTAAGAAGTTGAAATATTTTAATTGCCCGATTGAGCCAGTAACAATATTTATATATGATACCCTAGGCCCTGGTGTTAAGATAATATTAAGGTATAACACTTAATACTACTAGTAAAAATATTATTTATAACCGAAAATTTATATTGTTACTGCCCAGCAAGAACCATGTGAAGGTATGGGTGTTTCTTGCCAGGAAGGGAAGGGTATACTGTTAGTAAGGGAAAGAATATTAATTACATAAAATATTTCATATACAGTGTGTCGCACTTATGAGTGAAACACCCTTATAACTTTTTTCATTTTTATCCGATTTAAACCAAATTTCACTCAAAGATAGAGTCCATTAGGATCAACTTATGGCCCAAAAGCCATTTGCCCCTTACTATTCTTACTAATGCAAAGCCACCTACGATATCAAAATACACAGTGAAAATCAAAAAAACATATTAGGCATTTTTTTATTAAAAATTTTTTTAATGTAAGTTGTTCAGAATTGTTTAAAAACCTTAAGTACAAAATTTTATCAAAATAAAAAAATATTAATATTTTGTTGGAAAAAATTTTTAAGTCTGAAAATTTATTGTTATTGTATTGTAATATTTTATTTTTTATAAAAAAAAAAACTAAAGAAATACTCTGCAACCAAATACGAATGATAATTGATATTGTAAAATTATATTTTCGGACTTTTTTAAATCAAAATATCAATATTTTTTAATTTTGATGAGATTTTGGATATAAGGTTTTTAGACAATTCTGAACAACTTCATTAGTAAAATTTTCCGATAAAAAAATGCCTAATATGTGTTCTTGATTATTTGCGTTTATTTTGGTATTGCAGGTGGCTTTGTATTAGTAGGGGGCGAATGGTTTTTTGGCCATGAGTTGATCCTAATGGGATCTATCATTGAGTAAAATTTGGTTCAAATCGGATAAAAACGAAAAAGTTATAAGGGTGTTTCACTCTTAAGTGGGACACACTGTATTATAGAAAATAAGAAATCTAATTCTTCTTAATATAGTGTGTTCTACGTCTATTAATAATTCTTTCAAAAACAATATAGATTCATTACTGTTTATATTCATTAAACTTGTTTCTGGGAATCACGCCAAATGCTCAAAAATAAATAGAAATAAGAAAATGGTCAAAATATGTCAAGATACTGTTTAGTTTATAGTTTATTTTATACTGTTTGTTTATCTCTTTTTTTCATTTACTCTCACATTTGTGTACATTTACAATTTCTATTTATATTTATGAGTTTTATAGGTTTTAACCTCTACTCTTATCTTTGTAATAATACTAATAATTAAAATTTCCATAAGAATAATATAAATAAATAATAAATAAAATATTTCTTCTAACTAAACTTAATAATTATTATCAATATTAAAAATAAGTGAAAATAAATAAAATTTAAACAGAAATCAATTCTACGGGAAAACGAAACGAATATTTTAATCACATAAGCAAATGAGTTGTAAATAAACAAAATTACCGATTAGAAGAGTCAAAATAATCAGGGAAATTCTTGCCAAAAAACTATATAAATATACATATTTTTGCAAACACTTTTTTTTACTAAACAACACTACCCTTTATCTGATCACCGATCGCTCACTACTCGATTCGATTATAAAAAATGGTTTACTCGTTAATAACAATAAATAAATAAAATAAATAAATATTTCTGACGACTTTGATGATAATCCACATTTGACTCTTTTCCATTTCTATCCCACACAATTTCAGCCGGTTATCCACCCATCCGGTGACAGAACCACACATCAACCACAGTGTAAAATAAGTATTAATCGAGTTTCTTTATTCAGAGGCAGATCTATAATGCACTTTTTAGATTCATTCGACATGAATCATTTTAAATTTAAAAGCAGAATTCAAAATCCACCTTCTTAATGTATCCTGGCTTATCAATAATCCTATTATTTCCTAGTATTCGTGATATATTGATTGTAAGTACTATTGTTATTTAATTTTTTTTTCTATATATCGTAAATCATGTGTCCTTTATTATCTTGTGGTTGATGAATTTAACTGCTTTGACACTTCCTGGTTTCGTGGTATTTTTCTTTTTCTTGTCCCCTTTTTTTAGTAAATTCTCAATTATCGATATCGATATTTCCTTCAAGTAAGCTGTTTTTTCTTTTACTCCTCGTTCTCCTTTACTCGCTACTATGTTTTTATATAAACAAACAATCACAAATTATATTATAAACACACTAAACAAATCACAAGTAGAATCACTACACTCCATTTTACGGGAGAAATGAATTTGTCGTTCTTTGAAATTACTAATTAATAAATAAACACAGCAGCGGAAACACACTTTTTTTTACAAAACATGCATCGACAGTATGTAAATTCCTTTATTTTGAAAATTTGTTTTAATTGCGTGCCATTTAATTTCTTTGTACTACCTACCTACTTTTTAGTTTTCCAATAATTCGTCTTGGTATCCAATAATATATGAAATGGAAATAACGGCTAACATATCAAATCGTTTTGCTAAGACTGTAGTTACTAGCAAGGTGAAAAACGTTAAGAAAATTGCAAAAGAAACCACTTTTTCCGTTGTACTCCCTCAAAAAGCATTCATATCAGAATTTGTTATGGAAATTGGTGGTAAAAGTTACAAGGCTTATGTAAAGGAAAAGGAAGAAGCGAAACAAATATATAATACGGTATGTTTGATTTATATACGAACATATAGCTGAAGACTGTAATTTTCTGTGATAAAAAAAAGTTTTCACAGCTTTGATCCAAATTATCCTAAACATAATATTTCTTAAATATATAATATAACACATAGTATATGTATGTATTTCTTAAGCTCCACTTAGATTTTTATTTATTTATTTTCTATTTATTATCATTGTTTCGAAAATCTTTGCAGTATTTCTAGATATTATCACGATCTAAATTTAATATTATGAGGTATGAGATTTTTTCACCAATGGTATAATGTAGATATAAGAAGAACCTTTGTCTGCAAAGAATAATTATTTAATCATGTAAGCCACTTATTAAGGTAATTATACCTATAGTAAATCAAAATAAAAGTTTATTTTAATAAAATTAAAATATGGAGTATTATGCAAATGTTATACTTATTATTTAGGCGACCTTTTATAATCTCTAATATAGAAAATTTTAGGCCGTAGCTACAGGACAAACCGCTGGTCATGTTTCTATAAGTGCTAGAAATTCAAACAGATTCACTATATCAGTAAATGTAGAGCCTGAATCTAAAGCTACTTTTCTTTTAACTTACGAGGAACTCCTTCAACGCAAAAATGATCAGTATGAATTGGTAGTTAATATCCATCCTGGTCAAATTGTCAAATATTTAACTGTGAACGTAAGTATCGCAATAAATTCTAATACACTTTAATTAAATAAATAATATTTCTAATTTATCAAGGTTCATATTAATGAAAGTAGACCATTAAAATTTGTTAGAACACCATCACTAAGATCTGGAAATGAAATTAATGAACGTGGCGGAAACCTGGATCCATCATCTGAAATACAGATTCTAAATTCAACAGCTATAATCAAATTTAGTCCCGATTCGGAAAAACAAAAACAGTTTGCACGTGCTCTGAAAGAAGAACAAACTGAGGGTTTTTCTGGACAGTTTATAGTTCAGTATGATGTACATAGGGACCCACATGGTGGAGAAGTAAGTACCTATAATGTATTTGTATATTTTTTCTTTATCTTTTTTAATACTTATATTGAAATTATTTAGGTTTTGCTTCAAGACGGTTATTTTGTCCATTTCTTTGCTCCAATCGATTTAGAACCGTTACCAAAACACGTTGTGTTTGTTTTGGATACCAGCGGAAGTATGGAAGGAAGAAAAATTACACAACTAAAAAATGCAATGCATAGCATCTTGGATGAAATTAAACTCGGAGACAAAGTCAGTCTCATCGAGTTCAATAGTAGGATTAAAGTGTGGAATATCAATTCTGAAAAGTCAACTATTATGAACTTTAACTATGCAGAAAATGGTGAAACAGCATTTGATACATTGAGTGTAAGTATATGTATGTAATAAATAATTCACAATGTTTATTATACTAAATTACTAAATTTCATATTAGTTATCAATATCGACAAGCTTGATGTGTCTTGATTAAAAATGCTTTCTTTGTGTCGTTAATATCATAAGTAGGTAGGAGAGTTTTAATATATAATTTTTTCACTGGAACGATAATGCAAGCTAGAAATCATATATTTTGTTTTTAAGGTTTTCCCGTAGCTGATGATTTCTAAAAGTTTTCGAATTTGCCTCCACGTTGAATATTTTTAAATCTTAACATTTCGACCATCTTCGAAGAAAACCACGACAAGATGGTCGAATGTCAAGATTTTAAAATATTCAACGTGGAATAAAACCCAAAATCTATTCTACGCATGTTTAAAATATGGGAGACTTTAATAATATACTACAAAATAATCTCTTAAAGGTATTTCATCAAATATACCAAACACTTTAGTAGTTTGAAAAAAGAATGACCGAGAGAATAATATTGCTAATGTAGTACCTAGTGTTAATTACCACTTACATTTCCTAAATATTCAATGTGGGACAAATCCCGAAATCCTTTCTTCTACTTATGATTCTGGACCCCTCAAGTTTAATTTTTTAGTTTTAATTATAAGTCTTTTCACGTCTTTACATGAAGTTTATGGCATTTGTATTGTATTACCTAATACCCACCTTATTATTTTAGTTTTAATATTTATTGTTATTTCTCATATGAATTGACCCAAAGTACTTACTAATAACAAAGACGATATGTAGTCTTTGCTAATAAGAACCGACCATGGAAATTAGTGATGTCTACCAACGAGGAGTGATTGTCTATCGTCTATTCTCATTTGCTATTATCTTTTTTCGAACACTCAGTAAAATTGTCGTAAAATTAATGATGAAAGTCTTCTTAATAAATATTTTCATGAAGATGTGTGCTGATGTCTTTTTTTAATGGTTATCTTCACACTAGCGAAGAAACAGTTCTTATAAATAGCTACTAAATGGGTTATGGTTTTGAGATGGTATAGTTTTTAGAAAGGCGTTCCTCTTTATACTAGGTCCGTCATAACTGCCAGTTCTGCATTTTTCTGAATTTGATAGATGAAAGATCAGTTGAATACAGTTCAAAGTATTTCAATCATATAAAGTGAATTCGAATTAGGGACCGACCTTAACTATGAGTTGAAAAAGGTAGAAATAGTTGGTAGGTAGTTGATTGTCTGTTTGTGTATTTTGTTTCAATTTTTTATTACAATTTCTGATTTTTGTAATAGTTCTTCATAAACTGCTGTTAAATTGATGAATTCGTTCAATTTTAGCATTTGATTTTGTCGTGGCGAATTTGTAAGTAGGTTTTTGGTATGATACATTTTTTTATCTATAATCTAAAGATTTGCGACATATTATGTAGATAGGTACTAAAATTATTACTAATGACTTTTCAATTTCTCACCATTTCACATTCAAGACCCTCCTAATTTTTCAAATATAGCTTTATTGCATTATGAACATCATGACATGTTTTCTATTATATCAATCTTATATAAATATCAAGAACTTCTCGACAGTAGAAATTTTCATTTAAGTAAAAGAAACCTTTTCAAATTGAGCACATCGGGAACAAATCAGAAACTGAATGAATTTTTCGGTTGAATCAACAAAAAAATTTATAACCAGAAACTAATCCCATAAATGAATATTTAAAGTTATTTCTTACAGAGACAAAATTTAAGTTCTACATCTGCCACCAAAGAAACTATAATTAAGGCAAAACATATTATTCAAGAACTTCAAGCTGATGGTTTAACTGACATAATAGGTGGTCTTGAAACAGCTTTACACTTAGTGAAAATGATGCAAAAAAGTAACACGACTTATAATACGTATCAACCAATTGTTATATTCTTAACTGATGGTGAGCCAACTATTGGTATATACTCAACTCATGAAATCATCAGGATTGTAAGTTACACCAAAAATATTTTGAATACTTTTTATCTTACAAATATTTTAGGTAACTAATTTAAACTCTGACATCAACGTCCCTATCTTTTCTCTATCTTTTGGTGATGGAGCTGATAAATTTTTTTTACGGAAGCTTGCCTTAAAAAATTTTGGATTTTCGAGGCATATTTACGAAGCCTCAGATGCTTCCTTACAACTACAAGATTTTTATAAAGACATTTCTTCTCCATTGTTAACTAAGATTAAATTTACATATAGTTCCGAAGTCAAAGATGTGACCAAGACCAGCTTCCCTATATATTTTAAGGGATCCGAATTTGTAGTTACTGGAAGATACGAAGGTAGGGACAATTTCTTTATATGTGTATTTTAGTAGTAGGAAAAGCTTTATAGGCTCTTATAGGCAATAAAAGTGCGTCGGATTTATTACCTGCAGAGAGTTGGGATAATAACTGATTCTCAATCCCTTAAATATTGCGTTAGTTGTTACTGTGCAGTCGTTTAGTGATCATCTATTTTCCACAAAAATGTCGTCGCGAGTTTGTCTGAATAAAACCGGTAACTTTTTTTGTATTTGTAGCGAAATTACTGCGAAAGCGCACCAAAAACCTTTTATCTCCACTCGTGAAAAAGGCTCGTGAACTGTACTCTGCCAGTAAACTTGATGATCAAGACAAGTCATAGGCTCCAATAATTTGTTGCAGTTTGTGTTCGAGAACGCGAGAAGCGCAGCATTCATTATACCCCAATATTCCCTCTACGTCCGCCGGTGTATCTGTTGGATCAATTAACCTCTGATGCCTGACATAAAATGTGCGATGGGCGTAAACACTTGTAGTTTCTCGGTTCAGAAAGATTTTCTTTTTTGGGGAATCTACAGTATCTACAGTAAGGCACCCCAGAATCTTCTACTTCTCAGGATTTTTTCCACCACTTTTTGTTTATGCAGTCTAGACTTGGAGCAATAAAGTTCTAAATGTTATAACAAGTAACAAACTTCTTTCGTATCGATCGTCGAGCCCACTTTGTTTTGCTCTTTTCTGAGGCAGAGAGCCTCCAAACTTGCTATTGCTGGAATGCCGTTATCGAATGACTTAATTGCCATCTCATAGATTCATTTCCAAAAGGTTTCGACATTCTCCACAGCCAACAGATTTTCGACAACAAAATGTGAAATGGTAGGTACTTGTTTGAAATAATTGGTTTTCCTCCATACCCTGTTACCTAATCAAGGCTTTCTTAATAGCCATAATATGTGCTCGAATCCAATACAGACAATGCTGCTTGATGGTCTGGTCATTATTCAGTTTAATAGCAGTCACTCTGCGCTTTTAAATTAGTAATTAACAATTCCAGTGTTATAACTTTATACTGATACTAGGCGTTAATTTATCTGGCATATACATTTTTTGTATGTTCCTATAACAGTAGGGTGGGTAGGCGGTGGCTGATGGGTGTCATATTCAGTAAAAAAAAGAATTCTCTTGAACTTTAATCATGTTTGTATTTCATTTTAGAATCAGATTTGCCTTTTGAAGCGCCCGTAAGTTGCTGGGCATGGCAAGGACAAACAATTTTAAAACCCACAATTGAGACACCCGTAACTTCTTTAGAAAGACTTTGGGCTTATTTGACTGTTAAGCAAATCTTGGAACTGAGAGACATAGCTGAGGACAAAACTGAGTTGACAAAAAAAGCCCTTGATCTGTCCCTCAAATATTCATTTGTTACCGATGTTACGTCATTAGTCGTAGTCAAACCAAATGATACGAATGCCGTTGACACTGAAGAGGCTGATAAAGGTTTGTAATAAATTAAAACTAAAGATAAAGAAATATTATGGGCACTCAATAACCAATAAAAAGTAACCATGGAGCACTCCCATATCTAGTCGCACTTTTCGAAAAAAAAACTAAATAAATAAAATATTGGGTGTTCAAAGTTGTATCCATTTTCTGCAACTTTGAAACAGACGTGTGTATGTTTTTTAAAGTAGGAGCTATACAGATAAGTCCAGGATGCTTCGAACACGACAGGGATTGGGACGAATATACGAGTGGCCGACAACTCGCCTCAGTTCGAAAGTTGTACATTAGGAGAAGGACGGCAGTGCGCTGTGGCCACTCCTGCTCGCTCAGCAGTCAGCACTGTTGTTAGTATCTCATTAAAGGCTTACTTAAACACAATGAAAAAATTAAGAGATAAGAAAATGGAATAAGAAATAAGATAAATAATTATTCCAAGTTTTAAATACACAATACTCGATAATCGATAATATATTAGTTCTAATTCGATTTAAAATTCAACTGTTCAAATTGTTCCTTGCTTTTCGGATATCATTATTTGTTAATTCTATTCCATATTCTTTATTTCTTATTTCTTATCTCTTATTTTTTTCATTGTGTTTAAGCCTTAACCGTGTTGGGATGTAGAACTCATGTCTGAAAGAAATTTGATTTACGTTTCGAAATTTTTATAACTTCAGTAATTCATCCTAGATAGGATTAATTAGTGTAATTTTAAAAAAATCTCAGAACATTTAAATATTTCCATTGTTTGTTTTTTCGCACCAAAAATGTGATTCTACAACATAAAATTAAAATTAATAATTGTCGCTGCACCTCGAGTGTTGCAGGTGTAATAAAATTTATTATAAAAAATCCAAACAAGGAATAGTAGACGCGAGAGCCATCGGCTACAGCGCAGAGATCCACGATTCCCACATCACTGTGTCCTCTTGCCTACAACGGGCACAAGTAAATCGCGCAAACTAATACCCATGTTCGAACCTCCTCGGTCTTTACTGTATAGTATGCATGCAAACTCGATGACGACGGCTGGTAAATCGAAGAGACCATATAAATATTTAGTATGGTGGGAGGTTAGAGGGGCATTTTTTTATCGAATGATTACCCATATCTTTCCGCATATAGGTAGTCATATGTACTTCACATACCTCAATTACGCTGGCGGACGAAACTTCCGGTCGGCTCGCGGGAACCGGAAATTGAAAAAATAAAATTTGTTCACCGGACCAAATTCGGCGCAAACCGTTTGTTTTGACGTATACGGTACTGTACTGTGGTGGCAGAGATTTCGATCGGGCGGTTTTTGTGCAATTTGCTATCAAAGTGGCGAAAAATGGACCAATACTTGAAATTGTCACAAAAAATAGTTAAAATTGTAAAAACGTCTTCCCAGCCAGCTTATGGTTCACAAGACACCCAGGGGCGGTTTTACCACTGGGCACACTGGGGGAGTGCCCAGGGCGGCAAAATTTCTAGGGCGGCAAAATCTCATTTAAGCAAGTAAACCGTAAACCGTCTGTCCGTTAACGAAATAAAAAATAAATTATCTGGGGGTTTGATAAATAATTATAGTTACTACACTTGATAATAAGACGCATAAAAAACCGCCTCTCGTTTGATGCCGATAAAAACTTGAAACGGGCCGAATCTTTTGCGTGCACTATAAAGATGTAGTAAAGTTTTTACAACTCGCTCAATTGAACTGAACTAAAGAAAATTGTAATAAATAAGCCATTAAAAAAATAGGTAATATTTATTATGTGTCTACTCTTGCTCCTTCCTGTGTTCCATGTTTTTAATCAAAGATCAAAGGCGACCGCCTGTAGGCTTTGTTTTTTAATGAAAAAACGTTAAGTAGTATTCTTTTTGATGGGATGGGACACATTTTTTGTATAGTAGTATGTTATATTTTTTAAGAGTAGGGGCGGCAAGCATGTTAAAACCGCCACTGAAGACACCAAAAAACCCTAACCTTGGCTGACAGACACTTTTGCCATAGCCTAAATAAACATAGCCGCGACACTCAACTACTGCAGCGAAGTCACGAAACTGGCTGGCGGAGTGAAGTTTCAGTGAAGCGAGCGCAGTTGCCTGCTGGAAATCATCGAGTCTATAATAGTCTGTGCGATTTTTAGATTGTTGTTTTGTCGTTGTTGACATTGTTGTACTTTACTTTCTATAACTGATATTTTTTGTTTGTGTTATTATTCTAAGTTATTTGTTGAAATTGGCAAAGGATCAAGTCGTGTCCTCCCCACTACCGCTTAGAGAAACTTGTCTTCCAAAGATCAAAGGTGCCGCGGGAGAGTGTCGCGGCTAGGTTTCTTTAGGCTATGCTTTTGCCAAATTTAACCGGTCAACCCGCCCCTTAAAGGGTTTAGTAGTTTGTGCAACTTAAGAGTAGATAATGATATTCATATGGATACGGATATAGATAATCTATCCACTCGAGTTGTACAGTATACTTTTTCTACGACCAGTTTAGGAAAAAACTACACAATTTTAAAAAACGTGTATTAAACATTAATGCATTATAAACTTATATTAAACTTAATTAACTCAATCTTAATTTGTCAGTTTAGGTTTTCCTTATTTCTGTACTATTTTTTTTTTAATTTCTACTCCCTTATGTAAATTTGCTTTTCTGTAGTCTGTAGAATAGATAAGTAGTCTGGGCGTTTTCATGTCGGGAAAATCTATGCTATAATCTATAATATTTCGTAGCGATCCGTTCGTTTGTAAAAGCCAAAGTTTACAGAATATAGTTATTTAGTAAACTTTGGTAAAGCAGCGTCCTCATTTGAGTCGACATTGTCGCTAACACTGTCGACCAAAAAATCGAAAAGACTTCACCTGTCCACACTGAGTGGAGACAGAAAGTTTAGTCGAAACCGAAATGTACGATGAAGATGAGGTCATTATTGCTTGTGCCGCATTTATTATTATCGCGGCTAAAAAAAGTAAATTACCCCGTAAACGAAGATTTTGGGTTCGACCAAGTGTTCAAAATTCGGTACAGCGGTAGTAATCTGATAGATGATTTAAAAAGCATAAAAGGGATGATGTGGACATATTAAACTTGGAATACAGATGTAACGGTGGTTTTAGAAATTTCTTTAGAATGTCGGAAAGTGAACTTGAATATTTGTTCCAAAAAATCGGGTCAAAGATATGTAAACAATGACACTAATTTTTCTTTTTCCCATTCCATTTTCCCAGTAGAAACGATGCGACGCTCACACATCACACAGTAAAAATGAGTAATGACGCGGACGTCGAAGGTCGAATGTCAACTGGACACGTACACACTAGTGACTAGATTCAACACGTCGAACGCCTTTGATGTTACCAACAATCGGCGGGATTCCGGGATTGAAAGCATTCGACATGTGAAACAACATCTCTTGTCGATCGACAACGTCGAAAGTCACGTCCACATTTAATTATGACATGGTCGATTGACTTTGTCGAACGACAATGTCGACTGTCGACTCAATAAGGAAAGGACGCGGCTTTAGGGAGTCGTTTCAATACCCCCGTGCCGGAGGTTTGTAAAATTTGTGCGATTAGAAAGAGAAACGAGAAAAATGGGTGCATGACGAAATAATTAAATTTTAACCCAACCTCGATGTTTCCGTAAACGTCAAAATTGCACATTTTGGTTCGCACTTCCTGCCTAAACTTTAGAAATCGCAATGTCTTCAATTTCGTGAAATTTCTCAGACACGTGTCCCTTAAATTCCGAGCTCAATAACTCGTGGCTCCATCGAGATAGACCAGTAGTAGGACAAAAAAAAAAAAAAAAAGAAAGCATTACTTATCTAAAAATTGTACATTTAATTTAATATAACTGGTACGTTTGTTTATAAAATTTTGTAATTTTTTCTTAAATTGGTCATAGAAAAATACCTATACCTACTGTACAACTCGAGTGGATTATCCATATCACACTCAAAAGATTTAATTAGCACCTTTCTCGTTCGATATATGGATTTCAATGATTTCATCCACTCTTTGTTGCACAAACTTAATACATGGGTGACGCGCACGTGACGACACAACTAACCTAAAAAATATGCATTTATCTAAAACTTTCGGATATTACCTCAATTTCATCAAAATTTTTGCTTGGATCCTGTACATCAACCAAAATCTTGTGCGGTGCATTATTAATAAAGTTTTAACTTGATATAAAAAATAATATGCTATTTGTTGGTTGGAATACCAACCTATAAATAGTCTATTTTTAATAATCTACAATACTGAAACTTTATAAATTTACTGTCTGAGAGAGTTTTTAAATGTTATAACGAATCCAAGTTAAAACTACAAAAATTAAAATTAAACTTGAAAATAAATTTGCAAAAACCAAAAATTTAATTGGTAATGTTTGTCATATGATCAATAACACTGCAGCAGATTTTCTTCTCTTTTCACCGTTGATTGTGCAAAATCTATCGAATGATAAACATTTTGAAGCTCGTGCGAAGTACGATTTCCATATCTGCGGAAATTCACATTTCATTTAACTTTGGAGTTCATTTATAGGACGTTTTCACACTTGCCGATACCGATACTGACACCGGCATCAGCACAGCACCGACACCGGCACGATATTGGCAGAATATTTTATTCATACACTTAACCCGCTTTCACACATGATTTTTTATCGTTGTCGTGTCTCACAAAACAAAAGATTATGGCCACGATTAAAAACGTGCCTTGTAAAAGCGTACATTCAAAACAACGCGCCACTACTATACACTATATCGTTGCCGTACACGACCACGACAGAAAATCGTTCCATGTGAAAGCCGGCATTTTTCTCAAAACCTGAACATCTACTGATTTCTACTGATTTTTCAAAGCGACATAAACAAAAAAATCCATCTGAGAAGACTAGTTTTAGTCCTTTTTGTTGATCTCGGAAACATCATTAATTGATGTCTTCAATTCGAAATTACTTATATGAAATTTTAAATATTGATTTTAAAAGCCATAGAAAAAATATTGCAAGAAGCCAGTAGGTCTGCAGTAGGTATCTCTTTTTATGAAATTATGGATGCAATTCAAATCTTAGATGTTTAAATAGATTTTATTTATTGATGACTGATGAGTAAAAAAATATATTAAAAATTCACAAACAAAATATTTTAAATTTGTAGCAGGTAGAATACGCCACATTCCAAATAAGAAGACAGCCTACATTCCAAATATGAAGACATCTGATTTTACGGATGGTATCTCTATGGACGCCCATTCATACTCTTCACAGGCTCATTTCGTGCCTCACTTATTTTTAACGTTTTTTATCTTATTGAAGTGTTTTTTCGTTATATGTTAATATAATTATATACTACATTATTGAGTTTAACTATTATAAACAATAATCATTAGGCGTGTATATGGCTGCCTAATTCTGTGGTTTAGTCATTTATGAAAATTTTATACATACACCAATCTTCAATTGCTGCTAGTAAAATTTAGGTAAGTATTGAAGCATGAAATCCAAAACATACTTTAAAGCATGTCTACTAATCTAAATCGAAAAGTTGTACGGCAAAAAAATGTCTATTTCGCATGTAAATCCGGCCCGATGTAAGTATTTGGTTGCCGTTAAGTACTGTATATAAATAATAAAAATTACAAAATTGATGAAAAGTAATAATACTAATAAAATAATAAATATCTAAAATTTTATACAGATCAAAGTATAATATGTACTTATGCAGTATGAGGATCCATGTGGCTTCAGCCCTCAATCATCAATACAGGGTGTGTAAATATTCGGTTCCCGTTAATGTATGGGTTCGTACAGCTTCCATCCTGAAACAGTTAACTATTTACAATGACATACTCTTAAAAAAACTTAGCACTCTTCTGATCATAGGCATAGAAAAAAAAATTAAAATAACACATGAAGGTTGAGTCAGAAACCGCATGAATATTTTTCCCCTCGTCAGTTTATTATGAATTGCTTATGTCCCACACCATAATTCTTTCGTCATCAATTTTTTTAAATATTTATTCATCAGATTTTACCACTCTGCTAATCCTAAAAAACTTTTAAAATGAAATGACCCTACTTCCTTAAATGTTGGCGCTCTCATAATGTAACTTAATAACATAAGTGGTCACCTTTATATTCAAACTTGTTTGTTCAAACAATAAACATGGATTAATTTTATTTTTTTTTGGGAGTATGTTGAGCTAAGTATCTCATCTACGAGTTGGAATGTTTTTTTAAATAGGTAAAGTAAACGGACAGACCCCCAAAGTAGAAAAACAAGAAAAGAAAAAGAAGACTGGCCGTGCTAAGAGACGTATCCAGTACAATAGGAGATTTGTTAAATGTAGTAGCTTCATTTGGACGCAGACGAGGACCTAACTCAAACTCCGCTCCTGCTACATAAGATTTATCTTAGTGTATTTATGTATAATAAAAATAAAGAATGGTGATGCAGCAATAATTAAAAAATACCTTTTTACCCCGAAATTAAAATATTTCCAGTTCGCCGATTGTCCAAAAAGATTGACTCATTTTATTCATATGGATATAACACCTCAAACTTCAGCTACATACCATCATTAATTTTCAAGATATCAACAAGGTCCTCTCGATAGCATATGGTTTCTTATAAAATATTTTATATCGTATATAACAATAATTTATAAATTTGTTTACGCAATGGAATATATTTTATTAATGAGCACAAAGAACCCCATCATTAACCATATTATTCCAAAAACATAAGTTCAAATATGGTCCACAATTTACCAGATTCAATTCAATTGTGTACCAGTTTATTTTTGAAAAATACGCATGGTCAAGAAATAAAACAGTTATGTTAATATCAAGACATTTATGAGATTGAATAAACACTAACGTGAATAATAATACATTAGATACATCAGTACAAAGAACAAGACTGGTAACTACAAGTAAACAGTCAGAATGTTTAACACTTGGATACAAGCTTAAAAAAAATATATGTAATTACTAGTGACCTAACTCCATCTACGCCAAGATTATTAAGTAGCAGCATTAAGTTTGGTATATTTCCAAACTTAATGGTAGCAGCAAATAATGTTCTTGAAAATTGTTAATTTTACATGGCATAGAACTTCTAATATTCAATACACTAGCAGCTAATGCTGAGCAAAAATGTTAGGCAACAATACCTAATAATCTTGGCCGATTTATCACATCAGTTATTGCTTACACCATATATAACAAAAGTTAAACAGTAAAGAGCAGGTTAAAATAAATATCATCTGATATGCTAAATTAAATTATATATATTTATATATAGATAACAAGCATAATTAAAAATTTCCAAGGCATCCTACAGGTGAGACATTGACAGCATAAACGTAGAATTTATTGATTTAACACATTTCGAACACTTATATAATAATAACATCACATTCTAAACACTGCTCTAAGACACGAAGGAACTTATATAATAACTTATTTCATAATGAGTTAATGCGTTTAATAAAAAGTATTTGTCGTTGCAGATGAGGAATTGACTGAATTACAAAAATGATTCAAAAACCAAAGACATCACAAGAGTAATACTTTGGAATAGTAAAAGTGAAAATTACATTATTGATTATTATGACTAAATGGTGCTTAGCCTTATTAAATGAGCTGAAGTGGGGTAAGCAGCATTAAAATAATTGCCTATATATATTTGTAGGTACAGGTATTAGCTAGAGAACCGGACTGAAATCAAAACAGAACCAAGAGTGTACAGTAGTCGTACAAATCAATTTTATTGGCCGTTTTACAAAAAAAAAAATAAAAAACTGAGCTTAAATTTTGCATTTACACATACCTATACTCGGGCCAAAAAGAGTAGTCAGTAGAGCCAGGGGCGTACGGATTTACGAATTTCATAAATTCCATAATTCGAACAAATGAAAGCGGATTGTGTTAATTATGCATGAGTATGAGTTACCATGTCTTAAATTTTAAATAATATGCTTACATCTGGCAACATTATCTCCACGAATTAGGTATAGCAACGCAGTTGAACAATGCACATCCGTTGCGTTGCAGCATATGTGACGCCACTGAATGCGCTACGATAGACTTGCTCGACGACCTTCCTAGTAGTCGAACAAATTATTGGGTAGAAGGCGCCACGTTCAAATATGTACTCTATTTGGTTGACTATAGCAATTACACATAATGACCTAGTTGTGGTTTTCGTCTCTGGTAGGCGGATAAAATTTGATATATTTCTTTGAATTATATGGGATTATATGGTAAAACGAGCTGCCGCTTCTGTATTCCATAACAGCTAAATGCTTTGAAGAATTGCCGATAACTTTTTGCTCTACTGACTACTCTTTTTGGCCCGAGTATAGTTATTAAAACTTAAAATATAATGAAATAACTCGCAAGAAACTTTTCCTTCTATAAAACTGTTATTGGTGCAACCTAAATGGAATCAGAAACATTATTTGATTTCAGTCCGTGCGCCTGATAGTAGCACAAAATATCTATTTTGACTCTATTTTTTAAAGTCAATGATGTTTGTTACCATGGCCAAGGAGAAGTGGAAAGTAGTGGTTAGAAACTTTACAGTCTCCACTATTTCGGGTTTAAACCACTTTTAACGTGAAGAACAATTTCTTTTATTAAGCTATACTGCTCCCAATTTGAAGTGGGACACTCGATAAATGATCACAATTCAAAATGCCGTAAAATCCTTAAAACTTTACAGATTTCGACGGAACAGGCACTATTTTAAAAAACAATTCTTTGACATTCACTATAAGCAAACCAACAGGCCAAAATATTCAATGCAAATACTCTACAGAGTGTTCAATGCATCCATGTCATTTTGTAAAAGTTTGACATTGTGTACGGACTTAATAGGACATACTGTATATTTTGCTTTAATGATATCTTGTAGCCTAGAATGTCATGATAAAATCGTTTTTTGGTTTTTGTTTTTATCTCTAGTAGTTTTGAAGATATTAATTTTTTCTCAATTAAGTCATATTTTCCATAAAAATT
Source organism: Rhagium mordax (assembly GCA_963680705.1). Taxonomy (NCBI): domain Eukaryota; kingdom Metazoa; phylum Arthropoda; class Insecta; order Coleoptera; family Cerambycidae; genus Rhagium; species Rhagium mordax. Next base: position 67,856,025 of record OY796658.1, read on the forward strand.
GGATTAGTTTCTTGTTTTCAGTAGTTGGCTTTGAAATTAAAAATAAAATGTGCGTCAGTTTGACATTTCAAATAAATGCACAAGTAAAACAAACCCCCAGGTAAAAATGGTTCGTTTAAATGAAGCTTATTTAAATTTAAAGGCCTCACAGAGCTCGAATAATTAATGATTTTATTCACAGAGAACACATTAATCGAATGTACTGGCCTGCTCTATCTCTAGACCTGAATACCATTGAACATATTTGGGACGCACTACAGATACGAATTTCAAGTCGTCGTAATCGTCCACAAAATCTAAATCTAAAATGCTTTTGTTGAAGAATGGACACGAATACCTGTTGAAATTGTAAACAGTAAAATACGAAGTATGCATCAACGATGTGAAGAGGTTGTGAGGTCAAGAGGAGGCCCTACACATTATTAGGTTTAGCTGACTTCTGTAATGGTCTTTTACTAATGTTATATTTTATTTTTGTTTACTTATTTTAGTTCAGTTTTTTAGTGCGAGATTAAAAAAGAAAAAATCATATAAAAATATATCTTCTAGTGGAGATAAAAACAAAAACCAAAAAACGGTTTTATCACGACACTCCAGGCTACAAGATATCATTAAAACAAAATATACAGTATGTCCCATTAAGTCCGTACACTTTATCAAACTTTCACAAAATGACATGGATGCATTGAACACTCTGTAGAGTATTTGCATTGAATGTTTTGGCCCGTTGGTTAGCTTATAAAGAAAGTCAAAGAATTGTTTTTTAAAATAGCGCCTGTTCCGTCGAAATCTGTAAAGTTTTAAGGATTTTACGACATTTTGAATTGTGACCATTTTTCGAGTGTCCCACTTCAAATTGGGAGCAGTATATTATGCTGTTTTATACCAGTTCATTTTTCAAAGTACGATTAACGAAGTAGAACATTGGTATACACTTCTACACTGCTTCGCTACGCTCTATTACGAAACACTCTATAACTAACATTAAATTGTTATTGTCATTATATAACAATTAGTACAAATAGGTATAAATTTGGTCACGTTCTATCTTGTAAATTTTCCATTATTTATCCAACTTTCCTTTACCAGTTACCTCACTTCATTGAATTTCGCAACTACATATAAAAATATCGTTTTATAAGGTCTTGTCTTTTCAACAAAAACGTGATATTTTCTAGGTAATAAAAATTTCAAATGTTTCATAAATATTAACTAAAAACACTTCCTTTAAAACCACTGAATATCAAATTTCAGTTTATATACTGGTGTTCACAAAAGAAAAAATTGTTTGCTAAGAAAGTAAAGTAAGGTACAAATTTTCGAGAATTTGTAAAACATTCTGCTTATATAAAAACCACCAATTAAGTATTAATATTTTAATTTATAACATACAGGGTTGTGAATAAAGACAAGGCTTGGAAAACATTCCACTTACATTTTTTTTCATTAACATAATTAACAAAGTTCACACTGATATGGTCATAATAATTGCTTATATTGAGAACCCTGTATACATAAATTAGAATTTTAATATTTATTTATGGGCTTTACAGAAGTAGACAGTAAAACTCTTCCCAACTAAAATATATTTTTATTTTATACAGAACTAAAATAGTTTTTTTGTGATATTTAAATTTATCATTATTAAATTAAATAAATAATTTAAATAAAATAGATATATTATTATATATGAGTGACTAAGGAAAATGTTGTGCGATAACATGAGAATACTAGCGAGCCTTTAAACAAAAAACAGGGCCAATTTGCCCTTGCAAATGAACATGTACATCTTAGATTGGTTTCTATTAAACTGCCTTTAGCAGTAAGTTTTAAATTAATCTAAGCTGTACCACAGAATTAACAGACCAGAAGCGACGTTTAAAATGCCGACTTTGATGTTGACGTACCAAATCTACGTGACCTTGCGCCATTATTTTGTAGGTACTGTCAGGCGCGAAATTTAAATTTAATTCAAATGGTAGCATAATTTTATAATGAAAATTGTTACACAGTCGATTTTAACTATTAATAATTAGTTTAACTTAGAATTGTATTACATATTAACTTGTGTATTATCAATTCGTCATGCTAGTATTCTTTTGTCCTATATCCATTTTTTGCGGCTATGGACCTTTTTACATATCCGGAAAGCTTAAAATGCGCTTGGCCTAAATCCACTATCATCTTAGCAATTATATTCGATATAAAGTGGTTTTTCAGTAAATTCTTGCTCTATATCCTAAAAATTGATCATGCGGAGTGTTTTTGGCACTATATCAACGTGCCTGTGCCTATATCCATTTCTTATAGTGCGTAAAATGCTCCCAAAGGTTTACTCAATGCTTTTGCATTAGTTTTGACCTATATCCATAATAATATAAGCAGTTGCCCTAACTCTCTAAAAAAATTGTTATAATGCAGTTATCCTATATCCATTCGAGAATACATTTGACCCATATCACGCAAAAAACCCATGTTTTATTTGCACTATATCCTACGAAAGTGTTACATTTGTCCTATATCCTATGTGAAATTTGCAACATGGCTTAATATTATGCTCCTTGGCCTATATCCAAAATAAGTTTTTGTAGATTTCTTCGTTATTTTAAAAAATAATTAAGAACTTAGCATATTTTTAAGTAGCAGTATTTAACCATTATGAAGCAAAAAAATGGTAAAAAAAGCAATAATTGTAAGTTGACAAATAAAAAAATCTTTAACCTCAATTATCTCAAAACATGATTTTGGTCAAAAGAATACTAGCATGACGAATTATTTGGATATTATCGATATCTTGTCGAGTATTTTAAGTTTTTACAACATGATTTATCCAATTGTCCAGAATTTAAATGTACTTATAGATGATTACATAGTGCTTCACGGACATATTTTTAGTATTAAAAAATATAAACAAATACGTTTACGAAAATGTAAACATCAAATAAGCAAAGAACTGATGTGCGTTTTTACCTTTTAAGTTACGTATAAACCTCAAAATTTGTATTTTTAGAAATTGCTTAGGTAAATGGGATTATACTGGATTTTACCCATTCTTGCGGAAAACTTAATAAACAATGATTTCATCGTAATTGGAGAATTGGACTTCAACTAATACAACTAGAGAATTCAGTTTACTAGCCTGATATCGTCAACAACTAGGCATTCATGTATGTTATTGGGTTTGTTCATAGAACCGATTTGTGATATAGTTTTGATCCTTATAGAAATCTGAAATTTAAAAACATTTCGACTTCATATACGCAACAACTGTGCATGCCTCAGATGATAATTAAATCATAAATGACTTTATTTAGGCTTTATACAAGCATAACAATAACAAACATATATCCAATTTGATATACTTATATTGATGTTTCATCTCCAAACATACGGTTATTCAATTTATTGGACCTTCTTTAAAGTCGCATAAACAATGCATATCAAACAAAGAAAGAGAATTGTAAAATAATAACTAAATGAATCGCACACAAATAAACACATTAACGACAATGTTTTCCAAATAAAGGACTCAAATTTTAAATAAAATTAGAAATTTGGTTACATTGGTTTTAGGTTAAAGCGGTTGAAGTACCTACATAATAATGGCGGCTCCGCGCATGCGAATTCAAATTTAATTTTGATGCGAATGGGGAACGTCGCTTCTGGTCTGTTACTTCTGTGGCTGTACATTCTTATTTACAAGGGCAACTTGACATTTTCTTTTTTGAAGGTTCGTTACTATTCTGCAACTTGAATTAAACGGGGAGGACGTCCACTTATGAAAAATGACATATTGAACATGTCAAAAGTTTTTTGTCAGCTTTAAAAAAAAAATAACTGAAAATGTGTCTTTTTCGTTTACAGATACGATATTAAGTAAAAATATCATACTTTCAGATTTAGATATATTTATTTATATAGTATAAATATTTTAAAATAACGCCATATAATTTATTGTATGCAACTAAAATGTCCAGTTTAGGCCAAATTATTGCAACTTGAACTAAACGTGTGTACTCACTAAATTTCTATTCACCTCTTTGCGATTAATAGGAGTCTAGATATGGCAAATATAAAGTAAATTGTCTCAAAACTCCCTAAAACTATTTACCATAGACTATTGGACCTAGGTTCAGTTTTTTTGTTATTATAAAAATCCTGAATGTGTTCCAAGAAAATTTCCTAGGCATAAATACTTTGGCTTATTGCAAACTTATTAGACAACTTTTTTCTGACAAGTCTAAAACTGTGTATTTTTAATCTCTAGGTATACATCATAATAACATAGAGGTATGTGAATATTGTAGATTAATATAAAATGTTCTAGCCTTGAGCTAGATGTAAAAATCAAATATAATATTCTGCAGAAACTATTAAAAAACTAAATTAATATCACTATGCTTCGTAACTTAATTTGTTATATATTTAAATCCATACACAATATGGTCATAATAGTATGCATATGCATTATATGGAAAACATTTTTGTTCTTTTCTTTATCGACGAAGTAAGTTGTTTCCCCAAGACTAAAAATTCACCAAGAAAATATCGAAAACCTCTTCTCTTACTTGGGAGGTGCAAATGTATGAATTTGGTTTAAGAATAATAAAAATAAAATACTAGTATTTTCAGCAATAATAAAAAACGTCAGTTGGAAAAATTGTTTCAAATCAAAAGATGATTTGACACTTGAATATGATACTGACAGCGATCTATGCCTAATTTTTTTTTAATACTCTTTTCATAAATTTGCATGCAAATATATCAAGCTTTTAAACAACTTGCTAATTATTAAACATTCGTTTAAAATTTAAAAGTATCCATTTCTTGCTGCAAATGGCATCTCCCTCGTTTACTATGTTTTTTTTATTTTTGTTTAGTTTCGGTTTCTGAGGACAGAACCAAATTGTAGTTAGTTTTCCAACACACACTATGGTAATTACACGGTATCTCGTGAAATCTGGACCATTTTTTATTTTTGCCATTTGATTTTTAGAACATATTTAAATGGTACTCTACTTCTATTTAAATATAACTAAATGAAATGGAAGTGAAAGTATTTTTTTTTAATGGTATGCCCCATTATATTTGTGCGTTTTCAGAGAGTAGAATCACCTCGTTTTCGACACTGAAATATAGTATCGTCATCCAATGATCTTCAGTGGAAAATTTATAAAAAAGAATTATATTAAAAACAAATTTAAAAAACTATAACTACGCCATAAAAATATCTTGTTAAATGTGATGTCAATGATTTACAAAAAAATAATCTCATTATAAAATAAGCCTGAATAATTTTTTTTTTAATATTTATTGATTTTGTGAATATACATAAACATTGGACAAATATGTATGTTTTTGTACTCATGTTTTAGATATAGACACGCTATAATAATAAGAATAAAATTTTAATCAAGCTAAATCTTCAACTTCTCAACAATCTTCTCTCGGAAATAATAAAATTCAACAAACTTAACAGCAACTTATATATTATTAAAAAAAATACTTTCTAGTCAATAATGTTTAAAGAAATGAATTTTTGGTTAATGATATGCTTTACAGAATGAGCAACCTAGTGAATCTAAACTTTACAATTCTACACACTGTATTTCTAATTTAGAAAATCTAAATAGAACACATTTTACCATAAGAATTTATTTTTGATTGTATTAAATAAGTTTCAGTCGATCTTAATCTTTCCAATTAAAAAACAAAAATAAACATGCACATATGAGCCATTTCTAAACTGGGTAAATAAAAGGATATGTAGATAAAGTCTAAATAATACAAAAACTTGCGTATATTTTATTTCAGGAATGTTTCCTTAACAAGATACTATATTAAGCAGTTGACTAACATACTCGTAAAATGTATCTTTTTTAGTGTTTTAGTTAGAGTTTGAAAAAAATATATAAAACAAAGTATCACATCACATTATTATGCTACTGAATTACAAGTTACAACACATTGAAAAATTGTCTGATTACTGTTCTTTTAAAGTAATTGCTGCATGCAAGAATAAGTTCCATTCATTTACTCTGTTAAAAGTTAAGAGTAAAAGAGTGATCTACTTACTAAGTAGTTAACCGCTTAATACCAAGTATCTCTTTAAAGAAGCATTTTCGAAAAATATGTATTTCAGTTTTTGTATCATTTTCACTTTATCTATTATTCAATTTAGAAACGCCTTATATATTAAAATATGTTAATAAAAAATATGTAGAATAAATACTCAAAATACTTTCAAATAGTATTTAAAAAATACCTATCTAAAAATACTCTATGCCATAAACGAGATGCACGAAAACATTTTGGCACAGTTCTATGCACAAAAGCAACGTCAATCACTTCATATTTTAAAAATAAAATAACAATATACAACTAAGATATATACACGGCTATAACTAAAATATACAATTAAATAAATGTATTGCACCATGAAATCTAAACATAAATTCTAAAATATGCTAATACAACGACTAGATCTAGTACTTGTCATTCAAACCTTGAAGGCTCCTCTAACCCCCCTGGCTTCGTACACTTGTAAGGGGGTTTCTTCGTTCTAACATAATTACATCAGAAAGCATGATTTGCTCAAGCACTGGTGGAATGCACGTAATGAGTTTTTTTTTTAACAGGTACGTATATGTCTTATGAGATATGAAATGTATGCCATATACATTCCAATGAGAATTGATACATATGCTATACACAAAGATGTGTATAATTTTGTTCGATGAATATCGTTGTTTAACTTAGTTGATCCGTAGCAAAACCATAAACTTCAAGTACTCGAATTTCGAAGTCTCCACTTGGACACAATGGAGGATTGTTGAAAGTGGCGCATCTATCTGTTTTTCCATACCTTATGTTCTCGTCCATCCAAATTGCCTGTCCCTCTCTGCAATTTAAAGTAATGTCTTAAAACAAATAATTACAACAGATTGTTATTAAAATGTATGACTCTGGCAGAGTTTTGGCATATTGTTTCAATTTAACAATGCCAAGTTTTACAACATTAGCCAAGAAATAAGCATTAATATTTGTCTGGTTTAATAATAAATTTACTAAGTATAATATTTTAAATACCTAGTACACTTTCAAATGAAATCTTATTTATTAAACCGCTAATCTGCAAAATAATGAAACTATTATATATATAAACTTCTGCAACAATGAAACACAAGTTTATTTTTTATATTTTTTACTTATTAAGATATCTAGCCCAAGCAGCACAGACTGGTCGGGGCAACGTCGAGCCGACGTCAGTATATAACCTGAAGTCGGTAGTCGACGTCCGCGCCACGGCGTACCGGCCAAGATTTATGCGAAAATGGTCACACAAATTCTGGTCGGCCCGACGTCACACGTCCGACCAACAAAGTCGCTTTAGATATAAATTATTATATCTATTTCGATGATATTTTAGGTAAGGCAAATTATACCCAAAGTGACTTTTGCTACATAGTCGTCCAAGCAAGTGGCTTTAGGTGTAGACTTTTATACCTATCTCGACGTCACCTTAGATGCGGCAAAGCTTACCTAATATAACCTTTACTATAATTTATGTATAAAGTTTTAGGTATAAAATAGACAAGCACTGTATTTTTGACCCGTTTATACCAATTTTGTAGCTAATGCTAAATATTGCAGTACATTTTACTACAAGACAAGTTATTTCTTCAACGGTATCTATACAAATCAGCATTTTATGAAATATAATTTCAAGGATACTATTTTTGGTAGGTAAGTACTTTAAAGCACTAAAATTATAAACGCCTACAACTTTACTGATTAAATTGGACAAAATAGACCACTAAAATTAAAGCGCCGTCAAAATTAAACCATTTTTATAAATACTTTTTTACCGTACTTTTTTTGAAAATAATTGTTTAGTAGTTATCTGAAGAAATAAGAACGGGTAAGTTAAAAAACTAACATTTTTACACATATGTCATCTTAAAATCTTACAATTATAGTCAAAATATTAAAAATGAGAAATTAACATGTATTATCTCCAACCATAATCCAAAATGGTTTCCTATTACTTCTTCAAAAAAGATGTCGTCGTCGGCAAGACTGATCTGTTGTATACTTGGGCCACCTGAAGTTAACAATGGTGTAAACGAATATATCTGTTCCGTACAGCCGGTCATATTAGATGTATTCGTTTACTACTATTACATACCAGTGGTCATAATTGGTATAATAAAGACAATCAGTACTGTATATTAACCGAATAGGTCAAAATTGCTTCACCAAATTGTAGTAGTTGTGTACATCGGAAAGTCGTATATGATAATGGTAGACAAAAATATACCTCTAACCTACTTGCTGTATAGAATAGGTATGAAACACCGACGTCGGCTACACCTACCTCATCCGACGTCACGATTGGTATTAAATAAATCGGAGTAACGACGTCGGTGTAGACAACTTCAATCGACCTATACAATTGGTTAGGACCAAATTAGAAACGTCGACGTCGGCCTATCCGACATATTTCATTGTTCATTTATTAGTATTTATGATCGTCATTAGTATAGAACAGGTCGGAATGCTGACGTCGACTTTGCCGACGTCGTTACGACGTTGGCAACGGCAACGTAAGCGGTAACTACCAAAATTCCTCCAATTTCGACCATAGGCATAATACTATACCAGGTTCATACCAATTTTGTAGTCATAATGTGTATGATTTTACTATAAAATTAGTCACTAGTTGGCTTTAGTGTAGTTTGTGCTGCTTGGGAGAGTATTATAATGCTTCGTAAAGCTTTCGTAATAGGTATATTGTGCTCAAGCAGGTGTCTCCCTCATCAAATACCAAGTACAGTTTTATTTAATTTAATTTAAATTTAATAATTATTGAATTTAATTTAAATAAATAATAGTATCTATTTTCAGGTTGTGATAAATTAACCAATTTTTTTATTTTTAAGTCGGTTATACTAATTCTGTTTTTCTTAATAATTCCAGTTAAAACTAGATATTTAGTGTAACTGTCAGTGATATTTAAAAAATAGTAGTCTTTAAGAAAAAAAGGAAGGCCCAGAGAGTACAACACATGCAGCTCGTGCGGTTTAACATTACGGCCGGCGTTCAATATCTCAGCAGTAATAAGTAAAAGTAGTAGAGAGCCTAGCCTATATGTCTTTCGTTCTAACTATATGGGTATATTTGCGTACCTTTTACTTTCTTTCCCATTACAATATTCCCAATCCATCGGCAGTCATACGGTATATGTATTTACCTACGATCGCTAACGTAAATAGCTGAAAACGCACTCTCCGCCATCTATATAAATTGAACCTTACACACCGTAAACAAATCGCACGCTCAGCCGCTGAGGTGCAATGTAATGTGACCACGTGACCAACTTTACACAACACTTGTAGTTCATATTGCTGACACCAGACTAAAATTATTAAGAATGGCAGGTGCAAAACTTAATTTTCTAACGCTGTCAAAACTGACATAAGCAATAAATAATACAAAATTGTGTTTTAATATCAATAAATACGATCGTAGGTAAAGTATAGTACATAATTCGAGTTGTAAAGCAATTATGCACTCATGGAATTGCCACACTAGCCGCTACGCGGTGTCGTGCGCAATTTTTCCATTCGTGCGTAATATGCTATTTACAACTCTCATTACATAATATACTATTACAGGACTTATGGACTTAATATCTAAAATACGTCTTTCTTGTTTTGGAAAAGTCCTTACTAGATTAGGCACCATAGCGTTAATATATCTGAGTCATAAACCTACCGAATATGCAACACCCAATCTATCATGCTACGATTTTGGAACTTGTACCTATGTGTACCTTGTACCTTGACTTAGTGCTAAACCGAAAACTTAAAATGCAGGCATACATAATTTATTTTTTTAAAACAACGCACATTTAGCTACTTAAGTAATAATAGAGTTCACTTATAAAAGATGATAAATCACTTTTAATAATACAAAATAACTAAAAACTGATTTTGACATTAGCGAAATACGATTAACCAATCATAACTTACGGATTTTTATAAATAGACTGCACATTTTAGAGACAGTTGAAGAGGATTGATTACGTACCTAGAAATTATTTGATCAGAGGAAATTTGTCATGTTTGACATTGCATTACAAAGCTTTGACAACAAAATTTGGTTCCCTTACGAAACGTTATTAATCTGAAAGAAAATAGGTTAAGTTTTATTTCAGGCTTATGCCTTTTTAGATGTAATGTGTTTTGTGACTGGCAAAAATTTAAAAAAACAAACTTCTGTAGATTTCTTTAACACAAAAGTTCATTTAGTATTAGTTTCGATATGTTGCAGATTAGTGGCTTAGGTTTATACTCATAGATAACATAAAAACAAGTATGCCACATTATAGACATTATCATAATATTACTAATGCAATATTTGAAAAATATTAGTTGGCATAAATGGCTACTCTTTATTTTTTCACCACTCTAGTTGTTACTGAAAACTTAAAGGTATATATAGCGTTCAGATCAATTACTGGTTTCGCAGTTAATATACTGGTGTCCACCTAGGGCGCGAAAGTTCAATGTCTTGGTTAATAAAAGAGATAAAAATACATTTTTTTTCTATGTGCCTTTCACACGTTCTACAAAATCAAAATCATGAGGATTATACAGGGTGCCCTATTTCTTCTGGGCAGACATTTCGGAAACTCAATCTGTTTCATTTTCCAATGCTAAGCTTTTTATTTTTTGTATAATTAATTCGTGAAATTACACAAATAAAAAAGCTTAGCATTAAAAAAAGAAGCAAAGAAACAGATTGAGTTTCCGAAACGTCTGCGAATTATCGTTATTTTTATTCTCATTTTATTTGTATCATATGCCAAAAAAATTATTGTTTCTTTGATGTAAAGTCACAGGCGTAAAGGTTGTTTTATTAAAATCCAGGTATTTTTTAAATTATCTTGGACATTTTAAGAATGTGGTAATAAATCCTAAAAAAGAAAAGAAAGAAAATTAAACAATGCCACAAATAACTTTTAGACAATATATATCTATATTTTTTATCATAATAAAGTTTTGGGGAAAAATTTGACTTCTTCAAACAATACCAAGGCTTGTAGACGTACAGGTTACATCAATGACCAGCATTAGAAATGCAGGTTGCAGCAGGGCTGGCGACCGCGGTCTGTCATTTATTTTACATACTAAAAAGAGACACTAAACACTGCTCTGCTGTTTGCAGAACAGAGATGGATATACCGGCGGTCGCCTAGTGATGTATGATATATTGAGATAGGTCAGGTTCAGATTGGGTAACCTTTAGAGTTTACCAGCCTTGAAACAATACAGGTTTAAAAAGCATTGGTTTGTTTGTCATTTGTTTGCTACAAAATTTCAACACCCTGTATCTTTGCTAGTAATTACACATAAGAACATGGTCGAATATGGTCCTTTCCTACTTTATTACCGTTTGAAATAACATAACTCTCTTTAGTCTATTTGTTAATTACTCACCCTCCTCCGATAGTGATCATTTTTGAATCAGCAGCCATGAAGAGCTCAGCGCCATGTTGAACCTTGTCACCTTCCATTCCTACCCATGGATACTTTGCTCTCTCTGGGTAGAGAGAGAAAAGGAATGTCTCTCCTGTTCCGAAATAGGCCTGTCTATTTCCTCTGTCGTCTTTAATATTTCTCTCTCCCCAACGGGATGAACAATAAGCACCGAATACCTGTGAAAATTAAACAAATAACTATTTATAGATGAAGAAACTTCAAAGCTTAACAAATCCTACGATTTCCTTTTTTATTTTGATTGTTGGATACTCAACGGAACTCAAAAATAAACAATAATATAGAGATATACAGATGGTATATGGATGTGTGTTATTGTCCACCGTTTCTTCTTCACATTAATAAATGGAATACAAGAACGTCTCAGACAGCACTCCGTCGATCACAATGTAAAGCGAACAGTTAAAAAGGAAACCAAATATTCATAAGCAAGCAGTTGAGCTGATAAGACCATAAGATGATAGTTTGTTTAAGGAGCCTGGTGTCATTCCATTCCCTATCAAATACCTCGGATATATCTAAAGTTTTCTTTGAGACCGCCACATCCCTTTACCTTAATTCATTTATGTATAAGAAAATTTTCAAAACTTCTTTAATGGAACCAGTATACATATACTGATGAAATGGTGCAATAATTGTATGATAATGGCAATCTGTAATGCTTTGAAAAATTTGAGGAGTATGGTCATGAGGAGGTAGAAGACATCTTATTGGTAGACAAAAGCTCGAAGAGTCTGCATGGCACAGAAGTTAGCTCTAAGGGGCACACTTTAAATTAAATAGCTGAAATGTTATCGGGACCATTCAGAACTATTTGGCAGTAGCCTGCAAAGGCCTTTCTAAATTCTCTATCATTGAGAGACATGTCTATCAAGTCAGGATATTATTCACCTTAGGCATAAACCTTTTATTTTTAACTCAAAAAATTCACCAAGTATTGAAACAGCAGTCATTTTATTGTGCTTATAACTCGATGATGAATGGGTCATCTTCCACATAAATAAGAAAATTATTAAATTGTTAAGGTGATTACTTTTGAGAACCCATGGCCGAAATTAGTCTGAAAATGTCCTCCAATTGCTATGTTTTGCTTTACGATATCTATAAATGTTTGCCGCTTATGGTACTTTTGAACAGATAGCTAATTATTAAACAATAATAAAGTTTGATACACTTACTTCATTGTTACAAGTTTTGATCATCAACAGTGTCGGTTCGTGTTGCTCCACTCTTACGTAGAATGTCGTAAGTGAACAACCATGCTCTTCTGTCGTGTAGAGTAATATCGGTTGATACATAGTTATCCTTACTGGAAGCCAGGACCACAGGGTCAATAGCTAAATGTTACAAAAAAATGTATTACTTTCTTTTCCTTCTAAATACTTAATTTAAAGAAAGGCGTTCTCAAAATCTCTATGGGAAAAATGCTCTTGTTGTCTTCACCTTTCTTTAAATCATTTTACATTCAAAGCATAGTGTGTATGCAACAAAATACAAAGGCAAGCCTACTTTAATAAACTAAATTATTATATTTCGGATATACGCCTCATTTTAATAAAGTCATCATTGGCATCAACCATTTTTTGCCGCAGAAACTAATGTGTTTTGCGATGTACAGGGTGTTTACGGTTATTGAAGAAAACTAAATCCCATATGAAAGGCTGTATCCCTCTGCAAAAGCATTTTCAAGCTATTAGTTAAAGAAACATTTTGTGTTAGTTTAATTTGCTGACCATCATGCTGGGGAAGCCGGTTGGTTTACCCTGTACAGAAATAAAATTTCTACACGAGACGTGACATTTTTGTTAAAATTGTAGCGATGACGCAATTTTACTTTACTTAGACATGAATCATTATCTAGGCTACAAACTCCATCATAAAATATGAATTCAGAATATTCATTAAATATTCTCGACATGCTTAAGAAACTGCTTTTTTCTTAATACAATGTTAGTTTAGCAAATTCACATGTTTACAATATAGTAGCTGTAATAAATAAATTTCTGACATAAAAGTTGCACTAAATAAAGTATGAAAACGTTAAATTAAAGAAGGCTGCCTTATGCCTTCAGTCTGAACGCCAATAAAAAATACATTCAAATATACTGTGCATGCATGATTAATTAATTTCTAGTTTAACATACAACACAAAAAACAAACAAAAAGCTGTTAATTTATATGCAATGATAAAAGCAAATACCAGGCGGTATGATGATAATAATGATAACTGGATGGTAATTAACTCAAAACAAAGGTCGAAGGATATAATGAGTCTAATTAAATAAATACATAAAAGTTTCTACCATCTTTCTAGTTCTGGTATGGAGTTCTTTGTCACCAAATACAGGATTGGGAAAAGGGAACCATCTGGCAAGGTACAGGTAGGAGGGAGTCTAAGAAATAAAAATATCAGAAAACTGGACCCTTCAATTTTCAACAGAATCGTTTAGTAATATATCAAAATCTGCATGTTGTTGAGCATGATGTATCACTATTAGCACGCAGTGACATCATTATAACGTACAATTATTGAGGCAGTAATGAATAATTATGAAGGTTTGGTTTGCATTGAAAAACATTAGGATAAAGGAAAATCTGAAATAACAAATTAATTTTGAGGACCTATTTAGAAACCAAAATTCATTATGGTTCATTATAGACTTTTGATAAAATGATATATCTACCATTAAAATGTATACGAAAATTTAAAAGCAATTCGATGAATTCAGTTCTTGAATATGAAATTGTTAGAAGGGTAAAATGGTTATACATATAACAAATTCATAAAATACTGAATATTTCACAAACATTTTTAAACTGCTAATTTAAAAAATATTTCTTTTTTCTGGATAAATTCACAAAAATTTGAAATTTAACAGCTTTGAATTAACCAAATCCCTGGTGTTTTCACAAATTAAGACATTCTCGGCTGAATAATAACTTAATAATAATGTTTAATGTCACATTTACAATCAATCAATAACAGTAGCAGTAGGTAGGCAGATAGATATATCCATATTACGTGAATAAAATACTTATATTAGTTTTAAATAAAATTTAGTTAAAGCTATTTAAAATCTCTGACTATGTATTTCCATTGCATACATCAGAATAAGTGTAACTTGTATGAGAGCTCCTACATTTTTTTTTATATGTATTTGTAAGTAGGTAGGTACTTAAAAGTGGCATTAAACAATAATTATCCATAATAAAATAGGTAACTGATTACTTTCTGTAATCTACCTATACAAAAAAATTCTTGTACATGATTATTTACAGTACAAACAATTAAATTGTTGCGTACGTTATTTTCACCTAGAATTTTTACAACCGTTGTTGTGACGTAATATATGTTGGCTTTTCACATAATGGATTTATTGCATTCACGTCATTAAGTTGTAATCTACAGATACCATTGCCAAATGTCAATCATTTCTCACATTTTACAATCAGTTGAATAGTAAATTAACTTGAAAATGTTCACACACGATCGCTCCGATATAATCTTGAAATACAATAGCTATTTATGTATCAAGTCCTTATTATGCACGCGTTGCATACAAAGCTTTATGTCCGACTGCTAAATTTGGCTTATTCATGAAAAAAATTAATTCAATGACATTTTTATGACTGTTGTACATATTAATTTGAAAATGTCAAAATCTGACACAACAGTAAAATAAAGTAACTTTACGTCAAAATCTGACATAACAGTAAAATAAAGTAACTTTATTTTACTAGTACAATAAAGAGGTATTTTATAGCCGCCGCAAAAGTAACTTTATTTTACTAGTACAATAAAGATGTACTTTACAGCCGCAAAGCTACGTCATAAACAGTCCTTTATAACGTGGTCGGACATAAACATATTATAAATGACTTTATTTGGCTTTATACAAGCATAATAACAAACATATCGAATTTGATATATGTACTTATATTGATGTTTCATCTCTAAACATACAATTATTAAGTTTATTGGACTTTCTTTAATGCATGATAAAAATTGGATTAAAAATTACAAAATTCAAAATGTTTAAAAACGAGTCTAAAAATAAATTATTGAATTTTTTTTTAACTCATCACAAAATTCATTCATTATGGTCACCAATTAAAAAACGATGTACATCGCCTTTATTTCAGCTCATCCGGGAGACGATACCACGTTAAATTCAAAGAATCTACCTATCCCTTGAAACTTATACTTAAAATTGTATTTATTGACATTAATAAAATATTATATTATAATAAACAAATTATTTCAATCCTATAATTAATATGCCTCCTATATCTTCATGTCTCTTTGCAATCTACTCTACTTTCTTTTTTGAGACTCATTGCTTATAAACAAACTTATTTAAGTTTTATACTGGCCCTATTATAACAAAATTATCTAATATATTTATTGATGTTCCACTTCTGAATATGCAAATATAAATTATGTTGAATTCAAAGAAAATCATTAAAAACATTTTAGAACGTTATTATTGTGATATAAACAATGCATATCAAGCAAAGAAAGAGAATTGTAAAAAAATAAACATATTATTTAAACGAAATTATTTCTTGGGTCAAATTTAAATAAATTATTTAAAAAAGATTGAAGCTACATATTGAGGAGGAATCGCGATAATTGATAAAAATATAAAATTAGGTAGGTAGGTCAACTTCAGCTTAAATTTATTACCTATCATTGCGAATAAGTATAAATATAAAAATAAAAAAATATATGTGCTATTGACTTTTATTGCATTGGACAATTCGACACACCACAAAACGTTTTCTAAAACCAACGTCCTTATTCGAAAAACGTCAGTCCTATTTAAATTTATTTTTAATGATATTTCGAGGTTTTTTATTATTGCAAATTGTTGATCATCTGTTTAAGATACATGTCGTAAACAGCAAATGTAAACATCCCAAAATATTACATGACATATTTGGAGTTCGAGGACACGGAATTAACATAATGTTGATGTGAATATAGGTAGGGTACAATAATTAACTTTATTAGATAGACAAACAATGGGAATCATGCGAGATAATTTCGCTTCTTACATAACCATAATTCATTTTTGATAGATAACACAATCTTGGCTTTAGCTTAGCTCAATGTGAAATTAAATAATTCATTTGGATACAATATCGACACCTAGATTTTATGTTCTTAAGATTCTTTTTGGGTTCATTAAGATATAATATTTGATTATTTTCAACCGCCACCTTTCGTATATTACTAATTTTTGAAGTTGAAACCATAGTGTAGATTAAAAAAGCAGATGACCAAAATTCATGTTTCTGAAATAATGTAATTTTCCAAAAATGACAGTTAACATTCCATAAATAAAGACAGCATTTACTCTAGATCATAAAAGCGTGAAAATATAGGGTATCCCATTTGGTCTACTATCTTAACCTAGTTCTGGTTAAACCGGAAGGAATTTGACGAAAAGAAGGTTCAAGTCGACAATCAGACTGAGCATTCCCACTGCTTGTCTTCTCTGGTTACTTGCATGTTATATTGAAAAGACTTGAAATTGAAATATGATTTTAGACCAAAATGTTTTATATAAACTTCATATTCAGAAAATGATGGATCAAAATTAATACTGTTAAAATCTTCAAAAATTA
Source organism: Rhagium mordax (assembly GCA_963680705.1). Lineage (NCBI taxonomy): Eukaryota > Metazoa > Arthropoda > Insecta > Coleoptera > Cerambycidae > Rhagium > Rhagium mordax. Next base: position 67,873,220 of record OY796658.1, read on the forward strand.
ATAAGTTAAAAACAATTAAAGTTAATTTGAAACAATAATGTTAAAACAAATCGTCTAGAAATGCACTAGCCAATGGGATATAAAAGCATAAAGTCAAACATGTGGTAGAACAATGACAGAGGCTGGGGGAAGAAGCATCAGACTCTCTCGACTTCGGACGTATCCCGTTCCCGTGCCTGTGATCAAACTATTTGTCTTGGTAGGGGAGGCAACAACAAAATTCATGACAAGCCATCTGTATATATATATTTTCTCATTTACTCAAGCAAGAAAATTTTACTTTAATTTTAATTAGTAATATTGATCTAATAGCATTATAATTAAAATGAGAAAAAAAAGTAATAAAAAAGGAGTTAAAATTGAGTCAGGCAGTGGCCAAGTTGCTTCCGAAAACCTCTCAAGGTATTTTCGGCGATGTCGTGAGGAGTGCCAATAATTTGAATTCGTATTTTTCTATGGTTGTCTAACATATTCTGGTACACTTTATTTTTTAGATAGCCCCATATGAAAAATACCAGAGCTCTGTGAACCACACAACATTCCCAAAAATATTATAAAAAAATTCAGGAGTGCCTGTTTTTGAATTTCAAATGTGTGTCGAACTGCTTAAAACAATTTTTGTATTATGTTTTTAGAAATCGCTATTTAAAGTATTCCACATTTTACACACCGCCTATAATACCATAACACCAAGGTCCATTTATTGAGAGTTTCATCCAAATTGCTTTAATGGTTTCGTGTTACAGTGTTACAGGCAATTTATAGAATCTACGCAATTTATAAAGTACCTAGTCATGTACAATTTGTATAATTGGGAATTTTGGGCAAATTATGAAATTATGCAAAATGATTGGGTACCTACTCAACGCGAATCCTTAGACATTAGAAAATTGCTGCAGGATCTTTTCCCAGTACATATAAATAATCCAGAAACGTTGATTGAATTATTAAATCAATCAACGTCAGAACTCAGACGGTTGTTTCTCGAGTTATTTCATAAAAAAGAGTACATATGGGCATATTATATCCTGAAACTCAATATTTCCAGATTACGGTATAGAAATAGGCGATTATAAAATAGTTCATAGGGATCGCTTACAACAGAGGAGGATTTTACGTTAAAAATATCTTAAATATAAAGTAAAACTGATGGACAGCGCTCTTAAAATTTTATGGATATCTCTTAAAAGTTTTGTTTAGACACTTTGTGCAGACACTTTGTGCAGATCGCCGATGTCAAATATTACCACCTGTTTGGCACACAGAAAGTATTTTGGTTAACCTCATTCCGAAATTTGATCATGTTTTATTTGGTGGTGACCTTAATATAAATCTATTGATAAAACAACATAAGCGTTGGTAAATTTTGCAATCTGTTTGAACAATTTGGGTTAAATCAGCTTATTACTAAACCTACACGAATGTTGGTATCTCTGACACCCTTATTGATTTATTAATTATTTCAGATGGTTAGTAAAAATATGTTACAGATATGGATCAAGTGTCTGAACATTCTGTTGTAAAATATAATTTAAAAATTGCAAAATCTAAACAAACACACCCAAACTCTTACATATTGATATTATTCTAATTTTAATTATGATTCGTTTAGAAATAATTTGTATTCTTTCAGGGCTGTTCTAGAAATGTTAAAATTTTGGAACGGTTAAGTAAATTTTTTGGTATACTTGCTTCACTGAAAAGCGCAAATGTGACCAACAAACTTGCATCCTGGCTCACGTGTAACTTAAGATTAAACTTAAACACAGTTCTTTCTAAATATAAAAAATAAAAAACAATTGAGTGAATATAAGGAAACTCGAAATTTAGTAAAGCCACCAGTTCGGGTCGAAAAGAAGATATTATAGCAATTTAAATTTAAAACTGACTTGGAAAACTTTAATATTTTTAAATGTGATTGATAGCAGTAATACTGTAATTAGTATTGATCCCAATTTGTTTCTTAATTCACAACTTACCTCAACTGCCCAGTAACGTTATCTGATTTAACTTTAAAGAAGTATAACTATGAATTTCCAGGCCTAAAATATAAACTAAATTTACTACCGTTGTAACATAAACGTTAGAAAAAAAATTATCTATGGGAATAAAACACAAACTAAAAGGCTCTGCTGAAATAAACCATTTCTTTAATAACTCTCAAATTATGAAAGCTATTGACTTGAAATTTTAGGGGCGGTGATGTTTTTTTAAGCCTCTATAGTTTTACGGAATCTTGCCTTTGTACTGCTTCCAGTGGTGCCGTTACGGGGCGGGGAAGTTAAATTTTTTGCCGAAACTATGTAACACCACTGCTTTGTACAGTTGCTTTTGAGATTTTCCGAATCTCTGCTCAATTTGGAAGAAAAAAGGTATCTTTTAATTTATTCGTACAACACTTACTTTTCGAGTAAAATAGCAAAAAGAATTTCCATGACTAAACTTTGTTGCAAATTTATCATTTATTTTACATTGCTGAACAATCTTGGCATCTTGACCCAACATTAACACTATAAAAACTGACAGGGTGACAGGTCAAACATTGACTGATAATAATGTTTCATTGTTTACCATGGGCAACTAGGATTATTAATTTTATTATTATTGTAGTAAAGGTTTTAGTGTTTTAGTAGAGATATAAAGCAAAAAGCTTGTAAAAACAGCCGTTTTACTCGAAAAGTAAGCGTTGAACGAATAAATTAAAAGATACCTTCTTTCTTCCAAATTGAGCTGAGATTCGGAAAATCTTAAAAACAACTGTACAAAGCAGTGGCGTTACATAGTTTCGGCGAAAAATTTAACTCCCCCACCCTGTGACGGCTCCACTGGAAACAGTACAAAGGCAAGATTCCGTAAAACAATTGAGGCTTAAAAAACATCGCCGCCCCTAAAATTTCAAGTCAATAGCTTTTATAATTTTAGAGTTATTAAAGAAATGGTTTGTTTTTCACAAAACTTGAACACCCTGTATCTTTGTTAGCAATCGCTTGTTAGACCACAAAGATCTTTTCTACAGTTTGGAAAAGTTTCCATATTATCTCCATTTTAAAGAAAAGTAATGCTCTAGCTCTATCAAATTATTGCCACATTAACACGTTGTCAATTTTGTCTAAGAAAACTATCCTGCAAAAAAAGCAATATACTGCCCCCAATCATTGAGTAAATAAGGAATAATATGAAGAGGCGCAACCGAGCATTTTTCTAGACGTTAGTATCGTATTTTTTGCCAATATCTTCAGACTTGTCATTAATTTTTAGTATTACGGGAAGATATTTGTAATTTGGCTGCATAATCCGAAAAATTTAAGACAATCCTGAAGCTATTGGTAAAAAAATACAATATTAAAATGTCGACACCTGCTCGGTTGCACCTCTTTGTTATTCTTTACCCAATGCACCAATCCAGTCCGGTTTTACAGAATTACACATTACGACTGTTATGCTTCACGTTCCAGACAACACTATTTCAATACAAAAAAAAAAAAAAATTAAAACTCTTTGGACTTTATTTTCCACTACTAATAAATTGTGGGCAAGAAATCGTTCTGCATAATTCACTTTCCCAGTCTGTTAAATACGGAGCACCTCAGAGGAGTATACTTGGTCCTATTCTTATTTGTATTTGCACTGATTATTTTTATTATTTTTTAATCACTATGAAATTTATCAATACGCGAATGGTGCGTAGTTACATTTCTCATTTAATCAGGAAAAACTTTTATTGCAGTTAGTTTTATAAAAACGATAGTCCAGGCCACGGTGTAAAATTTACTAATAGTATTTAATAAACTTAGGTACAGATTACGCCGGTAAACTAATATTAAACGAGTTAAAGAGTCAAATTCCTGGAGAAAATAGAGATAATTTTTTTTTCGTTTGTAATAAAAATAAACGATGTGGCCTTACAACCAATTAACTGATGTGAAATTTAGAATTGTCTATGGATATAGTTATGTTAAGTTTAGTAAACATGTTAGTAATCGTGTGGAACAACCATATAGTAAACTTAAAATACTTTATAAGAAGGAAAAATTTGTAAGTGTTACGAAATTGTTGCCTTGTCTTGTAAGCTTTTAGTCAATGATTAAAATACCTTACAAAACATGCAAAATAGTTGTTAAGATATAGGTAAATTTGATTCTCATTTTTTTGCAAATAAACGATAGGTAATTTTCTTGCAAATAAACGGTAATTGGAGATCATACTTCATTTCTGATTTTTAAAATGAACTTCATGAAATAACTCTTCTGAATTAAAATGTACTTGGGAAACACCCTTTATACCAAACGTTGTACGTTCTAGAAAATATTATTCAAGGTTGTACTAAATTGTTTCTTTACTATGAGGAATCCAGTTTTTCTCGTGTACGAAACTCAACAGGAGTAAATAATAAAAAAAAAAACAAAAAAACGTCGGCGACAATCATTGAGGTGACATGACAGCAGTGACGGATTTACCCAAGGGCGTAGCGGGCGCTTGATTTGGGCCCCGTATAACAGGGGAGCCCTGACGGAGCCTTCTTATTTTGTTCACTTTCGCAGTAGTGCAAGTATTTTTACTTCGAGGTCCTACTTCAATAAATAATCTATAAATTAATGCTTATGCGTAGTTCGAAAACGATTATGAACGAAATAAGGCATAAATCCGCCACTGCATCAAGGATGTTTTTGCGACATAAAACTTACATCCTGTTGGCCGAGGATACACGAGTTGACACTCTGTATGGGGTAGATACCCATGGAGAGGGTTCGAGGGCCTGGTGAGTGAGCTCCCTTTGTTAGCAGCAGAAAAAATAACCAACACACAAAATAACACAACTTTGCATAAACAACAAACAATAGCACACAACATGAACCAAAAATACAGCAAACCGACTAGTCTGGGTTGTAGCTAACACTAATATAGAAACGAAGAACAGCAAAATGGTTAAATGCAATTATTCTATTGTAGTTCTGATAACAGTAATTAAATAACTACGTTTAGAATAGAAATGTGCGTTTTAAAAAAGTAACGACCAATAAGCTTCGTTTTATCTGCAATAACGTCAAACGAAACAATTAAACAAGTACGCTTTGTTTTTCTTTCCTTAAGTTTAAGTTAATAAGGTGTTGTATAAGGTTCCATTTAAGTTCTTTGGCGCTGACTATTTTAGGACAGACGTTAATCTATATGAACTTCCTGATACTTGTACAGAGAAAAGTTTCAAAATATTGAAAAAAAAATCAAAATCATATACAGGGTTATTGATTATAAATGAAACTCACCCTTAACTTCGTTATTTAAAAAAAAAAAAATTTTGGAACAAAAGTTTTAGGGCATTTTCTTGCTACCATATTCAATAGTATACAGTGCCTCATAAAAACCAGACAAATCAAATTTATGCTTTTATAAATAGAATACCCTGCATATTTTTGAATGCATATTATGAAAGTTCTCGTTTTCCTGATTTAAAAAATGTATAATATGTTGACATTTACTGTGGCCATTTTCGATATACCACGGCTTCTAAATTTACATAAAAATCGATTGCAAAACTGTATGCCATGATTAAAAAAAAAGTATTGATGAAAATGGGGGACATGTTGAAATTTATTTTTTTTTATCTCAAAAAATAAGGAAGTGATTTATAATCAATAACCCTGTACAATTTTGCCACAGTGAGCAGTTTTTTATTCAGCATTATTTGAACTGGAAGCTTCTAGAATATATTAAGAGACAAGAGATAATAAAAATAAATATGTATATGATTAAATAGAAATGGGATCAGAACGTGTTTTTCCAGAAAAGGGTTAATGGGTACACACTTTCTTCAGACACTACGGGTACGTGTAGTATAATGTAATCCGATGCAACCTTGCTCGAAATATTTTACCTGCCAATGACATCCAACAAACCGGCACCCACAATCCCGATATTAAATCCGGCCAAAAGTTTTCGTCAAAATGATTCAAGGATATAACTGCAACTCCGCATATTAATGGTCGAAACCATTTTTTACACGTCAAATGAGTATTTCAACGTGAGATGTAAACCGGTTACAGATTAGCTTATTGTTAAAAGTGCGAAAAATATATTAATGCTAAATAAAAAACATACTTGTACAGCTAATTTCAATTTCTTGTTAATATGTCAATTGTTCAACAACAATCCTTTGTTATTACATCAATATGATAAGTATGATGCTAGAATTTAATTTATTTTTGACGACTTAATATACATATAAGTTGACGTTAAAAATTTATTCTAATTTATTTCTACTGACGTAATAATTTTTGCATATTAATATAACTATATATTTCGTAAAAATATGTCGTGTACAGGGTGGTGAATTTTTCGATGCCCACCTTTGGTAACTCGGAAACTGTAAGAGATAAGAGGATCGTTCAAATAAGACAAAAGTTATGCTATTTTATGATCTACAAATTCCTGTCAAGAAATGCCGGATATCTTGATTAATTTCTGATTTATCCTGGAAAAAACTAAAAAAACGTGTTTTTTTAAATAAACCATACCATTAATGCCAATTTAAAGACACTTGACAATTTTTTACTGTAGACAATTGAATGACGTTGGCAGAAACTGTCTAAGCCCTTCTAGATTTTGAGCAATTATTGATAGTCAACTTTCCTCTTATGGACGCCATATTGAGTTTTTAAAAATTAGATAGAGAAAACAATTCTATTTTAAACTGTATAACCAAGATATGATAATGTACGCTTTAGAAAAATAATTGAAACTTAATATGACAGGTATTAGTTTATTGTTTGCAAGTGGTATAGAAGATTTCTACTCCATTATGCAACCGAGAATCCCCATTTAATAGCAGAGACTAGGCCGCAGATTGGATATTTCGATAGTCGTTAAACGTCTGGCCCGGTATTTTGGATAGCGCCATTTTGGTACCATTTTTTTTTTTCAATGGCCATTTAGATGGCTCTACACCGGGTGCAAACGAATAGTAGGCCACCCCTGTAACTTCCTCGTTTTTAAAGGTATCGGGATAAAATTTTGTATGCTGAAATTAGGTAAGATTTCCAACTTTTTGAGACTTATCCGCCATATTTGTCACTTCCGGTTTCACCAGAAATGACCCCAATAGTCTTTTCTAAATGGACCACCTTGTATGTTTTTAAGTTTTTGAAATAAAGATCACATTTTGGATACATTTATACTATTTTGAACAATTTATAAAGGGTTGCACGAAAAATAATTCGAATTTTAGTTGTCAATCTAGATGGCTGCCAATATGTTAAAATTATTTTTGTTCCAATGTAATTCATATAGCGAAAACGTCAATATGTCCAATAATACATCATACAGGGTGCTCTAAACTCATTAAAATCACATATTTTAAAATAACTCTTTTTAATATTATATGGGCCACCAGGATATTCAGAAAGCTCTATTTAGTTTAGTAGGGGTTAAACAGTACCAAAAGTTCCGTACTGTGTAATCGTTACCGGCAGGAATGGCAATTTTTCTTAAGAAATTTATGATTTATATCATAAAATATTAACACAAATATACAGGATTGATCAAAATTTAATTGAGGTTCGATATAAATCGTAAATTTCTTAAGAAAAATTGTCATTCCTGCCGGTAACGATTACACATTACGGAACTTTTGGTACCGTTTAACCCCTACTAAATAGAGCTTTTTGAATATCCGGATGGCCCATATCATAATATTTAAAAAAATCTTACTTAATTCACAGTTAAATTTTCAATCTTCACTTACTTTCTCAGTTTTGTTCTAGGATTTGTATTAGCGTTTTGGATTCTCATGTGCTGGTCAACCATTTTAAATATGTTTATCTGTTTTTTGTCTAATATATCATATGACTTCAATAACTTGTTCAATATTGGTAGTTTTCTGTTGTGCATAACTTGCGCCACCTATTAATAGGGGTCCATACTTCGATTAAGATTGTACGTTATTTTCGTTTTATTAATCTGCTATATATGCTTGTGTTTCTATATGTACCTATAGAGGTCGTTATAACTGTTTAAAAAAATTTATAATTTCTATATTCCAGGACATTTGTTTCATTTAGTTCCTTTTGTACGTTGTTAAGGACGTTATTTTTAAAATTTAATCTGTTGTCCTCGTACATTGTCTTTTGTGTTTTTAATTTTGATTAATTTAAAATTAATTAATAACAATAAATACATTCAAGTACATCTATTTTTACATAAAATTTATTAGTTTTCTAAAAAATTGGACAAATTTTTCATTAATGCTAATTTTGACAAACCTTTGGTATTTATAGAAATGTAAGTAGTATATTGTTTCTATTTTAACTTATTAAATATTCACAATTTCATTTGACTTTAATTTCTTTAGTATCTTTTGTTAATAACTTTTTTATCTTATTTACAAACATATTTTTTATATATAAAAAACAATATCTGATATCGTAATAATTTTACTTGTTTAATTAAATTTAACTATCTACATTTTATGAAAATCTTAACTTATTATATTAAATGTAATATTTGGATTGTTATAGTTTTTTACATAAGTTTTCCAATTTGTAGTCTTGTAGCCTGATGATGTGATGTAATGTGTTGATCACGAAACCGGTTGCAATAAAAAAGAATTTTGTGGGAACAAGACCTTTGTTTTTCTTCTTCTTCAAAAAAAAAGAGTATTTTGAAAAATGTAAAAGACTTTTGGGGTCATTTCCGGTGAAACCGGAAGTGACAAATATGGCAGATAAGTCTCAAAAAGTTGGAAATCTTACCTAATTTCTTTCACCATACAAAATTGTATCCCGATATCTTTAAAAACGAGGAAGTCACAGGGGTGGCCCACTATTCGTTTGCACCCGGTATGTATATTTAAATTTTTATAAACCAATTTAGAAAACACGCTAAAAGAACTGTCATTATTGTTCGAAATCATGAGTGGTTTCAACAAGATGGGAAGGATTCTCACAATGTCGGATTGTGAGAAATTATTTGGAAATGTACTTTCGTTGGGCTCGACGATCACCGTGTCTAACGCCCTTGAACTAATTTCTGTGGGGCGATATAAATGACATAATTGATTCAACTCCAACTGAAAACATGGAACACCTTCGCTTTAAAATCGAAAATGCGTTACATTCCATTTCGAGGCAGAGTGTCTGAAAGGTAGTTGACGAAATGGATTTGCGAACTGACTTTTGCTTAATATGGCGCATATTTTGAACAATTCATGAAATATAAAATGTTTATTCATTTGTTTTCTTGGTTGTTTAATGTTTTATGTTTATGTTTAAATAACGACATTTCGATGCACCGCTATTTTTCTGGTATTTCCAGGTGCACAATTAACGATAATGTCTGGATTAAAATGTTGCTTGCAATTATTTTTCCAAAGCGTACTGGGATTTAAGAATAATGTTTACAGGTATTCAAATAACAACATGCTTTTTGAAGAATTATCGTATTTTGGTTACATGTAGTTGAAAAGAGAATTGTTTTCTCTATGTAATGGTGTAAAAATTCAATGTGGCGTCTATAAGAAAAAGAACGTTGACTATACTATCGGTGAACTCTAGACGGCTTAGAAAATTTCTACCAAAGCCAATGAGTTGCCAAGTAGTAGTTAAAAATATAAAAATGCCAAGTTTCATATTAAATTGGCATGGAAAATATTAAGTTTTAAAAAAATCACGTTTTTCAGTTTTTTTTTCTTTCAGGATAAATCAAGAATGAATTAAGATATTCGACATTTCTTGGAAGGAAATCGTAGAGCATAAGATAGCTTAACTTTTCTTTTATTTGACCGATCCTCGTTGCTTGCAGTTTCCGAGATACCAATGGTCGATAAATTTACCACCCTGTATATACAGTTTTTGAGATGTTGAAGTATTTATTTTTTAAATGATTTTTTAAATATCTGTCAAACAAACGACCATATTAAAAAAATTTAGAGGCAACGTTTATGTAACAAACTCATATTTTTTTCGATGTTATATCGTTCTCTGAACCTTCCACTTTGGAAACTGGATCATTCTGTACACGACGAAAATTCCTTGATTTATTGTATTAAAAGAAAGCTGACGTAAATGTATATTTTAAAATGCAGGAGTTAAATATTTCTAAACATTTTTTATTTATTTCGACACGATTTCGTTTACTGCAAAAACATTGAAAATCGTCCTGATATTAATAATACGACATTACTTGTTTCAAAAAATGTTTTCAATACATAATTATTAATAGATAAAATCGAAAAATTTTGTAGACAATTTTCTTTAATCAAAATTGAAAAAATATGCCATAGGCACGTCAAGGATGTAACAAAAATTATTATATCAAGAATAGGATTAAGTTATTGCATTATTTTCAACACTTTAACATTTATTTTTAGTAGTGCCTTTGCGCATCTAATGGGCATGTTCATATCCTTACTAACTTAAAATTATAGGTAAACTGAATAGTTCTTACATACTTTACGCGACCTTTTAACAATAATTTACGTTAAAAATTAAATTATGGCTGGAGCGTGGTCGGGTGATTTGAGTAGTGTTATAAACACCTACGACCGGTCAGTGGTAAGTCAAACAAATTCAATCAAATTTACTGTTTATTTACAAATAATATCATTTATCTGAAGGCAAATAAATGCATTTAATATACCCAATAAAAGTGATACACGGGCGGAGGTTGGATATATTTTCCAGTCAGGTTTCAGGAAGGCGTATACCAACACTATTATAAATATTGACACAAATTTACGCAATAATTTGTACGACAGATAAAAAAACCTAATCGCAATTACCTATGGACTAAAAAACTTGTCTCTTTGATTAGTTACATTTTTAGCGTAACCTGTCAGTCTGTGTTATATTGACTAGTAAGTAACTAATGAAATAGGTAACATTTTGAATCCACTGCTAAATGCGATTTATTTTTTTTTATCTCAATGTACATACCATCATACACGTAAAATTTGTGAACTAATAGCAACATATAGATACGACGGATATATACTTATTTAGCGGCGGCAATATAGAAGCTATTTAATTATAAACCAATCGGCAAGTAGTCATAAGTGATGGATTATTGAAAAATTGGCCAACTGCAAGTGTTCAAAAAACAATTTCCTGATAAAGCATTTTATAAATATCGGTAGGTTTTCATTTACGGATATGCATTTTTCTAGAACACTTTACCCATGCGCTAACAAACTAACGCTATAATGAAATATGTACGAGTACTATCACAGAAAAAAAAGTTACCTACAAAGCCAATATCATAAATCCGTCGATCTTGCGACCCTGGTCAATTATTGAGTTACCAAAACAATAAAAAAAACAAAGTCTTTATTTGTTTAAAATTGTTTGGATCATGGTGTACAATAATATTTCTCTTAATATGATTTACTAAATGTAGAAGAGAAAATATTGATACAAAATGTAGTCAACAAAAAAAAGGTTTGACATTTTCTACAAAAAAGACCTTATACAGGTTTGCAAAATCTTCAAATAAACAATTTAATTGCACAGTACAGAAACACGAGTGGCAAGCCACTTCCAGTTTCCACATACAAAAATTAGCAGAAATATTATTCCCAAACGATTGTCCGTCTTCAAATAATAGGAAGATTGTGCGAAACTTAACAAAGAACGAAAAGAAGACTACTTTCGACGGTATATCACCAAATGGCGGCTAAAGCCAAGTCAGTAGAAAGTAAAATTGATTTGTTGTTAACACCTACAAAATAGCTTAATATCAATTCGAATGCTTCCTGATTAATTGAACCATTTCAAGTTCAAACGCCTTGCCGAATGGTCTATAAATAAATTGACGAAGGAGGAAGAGTTGTGTGTACAGAGGTGACAATGATATGGGCATGATAGGTTTAATAAAGATCATCCAAATGCATTAATTCATTAGTAAAGTTACATGATTTAGTAGTGCCATGGTATATGAAATGAGTTATACATTTACATTTATGTACACAGTGATCTTAGCTGTTGCAAAAACTTTGGGTTGCGTTAAACAATAATTATAAATGAAACTTACAATTTAACAGGCATATTTATTTAAATTTGTACTTATACAACTTATACTTATCTAAAGTATTTACCGCAAATCGTACATAATATGGATAATAAACGTATCTTATCATTTCACTAATGAATCTCTAAATCTGTACAAACAGATAAACATAGATACTCATTAATAAATTTTATCTTGTTGAAAGTAACACCAACTTAAACAGATTTGTTTAAAATTAGATGCTGTATTTATAATCCTTATCACTGAAACACAAAGTATAAACACAGTATTATACTGTGGTATAAACATGCTTCGGCAAATTTGAAGCGGAGCAATAATATTCTTTACAACTGTAATCACATGGTTCTTCCTGTAGATTGAAGAATTTAATGCACTGCCATTGATGTGTTTATGAAATATTTTTAGAATTGCTTAAAAATAACTACACTCATGTGAATTACTTGCGTGGCACCACAAATTTCTTTATCAATACAATTCTCGGCTCCTTAATTCAATTATCCATTTTCTTTATGTTCATTTCTATTTCGGTCTCGATTTCAGCAGAAGGTAATTTTTACGACGCGACGTCTATAATAACTAACATTATTTTACGTCTGACATACTTCTATTTTATAAGTCCCCAATAACTACGAAAAACAGGCATTTATCATGGCGTGGTGGGGGAAAAACCACGATATTCTTTGACTTTTGTTAGTTTTTGGGTTATAACGTGTAAATAATGGATCCTACGTAAAAAAGTAATCTTAGCTTTTTTCAATCCGATAAAATTTCCTTCATTTAGAGACTAAGTGCAGCTTTGTACGACCAATAGGTTTTGAGATACTGGACTTCAAAAACTTGATTTTTTTTCTTTACAGCAAAACATCAACTATACAGGTGTTTCCAAATTGACTACCATAAATTTAAGAGCTTGTACAGAACGTTAAAATAAAACTAAAACCTCTATACAGTTTCGTCGAAAAACGCTTCGTTTTCAAAATACAGGGTGTTATAGTGTCGACTGGCAGGTCAGTTATTTAGCTATATCTCTAAACAGAGTGGGCAGAGGAAACTAAATTTTTGTGAGCGAGTGTTACTTAAGACTACCGATGACTATATAATATTTTAAATCTGATACCACCATTCAGTGGCGTAGAAAAAGGGGTAGCATAACACTTTTTTGTTAATAAAAAATGTGCTGTCAGATGTTTTGAAAATATCGTCTCATTTTCAAATTCCCCAATCAAAATGCTATAATAAAGATGCTCTTATTAAATATCTCCAGAGGCGTTCGATTTCGTGATATTCTCGGTTTCATGTGGCAATTTTATCGGATTGAAAAAAGCTAAGATTACTTTTTTACGTAGGATCCATTATTTACAAGTTATAACCCAAAAACTAAAAAAAGTATTTAGAACTAGAATGTATTAAATGACTGGCCTATATGATATGATATTCAAAATAAAAAAACACTTGAAGAACCTGCTATCCCAGAATCCCATAATTGACAACTTTTTCTTCTAATGCTTGTTGGGTTATAAACAGAAACAGTGTAATGATTGGTTGATTTGATCTCTCTCTCTTATCTACCAGTTAACTTTCCGTAGTATAAATCCAATTTAACGTCGATTCTTTATTTCTGGTGATACATAACAAATATTTTAAACAGAAAACCTTGCCATTATAAGTCTTTATTAGAACAATACATACAATACTGTACAATACGTACATTCACAATGGCAAAGTCTTATTTTGTGAATAAGCATAAGCTGAATTCCTCCAATATGAAATCTCGTGGCACAAGTGAACGAAAATTTTAGATGGTACCACATATAGTTAGTCAACCTATAATAAGAAACATTTTGGATTTTATCTATAAATGACGACACTTAAAAGCTACTACACATTTTATATGGAAAATTTCAAGTTTGGATAACAACCAATAGATCGCAAATCGGGCGATGTCATCGGTTGATTAACTATATTTAGATAAACACACGTTTTACAAAAATTACCTGAACTTGTATTTCTGATAAAAGAATTATAAGGTTTTAAGTAGATACAGGCAGAAACAACACTCTCCTCCTCTTTTCGTAGAAAACTAAAATCATGTCGTAATATGGAAAATCCGGAAAAGTATAATTTGCAGAATGATCAGAATATATGGCCAAGTTTTATTGTATACTAGATATTTAATTTATAGCCAATCTAAATTCGGGTCTGTTTATTATTTTATAATAGTAATAACTAAGTACAACATATGGTGTGTATTATCAGCTGATTTCTATTTTAAACATATCGGTACTGGTACAGAACATGTTCTGTGGAATTGGTCACATTTATTTTATCACATAAATTAAACGAAAGCGAATGCCAGTAATTAGCCAATTATTTAGAACAACGTATGCAGAGTGCACTCTTTTTTATTGTAAAATATTGGTAATTCGAACAGCATATTGGGCAAAAGATGTTAATACCGACTAATTGTAACTTTTATGCTAAACTGCTGGACAATTGAAGCGAACCAAGCGAATTTTTAGGTTAACTTTTAAGTCAAATATTTTGCGAACGATAAAGATATCGATGCGCGGTTTTGCAGAATTTAATTCTGAACAAGCCTGTTTATTCCGATTTCTTTGGTTTCAAACGTCTTACTGTCTACGGGGGGCAAAAGAAAAGTATTTTCAAGTATTTAAAGAAAGTTTCTGAGTACCGGGTCTCCAGAGGGGTCTCCACAAAAATGTTTTTAAATTTCTTTGATTGGCATGTTTATGAGGAAAGGAGAAGAGAGGAGAGGAAAGTTTTACACTTAGAGAGACAGCGGACACAAACTCAATGTATGAGTGTATACGAGTATGCTGGCTTAACTTTCTTTTGCAGAAATCTAATCAGTGCTTTAAATTCATAATTTTCAAAATGATGGGATATTTAATTATCTTAAAGTTTATTGATTTCGATTTATTTGTCAACAAAATAAGATCAGATCAATATAATTGTTTGTCCTTTAGTTTTATCCATATACATATAAATTTGTAGCAAAGGACAATAATAATAAAATGGTATAATATAAGAATAATCGTAAAAAATTATAACGTAAATTTTGTTTACTAAAACTGAAACAATTTTAAAACGATGAGACAGACAAACGAAAATATTAGGTTCTTCGAAAAATCTGATTTTTTCAATAATTAGAATCGTCTACTTTAGACCACCATGATATCCCTTCTTGCGTGAAAATCACATGACGTCAAAAACTAGTTAGCATTGCAGTATCATATTTACATATCTAAATCACCGACTACAATTACTAAGTCACACGAAAAGTGTAAATGGAACTTTCCTACTTTTATTTACTAGGAGTGAAAATATACACATTATTTTTCTGTTTTTAGCGCAACATATAGTTTCAGGCTACACGCAAGTATTAATTAGTTTAACAAATAATATGATGTCACAACTTGTCACATATACGTTACTCATACTGATGTATTTTTTATATAGGTACTCGGCGATATCTTAACCACTGTGAAAACGTTTATCACTGATACAAAAGCCAGTTCTTGTTGATATTTCTGTTACGCTTCTTGGGAAAAATACGTCGGAATACCTTGGGGTGGTCTATCTACTTTAGAATTGTATAATTCAGCTGCAGTATTCCGTCTCTGATAGAAAGTGTTTGCGTTGGAGAATATCATCTTAATATCATTTTAATTATTCTCGCAATAGGGCGACAAATGAGTTAATTCAACTATACCTATAAATACTTGTTCTCTCTCAAATAAGTCAAGGAATCACCTCCTGCTTTTTTTGAAATACACTTAGGAAACGCGCTGTAACTTAATTGGAATAATCCTAAAGTGATTTGCCGTGGTACGCCAAATACAAGCAGTTCAATATGCCTGAGCATTCGGGTACGGTTAAATTTATGCAATTTTAAAAAAACAGATGAAAACTACTTTTTTCACAGCTAAGATCACTGGTAGAAGCAATAGCCAAATGATTAGGACACAAGACATAAAACATTATACATTCTCATTTATAAAAACTAATACAATACCATTTCATTGTACATCTCTTCGGACATTCTCTGAAATGTAAACGAATGTCTCTACACTAGTATGTGACTTTATTACAATATACACTTAAAAAGTAAGCATACAAAAAAAATCGTGATTTATAAAAGTGCATTGATTTTTTTCGTAAGCGTCGGTCCTTTCATTCTAACTTCTGTACCTAATGGCTCCAATACAAAGATTATAGGAACACTGCGAAATAACTGAATTAGTTTCTATGTACAACTTCGAAATTCAAAACCACGGTATAACCTCATCGTATTGAAAAGATTAATATATTGTCCTGAAAAGACATAATATAAATTATTATACATCTTTTTCTAATACTTTTTACAATGGGAAAATTCTGCCTTGATATACGCAGGGATAAATAAAAAGCACACATGAATTTTCGAACGCATGACTGTTGATTACTACCGTGATTGTCGTAGTATGTTAGATTAAAATTTAAAGTAATGTTAGATTAAGAAATAAATACGAAAAAAATTTTTAAGATAATTTACTCGGAATAATTATCTCACTGCCTGCCTTTAGAAACTGCATTCCTAGTTCCTTAAAAACTTTGCATATTTTTTTCTTCCAATAAACTCGGTAATTTCAGGTAAGGAAACAGAAAAATAGGAAACAGCGATATTGAGACACCGGGATAACTAGAGTTTGATTGAATATTCTAGCATCATAAAATTTTCGTAAAAAAAATACTTTGTGGCAAGTATGGGGTGCATATAAGCTTTTTAAAGAAAAATCGATGATAGTGGTTTTGGTGATAAAAAAGGCGTTGCCTTTATTTCAATTTAAAACTAATTTAATGTGACCTATCATTTAAGCGAGACATTCTATATTTCTTAATAATTTTTTTTGCAATTTGATCATATACTCGATCATATACTTGTAACACGTTTTCTGCTATGGTGTTGAGATTTTAAAACCTGTAAAGTTTTATATTATAAGTTACTTTGCCGAAACTAGTTGAAATCTACATAAATTGTTTTGTTTAAATTGATCACAAAAAATTGTTCGTGACACGAAGTACCTTGCCAATACTTTGTAAATAAATTTTCTAGAGAAAAAAATGCAGTGTATTCTTTAAAAGTGTTTGGTAAATGCCATAAGACAAAATCCTTCTCCTATCGACCAGTTCTACTATTCTTCTACTTGGTCTTTTACAATCTTTTTCCTTCCATTGGGGATTCTTGCAAAATTCGTCATCATCCTAGAGGTGAGCTCCATAACGGTTCATGACAGAAATAGGAAAACGTTCCCAGAATTTTTCGTAACAATCACAGTAGGTATGCGAATATTTTTTGAACTCATTTCCAAAGTATAATACCACCAAAAACTGCTTTGCTCCAAGAAAGGCCTTTCCGACTCAAAATTCTGACCGCACTCGACATTTCAATCTTACATAACAATAAAATCACAGTAGTCATAGTCTGATCAAAGATTTGCGTTCCAAAATTCATAGGTGCCCTTGAACGCGTTTTTTGTTGATCTCTCTGTATTTATTTTAGAATACGTTGCCAGTAATAATTATTTATGTACACATTTTTAGATTTGATAAAAACAAATTTTATTTTGTAGTCAGATTTGTTGCGTTTATTTTTCAAATCCTGTTATATGCACATTCGACAAAAAAAGTCAAAATCATACAGGTACAGAAGTCTAATGACAAAGAAAATTAAATTTATACCATATGCTTTAAAACACTTGCTCAGAGCTAAATTTTAAACAGTTTATGAGCACATAAAATAAACTTGATATCTCTAATAAAATAATATTTTCATTTACTTAAAATTGTTAATTGGTTATCTAACATATAAGATACTATACAAAGGGTGGAAAACCCCAAATAAACTAGATAATAAATAAAAAAGAAAACAAATTATGTACAATAGAGAAACCATTCACCGATTTAGTAAGCTCTAAATTGACGTTAAAAGAAAGAAGCACAAAAATAAAAATAATGGACAAAATAAAACAAAATGCACAAAAAAAAACCTAACACCGTCTTGCATTCTTAAATGTTGCTGTAATATGATTAGATCTATAAATTTATGATAAATTACGAATAAGTCATGATTTTTTCACGTTAGGTAGCCAAATTATGACAGGCAGACGATGAATATTTAAAGCTATTATCATATTGAGACAAGCAGTAGATTGGAAATGTCCGCATAGGAAATTAGAGCGTGATTCGAATTATCGATAAACGTCGATTTCCAATGGGAAGTAAAACACGAACAAGTTGACGGTAGTAAAAGGTCAATACTACTACAACCAGTCAAGGTTATGATGATAGAGCTGAGTTCATTCAAGCTGAAATATATTAAAGAACTCACTTTAATTAAATAATTGAAAAAAAAATCGTACTAATCAAGGCGTTTCACCTTAGATCAAATAATTTATGGAATAGTTTATTGTAACGTTTAGTAAATTCACTCCTAGGGGGTTGCTTAATTATTATTATTGAATGCACTACAATAATAAATGTATTAATATTTATTTAACGATGCAACCATCAATAAGTATAAGTTGAAATAATAAATAGGTATACTTCTTAACAAGATTACTATTACTTTTTGAAAGTTGAAACGATTGAAAATATCTGCCTAAGTAGTAATTCTTTTAATTACAATTAGTAATTATTATAGTATACTCTTCGTAAAAAAACTATACAATCCATAAAATGTAATTGCCATAAAACTATACCCACGAGTTCCACCTATGAAAATCATGATTTTCCACAACTTATTCGTAATTTGTCAATAAAAAGTTTATTATTAATGCTGAAAAGGAAATCAAAACTTATAAAGAGATAGTGAAACTTACCTCTCTTATCGTGAGAGTGTGCGAAACCATTTGAATATTGTTTTGGCTCTGGCTATTCGGCAGATTTTCGCTGGACCTAGATCTAATGAGTTGCCTGGAACCGTTCATAACATGCCTACTTTTGAGGAGCATCTCAGTCTTCAAGAACACTCGGGATATGTAAGAGGAGCTCAGTCCCCTTATCCCGAACGCCACCTTTAATACTTTTTGGGGTGTGATGGGCATCTCTTTGCAGAATTTGTTCAAGGCGCTATCGACTCCGTTCTTGTGAATTTCGGCTAGCCATTCAGAAGATGACGAAGAGGAACTCTTATGGAAGAGAATCAAGATCGCCATGGCTGTCCGGTAGAACACCTAAAACAACAAACAAACAAAAGTGGCATTAGGTTATTAATTCTGTTAAAATTATGCAGTTATATTTAACATTGAAATATGTACCTATACTATAATAAACAATTTTAATTCCTCGCAAGTGTTAATCCAGGCTAAAGCATGACGTTCGGTTGATTGGTCCCCAAAAAACTTATTTTTACTTAAAATTATTTGATCAAACTAACAAGGAACATCAAGTGATTATTACGTATTATTTGCTATTTCCTTATGATAGGAAAGGAGAAAGCCATTATTGTCATCTAGCATATCGGACAAGGTTGCAAAAAGTTATTGCACGAATTACGCTGTACTTAAAATCATTATGTAGGAGAGAAAGCAAGTTCAATGTCGCCAATCCTATATTACCACTAATTATTTGTAAACTTTTTCTTCCATAAAAATAACGACCCATTTATTATATGAATTAGTAACGGCTTGTGGTGGTTACGGTATTAACTCACTTAAAATCCATTGTAGCTGGTTTGTTTTTAGAAATGGAACAAAACAACTTTAACAAGTATGTTTTAAGATCACTGGAGTATTTAATTCTAAAGTACAATAGCAATAGTTATAAACTTTTTTTTTCTACATTGGGAAAATATGGGCAATAATTGAACCTCAATATTTTTGGAATTAGATGATTAATCTTGAGGTGGTTTTTTGTGATCGTTAGTAAAATACATTGGCTTTCGTCTACCGTAAATAGATTTTTTAAATTGTGGGTGTTACTCTTATCTGATTATCCAGGCGCTTACATGTATAAAGTTTATCGTTCTCTCAAATCCCTAAAACAATTTTGGGATTTTTAAGACATATTCTAAAGAACCAATTTGAAGAGAAAAAATGGCGAATTCTTCACATTTTAGGTTACAGCATTTTAATACGATTGTCGATAACAATTTTTAATTATTATTAATTAATTGACAAGAGTCAAGAATTAATTAAAAGTTTTATATTTTTTCCCACTCTTCTTATAATCAGTACTTCGTCAAAAATCTGAAAATAATATTTTATCAATTTTGATACTATATTTCATGATCTTGGACATTATTGCCGAAACGGTTTCAGAATTTTCTAGTTATCTCTATTATTAATCGAGATACATTTTCTTGTAAAAAAAAAGATTCAAAAATTTGTTTGGAACTATCACAATCTGAGGAGATATATCGTATGAATAAGACGGATCAATCTTTTTCTACCATTGGCGCACTGAAAATGTTTTCAAGGGGGTCAAAACTATGTTTTTTAAAATATTTGTGGTGGCAGCACAAAAACTGTTGGATGATATGCTCAAGTATAGGCGTAGTGGGGAATTATAAAAAACAAGTTTTTAAATGTGTGGATGAAGAAGGTGGTATGCATAATAAGGAGGTAGAGTCCGGCCGCTATAAGAACAAGCCAGGGGCGTTGCTACTGCTGCGCTAGCTTTGGCGATACCATGCTTCTACAAAGTAAGTAGTGTCGTGCATTTATCAAACTCAACGCTGTGAATAACAGACTTCCAAAATATTATGATGATACGCTTACGCTAGAGGACGGGACTTCGATGGACGACCGCGCAGATATTCTTTGATGACGTTGGTGGCTTGTTCTTATAGCGGCCGGAGTCTAGCAATGTAATTCATTTAGGGAAGTTTTAAAAGCCTAAATTGTTTTCTTTCTACAATTTTTAATAATAGAGTGCTATAATAATTCAATTATTCAACAACAGAGAAACGGATTTACGAAAGCTCTGAAGGGCCACATGATATTATTTTAAAAAGGTGAAATTTCAACATTTTTTCTTGAAATTTCAAGAAAAATGTTGAAATTTCACCTTTTCCAAAACTTGAAATTTCAACTTTTTTCTTGAAATTTCAAGGAAAAAAGTTGAAATTTCACCTTTTTAAAAACTTGAAATTTCAACTTTTTTCTTGAAATTTTAACTTTTCTGGAGACACAATGTATGTTCTGTCAGATACAAGCTAGTCTACAATCAATAATGATATGGTGAGTAAGTAGTGCCAGTTATCATCTTAAATGGTACAATTTTGATTAATTATTACATATAAACTTTTTTTTCACAAGTGTTAAGTATAGGTACACTCGGTACAGGGTGGGCCATTGAAAAGGAAACACACCTGTTTTGGGACACTTAGGCTAGTTTTTTGAAAAAACGCTCGGACAGGTCGATTATTGATTTCTGGGGGACAACTTTTGATGTCAAACTTGACATTGACACATCAGCCCTCTAGCCCCAGCAACCCCTAACCGAGAATTTAAATAGGGAAAGGGGGTCGAGCGACCCCTCATTTGAAGCGTCTTTCTATTCTCTATGCGACAGCATGGTCGAAATTGGTTTTTTTCAATTTTTTTCCCATGAAAAGCACCCTCTAGATTAACTAAGGTGGGGATGTTGTTTGGGAAAAAAATCCTGAAACACTTCACACTTCACCTTTTATCTTCTGAATGGCACATTTTGATGTCAAATTTAACTTTGTCAGGTCAATCCCCTAGCCCCAACAACCCCCAACAAAAACAAATATTATGGTACGGTGGTCGAGTGACCCTTCATTTTGAAGGTCTTTTGATTCTCTATGCGAGTGCATGATTATTTTTAGGTTTACAAAAATGGGAAAAGTGTAGAAAAAAAAATAAAACATCAAAATTCAGCGTTAGAAATTTTTTTTATTAGTTTACATAGAGAATCAAAAGACCTTTAAAATGAGGGGTCATACGACCACTTTACCGTAATTTTTGTTTTATTGGGGCTACGGGGTTGACCTGACAAAGTCAAATTTGACAACAAAATGTGCCGTTCAAAAGATAAAAGGTGACGTGTTTCAGGATTTTTTTCCCAAACAACACTCTTACCTTAGTTTATCTAGAGGGTGATTTTCATGGGGACGAAAAAAAATTGAAAATACTAATTTCGACCATGCTGTCGCATAGAGAATTGAAAGACGATTCAAATGAGGGGTCGTTCGACCCTATTTAAATTCTTGAGTTAGGGGCTGCTGGGGCTAGGGGGTTGATGTGTCAACGTCAAGTTTGACATCAAAAGTTGTCCCCCAAAAATCATGAATCGACCTGTCTGAACGTTTTTTCAAGAAACTAGACTAAGTGTCCCAAAACAGGCGTGTTTCCTTTTCAATGGCCCACCCTGTACCTATACTTAATATACTTGTGAAAAAAAAGTTTATACGTAATAATTAATCAAAATTTTACCATTTAAGATGATAACTGGCACTACTTACTCACCATATCATTATTGATTGTAGACTAGCTTGTATCTGACAGAACATACATTGTGTCTCCAGAAAAGTTGAAATTTCAAGAAAAAAGTTGAAATTTCAAGTTTTTGAAAAGGTGAAATTTCAACTTTTTTCTTAAGTTGAAATTTCAAGAAAAAATTTTGAAATTTCACATTTTTAAAAAAATATCATGTGGCCCTTCAGAGCTTTCGTACGGATTAAAGTAAAATATAATAAAAATAATTGTTTCACTTCCAACATTAAAACTTAAATAAAAAACAACCACAAATACTAATTTCTAGCATAAAAAAATGATTGGTAATTACGTAACTAAATACACTCCATTAGGAACAAAATTAATTAATTAAACTTTTTTTTATGGAATTAATTAATTAAATCTTTTTCCAACCCGATGTGATGTAAAAATTAAACTTTGTTATAAAAGCTTCAGCCTTTCGTTATCTTCACAACAAAAAAAAGTTAATATCTTGATAGTCCCCCTCTGGCAGATATAACTAACTGCAAGACATCTCCTAGGCATACTTTCAATAAGGCTGATGATTACAAACTGTTGAGGTATGGCTTCCCCTGAATATACATACTCTAAATTCTTGTTTTATATTTCTTTTATCACAAAATTCTCCAATTTTAAGAAAATTATTTTCATATTTCTATCATTTAATATGATATCAAACATTATCTGTTTATACAAAGCGATTCAGAATTATGGTGCAAAAATTTAATCACATGTAGAAGTTTTGAATTTTAAGCTCGATTTAACATTTTCAACAGTACCTCCAAAATATTTATTTCCACGACTACTGTTACGCAAGGTAACAGTTTTCTGCGTTGCCTCCTGGTAGTGACCACCTATATTCTATTTAGTTTCTTGATTCAATTACATCAATATCATTTCATGTCTATACAGTTTATATTTGTCATTGATTATAGCATCAAATAGTCGGCTAGGTTGGTACTCCAACAAATTAGTAAAAAACAAATAAATGGGAATAATGTACTGATATCTTTAGTAACATGTATTATAAAACCTACAGGTTCTTGGTACATATTATGGTATATTTTGAAACATATTTAATGCAGGTTGGGCTGACAATAAAGCATTTTACATAGTCATCAGAAAATATGGTGTTGTTCTGCATTAAACTCATTTGTCTGTTATCTTCTTTACTTTCAGATTTATTTCCATGACCATACGAGGAATATTGAAATCGAATATTTTTTCGTAGTCTGGTTAAATTAAAAATACTTCGGTTCCGATTATAACTATCGTCAAATAGATGTAATAAATACATCAAACGTACAAATGCTTGCAAATGTTAAAACAAATTTTTAAATCAATAAATCATTTATCGAAATTGAGAGCATTTTAAAATAGAACATAAATTATTGCACGGTAATAAATCATGAAAAGATTCCTTTTAATGTTAAGTTATATATGTTATTTTATTAATGATAGAAACTGAATGTGTCTATATTTAGAGCCATCTTAAGCTAATTTATCCAGTGACGGTTGCAATATTATTCTTTTCAAATATGTTACTCCAAATCACCACCAAATGACCTAAACGATACATTTTTACAAAAACCTGCAACATTTCAACTCATGTATCACCTTCTAGCAGCTTGTAAATCAGTCAGGGTGTTATTAACTTAAGGGAAAAAATTTAACTGCATGTTATTTTTGATGTTTTAAAACAAGAACGGCATAAATTAATTGAATATCTGACGAAACAAAAACTAAAGAAGCTATGTAAATTTAAGCGAGAGTTTTGTAATTGACCCTTGCCTTTCCTTTGTAGGGAATGCAAAGCAGTTGGTCCTTTGTCTATTAGATGCGAGATTAGATGTTAGACAAATAGGTACAAAATCCGTACTCTCAAAGAAGTTCGGCAAAATTTTCAGGTTGAGGTATTACGTTTAAATTAATTGAACACCTTGCATATATTTGACGAGCGCTGATTCATCAACGAAAACTTCAACTATATTCAGTTTTTTAGTTATCGTTGATCACATTTAAAATTAGAAATATTATCTATACAAGTAGATGACACTGCAGTAATAATGATCGCGTAGGCTCGATGTTGGAATTTAGTGTTGATATTTTTCTCCGCTCTGTGTAGGACTTTTGCCAGAAATATTGCACTTACCTTACACTCGAATCATGGCTGTATTTAATTGGCGCAATGTCGACATGTTTAATGATGAGTAATCATTTTGCGCAATGAACTATAATAGTTACAGAAAATATTAGCATAATTATTGAACTAGTTACAGAAAATATTAGTATAATTATTTTATTATTTTCAACTAGGTATGTACTAATTTTCCCTTGCATTTTTCGAATAAAATTATTCATCTCAAAAAATTCACTTTATAGAAGCGATAACTTCAACATAAAGCCGAACAGCCTTAGCCTTGGATTTGCGGGTTGTCTAATTTCTGTGGTGTGTTCATTGTTTTTTTTTCTTTTATAAAGTGTAGATATATTTCAGTTTATAATTATTTACAGTCACATATTCGACATTGTACCAATGAGAAAAATCACGTGTTTGTTACATTTTAAGAGTATATTATTTGTTTGTTACCAAATGAAGTAACTTTAATACCACTTTTGATGGAAACAAGGATAGCTAAAACATTCATCTTGTGGGCTCGATAATTGATATTGCTTAAAAAGACGACTATCTGATCTAATTATTTTTTTATAATAATAATAATAATTGTGTGAATTTTAATATAAGTACAAAATATAGCTTAGTGATTGCACTTGACGACGTCTACAGTAAATTAAATTCTATGTATTTTCCAATATGGTTGTTTTGAAAAAAAAAAAAAGAGGACTCGAGGGCTCTCTCATTTCACACATTAGGTTAGGTAATTATTAATTAATAGAACGTTGCTGATTCTGTCTCATCTCTGGCTTTATAAAATTATGAAAGGCATTACAAATACTCATTCTAAGGATCTGAAGCAAACTTGGTTGTTATTAAAATTGGAATCTACTCGTATATACAACCGCAACCTTTGGAAAATAAGAGAAATACGTACGCTACTGATTTTCACATGAAAAATATTTTTCATTATACCATTCTGATATTATGATTTATTATTACTCTATTCTTCATTGATATGGCACCAATATCGGCCTAGGCCGATAAAATTTATCATTACTCTATTCTTTATTGATATAACACCAATATCGGCCTAGGCCGATAAATGAACTGAAGAAAAATGCAAGGCTTACAAATCATCATTAAATATTAAAGTATTTATGGTATAATGAAAAATACTGAACGACACACGGCCGATACGCAAATAACAGACGCGATTGATAGTAAAATCTCGGCTTTGCCTCGATTTAACAAACTTCAATCTTGTCTGATATTTGCTACATATCGGCCTTATGACGTTAATAACTATAAAAATGATTTATGTAAAAAATCGATAAATATAAAGAGCGATAAAACAACACTCAGGAATTCGAATATATCGCTATAAAACCTAAAAACAAAACCTGATATTGTATTTTTAATCATGATATCAGCATATAAGCAGTATGACAGATATTTATTTGTCAACGACAACGACCTTTTTAATACAATGATCACAAGCACATCCTAAATAATACAATCAACATTGGCAAGGAACGTTTATATTCTCGCAAAAATATCGATAATAAAGAGACATATTTTTGCATTATCCCGGCTTCACCAATAAACATACTTGAACAATCACAGCAATTTCTCATTCCCCTTCACCGCGCCTTATGAAAATATTTATAAAATGTATTTGATTTTGAAAACAATCGCTAGACATGAAAAACACAGTTGGCAGCTTACTATAACTTACGCAGCCAAAACATACTAATATAACACCAGCTTATATTATTAGAATCAAAATATTTTATTAAATTATCACAACTTAAAAACAAGTTTTTTATATCCGCAATTAAAAATATGCTTACCTTAATGCCCTCGTGGAAGAAACAGTCTATTACACGAACCAAATGTTGGAATGGCAACCCTTGAAGAATCCACCATATCCAGTCCATGTATATTCGTTCTAACCTCGTACTGCTGCAGTGCCTTTGCAAGTGAACCGCAGCTGATTTCTGTAACAAGGACTTAAATTAGGGATTAATTATAAATTGTATTTTCATTTTGCAAATGAACCATGCAATTAACTACGTAATGGGTAGAATAGTACAGCAAATAATAACTTAATATGACAAAAACCATTAGGACCGCTAAAATTCGAAAATTCTGAAAAGCGCACTTGTTTCCAAAGTACCCTAACTTCTGGTAATGGTTATCTGGGTTTAGTCGATTACTGTTTCAAAGAGGTATGTATTCATTTGTATATCAGAATCTGGGCTGTGGCCACATTTGCTAGACTGGGTTACGCCATTGAGTAAAGGAATATACAGTGTGTCTCATTTAAAATGAAAATATCCGTATATTTTCGTTATTTTTTTAAATTTAGATTTGAGCTTTGGCATAATTGTAGTCCTATATAAAATGTACATTTCGATGCAACCAACTTAAATTTAAGTAACAAACTGAGATAACTGCAGCCCCGCAAATGGGGCCCATTTTCGATATTTTGCTTCGCCTTGAAGATGTCGAAAAAAGTTATTAGAAAAAGTTGTTCAGAATCTAATTTTAAGCCCCAATACCAAATTTTATTAGGAAATTAGCATTTTTATAGTTTCTTCAATATTTTTACAAATTACAAACACGGTTACAATTTTGGTTTTCAATTTAATATGCCATGAAAACATAAACTACTTATGATTAAATTAAATGTTAGTCTGATAAAACGTTGAGTTATATTGTGTAAAGTTCTAGTTTACAATCGTAAAATGCGCCTGCATTTAAGTCAAAAAATCGAAATAATAAGGTTATTTGGTGATGAGGCTCGTAAAAAAAAGAATTTTATGCTAAAATAAGACCAGCCTGTCGCGAAATCAGCATTTCAGAACTAAGAAAATGTAGTCAATCATAATCGTAAAAGAATTGCGAAATATATTCAAACTGAAAAAGGATTAGTTGAGAGAGGCTACATCCGATAATTAATTAAAATTTTTATTTAAGTGTAATGAGTAATTATCTCAAAAATTTTAAGTGTTGTTTTTTTACGTATTCAATTTCTTTTAAAATGTATTTTTTGTCAAATCGACCGTTCAATATATTTTCCCATTTTCCATGGCATCCTATTAAATTGAAAACCAAAATTGTAACCGTGTGTGGTGTGGACTTTGCGGAAAAATATTGAAAAAACTCAAAATGGGAATTTTGCAATAAAATTTGGTATTGGGGCTTAAAATTAGATTCTGAATAACTCAAGTAACTTTTTTCGATATCTATCACAGATTCTTTGGACGAAAATAATGCGAGTCTTATAGTGTGATTTTTATTTTGGCGCTTAGTTTTCCTTATACACGGTGTTAAATTTTAAACTTTGAAAATTATTTTTATTAATAACTCAGTTATTTTTTAAAATTTTTACCTGAAATTTTGCAGACTTTTATCTTACGCAGATGCACTTTTTATGTAATATTGGTAAAAAAAAGCGCAAACGTGGAAAAGGGGGGTTGTGGTACCCATTAACCTCCCCAACTTTCTCATGCGTACGCCTATGGTCTCTAAATATTTTTGGATTAAATACTTATTTCTCTAACTTTTCTTACTCTTATAAAATTTTAGTTTGGGACTTGGTTAACGAGATATTCCAATAAATTCAGATCTTAATCCGAGAGGTTATCACAGCTGGTAGTCGGTGTACAAATTTTTGCTAGTGATACGAATTTCACAAAAATGTCTTTGGTGGAATGATTTCTGTTGTAGTAATTATGTTTCTGAGTAACGTCACATCTCTAAATTACCCTCAAAATTACCATTTAAATTCAGGTTATAAAAATATTTTTTATTTTTAGTTTTTGGGGAGTTATGAAAGATTTTGTTTATTCGGTTTCAATTTTAATGAGCAACAATTACGAGAACGATTTATAGACGGTGCAAGGCAATTTAAGCAAAAATATTTTCTGTAAATTAGTATTTTTTTCTTCAAGCGTATAATAATACTTACATTACATAATGCAACACGTCCTGTAGAAAGAGCCTATTATTGTATTAGTACAAATATTTCTCATTTTTTTCCTAGTACAAAAATGAATAAATGTATCCATGGCAACGAATTAAAAATCTAAGTTATGATTTGTCATAAACTGTCATTTTAAAAATTGACGTCTCGCGTCGTGCTGTTTTTAAAATTTAAAAGCGAAAAAGTCGAAGAAATGCATTGCATTGCATCTGAAATACTTGAAATTGCTAATTTACCTATGTCATGTTTCATTGATAAACAAAATGGTTAGTATTACATATATTTTTTTTACTAAGCTGGAACGCATTTGATCTGATGTCATTTTTCAAAATTAAAGTTTTGATATTTTTTATTTTAACGCTTGAAGAAAAAATAGTATATGTCATTCGGAGTAGAAGGCTCATTATGTGTTTCACCCAGTTTGCTGCCTCGGCTTGCGCCTCGGCCGAGCAAACTTCTGAGCTCAACAATAATGGTCGCCTTCTACTCCTTGTAACATAATATACTATTATTTGCTTCTTTTACCTACGCCAGTGACATAGTTAAATTAGGTGTTCTAAACAAAAATGTGTACACCACTGTTTTTTTTTTATAAATTTTATTTTATCGAACTATTCTAACTATGCACAACAAAAAACGTCTAGCATTTTTTGCCTAAAAGTAATCGATTTAAAAAACAATAGTTACTACAAACAACAATAATACAAAATAATAAATTCCGAAATTAATGTAATAAATGAATCTAAATTTATTGGAATATCTCGTTAATAAAGTCCTAAATTAAAATTTTATAAGAGTAAGAAAAGTTAGAGAAATAATTATTTAATCTAAAAATAAATATATAAAGACCATAGGCGTACGCATGAAAAAGTTGGGGAGGTTAATGGGTATCACAACCCCCCTTTTCCCTGTTTGCCCTTCGACTTTTTTAACCAAAATTACACAAAAAGTGCATCTGCACAAGATAAAAGTCTGTGCAAAATTTCATGTAGAAAATTTAAAAATTTATTAATGAAAATAATTTTCAAAATTTAAACTTTAACACCCTGTATAAGCATTGATTAAGGAATGAATAAGATACGCGACTTCAATGGTAAAGTGCGAGGCCAATTTTGGCGGCGAGATCTCGGTAAGTTGCGGGCATTCTTGTGATTTACGTAGTATGCTTTTGACAAACCTATGTCGTGTCTGGTTTTATATCATTAATAATCTAGTGGTAATAAAAATTTAATGTCCAGATTAATTTTAGTTTAAAATTATTAACGTAGTATGTTCTCTCTGCCAGCTATTTCTCAAAGTTTGTTTGACTTTTAACCGTCACATAATTTTAAACTAAAATCAATCTGAACATTCAATTTTTGTTTTTACTAGATTATAAATTATATAAAACCAGACACGACACAGGTTTATCAAAAGCATACTACGTGAATCACAGGAATGCTCGCAATTTACCGGGAATCTCGCTGCCAAAATTAGCCTCGCACTTTACATTGGAGTCGCGTATCTTATTAATTCCTTAATCAATGGTATAAGGAAAACTACGTGTCAAAATAAAAAATCACACCATAAAAGTCGCATTATTTTCGTTCAAAGAATATGTGGTTAATGGCTTGACCTACTTTTTCTTAACACCCTGTATACTTATTTACGTTATTTACTTGTTTCGAAGTACACGTTCTATTTTTATTTCACATTTGTTATTAAATAAAAAGTTATATTTTCTTACTGTCATTGTTGTATATTTTGTATATTTATTTTAAAAATTCAGTTCCCGTCGAATCCGTGACAAAATCCGGCAAAACCGGATTGAAATCCGGTTCCAGAGGCATCACTACCTGGGATCAAAATAGAACGATTTAACCAAACTTACCTCTATTTAAGAGTGCTTGATTAAGAAATATTTTTTCGTAGTTTGATTCGTTTAAAACTTTTTTTACAGACCGGCATTCTTATTTCAAACATTTCACCACACTCTCCTGATTTGACGCCATTGGATTATTTTTTATAGGTAGGTAGCTCAAAAGCCACGGGCGGCGTACCGTACCCCAAACATGTTGTACTCCCAACAACGAAGAGTAATTGTGAGGACAAATTCAACATGCAATACACACTATAAAAAATTATGCTGAAATGATGCAAAGAGAGATCAATTTTTTATGTCACATTAATCGATGTACGCGTGTAAACGGTGGTCATTTTGAACTTTTGTTGTAAAAGTATTCTTGTTCTAAAGACATACCACCTATTAAAATTGTTTTGATTTTATAAACTTTTTTTGAACGCCAACAAACTTTACGTGTTAGTTACATTATGGTGTGCAGTAAATCAAATTTATTTTTTTCTGCTTGAACTTATACCAGATAGCAAAATCGAACGAGACAAAAAATGTTTTAAATAAGAATGTTAAAAAAATATGAACTTGCATGTGGATCATGAGCTTCTTTGCATGTGGATCACCAAATTTTGACTACTTAGGTAACAACCTCGATAACACCTCTGAGCAAAAAAAAATATGTTAACCAAAACCTTTTTCCAGTATAGAGTTACATCCAAATCCTCATCACTAAAAGTAATCTTTTGGCATTAAAAAAAAATTAAATTTCTTTGAAGATCTTTGACATTTGAGAACCTTAACCATGCACTTAGTGCAGTAAAAATTATCGAAAACTCAGCGCATGTGAACGTATTGCCTAGAAACAGCATGAGTTCATTTCCATGTGATTGCATTTTCAAATCACATCAAAATGAATGTATGCGCCCCCCTAAAGACACACTTTAAATGCTGAATTTTAAGATTATTTTTAATGTACCAAATATATTTGTTAGATTATTTCCAGAACAAAACATAGAACATGAAGTATTTTTTGAACCAGCCACTGAATTTGAAGTTTTAAATATAATAAACAATCTGAAAAATTCAAACTCCTCAGGCGAGGATAATTAGCGCTAATTTATTAAAAAAAAGCATAACGCCAATCTTGAAACCACTAACAGAACTTTTAAATTGCTCTCTAGTAGAAGGGATTTTCCCTGAAAGGTTCAAGACTGCCAAAATAGTGCCCATATATAAGTCTGGTTGTAACTCAAACGTTGAAAATTACCGTCCAATATCCCTCTTAAATTCATTTTCCAAACTATTCGAAAAATATGTTGCTAAAAAGATCAACTTCTTTGACAAACATAAATTATTTAATAATAATCAATTTGGTTTTCGGACAGGTCGTTCTACAACGACTGCTATTATAACGTTTTTAAATAATCTATATGAACACCTAGACACAGATAAAAAAAGTATAGGTATTTTTCTTGATTTGAGTAAGGCTTTCGATCTTGTATGCCATTCTAAACTTACTAAAAAATTGGAGAGGTACGGTGTACGAGGACAACCATTAAATTGGTTTAAGAGTTATTTGAATGGTAGAACACACTTTGTTGAAATCAATAACACTAAATCCGATGTTCTTGAAACCACAATTGGAGTACCACAAGGATCCGTTTTAGGTCCATTGTTGTACATAATTTATGTGAACGACTTTGTCTTAAACCAATCTATCTTATTTGCAGATGATTCATCTTTTCTAATATCAGATTCAAAAATAGAACAAACTATAAACAAAGCTAATATAAATATTTCACAGGCGCACGATTGGTTCACCGAAAATAGGCTTGTGTTAAATAACAAGAAATCTGTATTCTTAAGATTTAGTAACTTAAAAACGAATTATCAGGAAAGTCTCTTAATAAAGACAAAACATGGTTCAATTAAACAAGAACAAACTGTTAAGTTTCTAGGTTTGCACTTATCAGACAACTGTACATGGACTACACATATTGATAATATTTGTAAAAAAATCGCACCAGTTTGTTATTGCTTAAATCAGTTACGAGAAGTTGTTGACCGATCAGTATTGATTATGTACTATTATGCCGATTTCCATTCCATAATCTCTTGTGCCATTATTGCCTGGGGCGCCGCAAGCGACAGTAACAGAATATTTATATTAAAAAAAAAGCCGTACGATTTATGGTTGGATTAAAAAAGCGGGAAAGTTGTAAAGACTTGTTTAGACAATTGGGAATATTAACATTACCATGTATTTTGTTGTTAAATCTTTTAGTATATGCTAAAACTGAACTAAGTGGAAATACACTTAATAGCTATCACAAATATAACACACGAAATAATGCAATATTGGAAATACCATTACATAGATTGGCGAAGTATAAACTAAGTCCTAAATACCTGGCTATAAAAGCTTATAATCATTTGCCTACTAGGTATAAAAATTTGCAGATTAAACATTTTAAATTAGAACTTAAAAAATTACTAATAAATAAAAGTTATTATTCACTAAATGAATACTACGATGATGTTAATCTGTGATTATGTTTTTGGTTTAAATTGTTAAAATTATATATAGGTACATGTTTGTATATTGGTATGTATGTGTGTGTATGTGTGTATATATGCGTATATATGTATGTGTGTGCATACATTAGATTTAGTATGTTTTATAGGAACATATTTTATTCTATTTATATTATATTTTATTTCAATGTTTTGACCATGTCATTTATGTACTAATCTATTTTCTTTTAACTGTATCTGACTTATCCTATATCATGTAAAGTGATCGAAAGGATTAATAAATTATTATTATTATTATTATTATTATTATTGATTTAACTGACGTTTTAGCTGACAGTAAAATAGCACCAATAATTTTTTGTACAATTGTCACTTACAATGCAATTATCTCTGTAAGTTGGTTTTTATTGGTCCAAATTTTCAAAATCTTGCAATTTCAGGTTCTTATAATGTGAAGGAAATAGTCAGAAAAAACCTCGGGCAAAACAATAATAATAATAAATAAATACACCACATGTAATTACGACCCCCTTTATCCCAGAAGGCTCTAGAAGAGCCTTGTGCGGGAGGGGGCTACACATTTAAAGACAAGGGACACACATCCAATATCCGTGTATAATGGAAAAATCCCTCTCACAGTATTTTCCATTGCCACGACCGGGAATCGAACGCGGGACTTTTGGGTGAGAGGCAGGTACGCTACCATCTCGACCATCAGTCAAACAGTTTAATATAATAAAATAAGTTCCACTAACGAGAACATCCTGTATAAATATTTTTTCCTGAAACCACCGCGGAAAATTGACAATTGCAAACATAAATACTTATTGAAAATGAAACCAGGTATTTTCTGATACAATTTAATAATCATGCGGAAAATAATCGCCTTGGCTCAGTTACACTTCGCCCTTGTGAGGCATAGCAGGTTTTTTTGCGTGTACAGGGTGTCCCACGTTAAAGTAACCACCCCCTTTTCTCCCGAGTTTTTAAGATATTTTTAAATTTCAAAATACTACCCTCTGTATTTTTTCCGTAGTTTTCGAATATGCTAACCATATGCTAATTGTGAGACATTTATTAGGAATAGGTTTGATTTTTAATATGTTTGTTAAATATTGTATTATTTAATCAAAATATTTATATATCTCAATTAAAAAATCACGTAATTAGATTTTCAGATATTTATTACCGTATTATGTATGTTTTATTACTTTTTTATTATGCTGTATATACGTCATTTTCAAACGAATATTCATTCTAAATGCAACTTAATAAAAAATACGATCGCAAGATATTTTATCTCGTATTCGAACAAATAACTGTTCCATTTCGTTATCTATGCTGTAAAGTGCCATTAAATTATTATCAGTAAACAAAAAACTATAATCTCCAACAGAGATAAGAAAAATCTGAATAATATTAAACGAACGTAAACGTAATTTATTCATTATTCTTAACACAGGTGAGAGAGTGCGTTTAGCCAAGTAAATAATTGGCAGAACAAGGAAATGATCGTGACAAATTTTCAAATGAATTATTTGAAAAACAAATGCGCCAGGACATTTTTATACGCCTAGAAAACGGTGTCAATAACATTAATTCTAGTATAGGTTACCGAACTCCAGTTTGAGGCAGAATTTATTTAAAAACACTTAAAATGTACCTATCACATTAAACAATTATAGATTATAGATAATTTAACCCTTAAATAACACTACGCAGTGCGTAGTATACTGTTCTAGCGATAATTTTTGGTAAATTTGGCAAAGACGGATCTTTGATATTGTAATAATAATTTTCATGACTAAAATTTATTGAAACGATATTTCAGTTCTACAAAAATGATCATTTACACAAAAGTTTCGTGTAAATATAATTAATTGTGCAATAGGTATGAAAAAATGTCGTATTTACATGCAAGCACGAGATTATCTATAGTAGGTACTGATTTTTTAAAATCAAATATGAATATTAATTTAGTTAAAATCCTAAAAACGTCAATAAAATTTTGGATTTTGAGTGCCAAACTGCACAAAATAAACATTTACTTAAGAGAACGCATAAATCGAGATTAAATTTAATTTACAAATAATTTTCAATTTTTGGCGAAGGTGCCGGAATAAATTTATAATTTTATTGTGGTGACGTCCTCGGTCTCAAAATTCCAGAACACCCTGTGCATATAAAAAGACTCGTACAGGTACTGGTACTGTTAAATATTATCCACGAATTTACTCAACGAAAATTTAGACCTATTGTCAGACTCTAGTAGTGTTTAGTAATATTCCGCGGTCATATCACATGTGTTTATTTTTTAAGTCTATTTATATTTTTTATGTTTGTATATTTACATTAAGATAGTCGTCACATATACGTAGGAGGGAGTGGCTTTATTTCCTGTGATAATTACATATCTGGATCAAATTTTTAAGTTTATTTATTTAACTTTTAAATCCGTTTACTGAAATGATTGCACCCAGGATTCCTAACTATTTACTGATCAAATGTTCTAATAAATGGTTTGAACGCAATTATTGAAAGTTTGTCTCCCAACATAACATTGTAAGGCTTAAATATATGTGATTATTTATTTGTCACTTTCATCTTATTTCAACTCCTAAAATGTTGCCATAAATATTTTCTGTGTTATTCATCAATCTTTGTCATTTAATTATAAGTATAAAATTTTAAAATAAAAAAATTTAAATTTAACAATTTTTTTAACTACTGGAATGGCCTACAGAGTTTAAAACAACACACACGCCGCGCGCCTCTAAAAACGATGTAGGCCAATCGAATGCTAGTAATAACTAATTAGGTATGCAAAAGGATCACATCTACTATTTGAACAATTTCTGGATTTGCTTGAAAATAAGTTGCAATTTTCTATAGATTACAGTTGTCGACTTACTTGTGACAATGCGTGGGAAATGTTGACAGTATTATCATTTCAAGCTCAAACATACCACACACATTATACAAAGTCATCTTAATTAACGAGGAAGTTGTAGGAGACAAGGCAAGGATGTCGTTTGTCATTCAATTTGTTAAGGTTTTTCTTTACACAAGCCAGACATTATACACGGTCCATGTCTCCATTAGTTTTAATGGAATAATAGGGCAGGTCATCTCAAATAATTTTTAATAATTCACTTACTTAATAAGAGAACATAATAATGGCTTGATTGCACTTAAGATAAAGGAAAATTGGAAAGGCAATTGGAATAAAAAATAAGAATTAAGTGTGTTCATAAAAACTGGCGTAAACAACACTGTACAGTGTACATCCTATAAGTTTTATTTTACAGATCTCTAAAATACTGAATGCCCAAAATTAGTTTAAAACCGTTGCTTGTCTGAAATACTTTTATTATATACGAGGAAGTAAAATTTGGTTTCAGTGTTGAAATTTCCAGTACGTTTGACATATTTTAAAACTGTTCAATATGTGGAGTACACAATTTATTTGATATCTCCCATACTCTCGTCATAGGTAACTTTAATAAACTTTACTTTCTGCTACCTTTCGAACATCGCAAGTCCAACCCAAAAACTCCAAATTAAAAATAAATAAAACAAATAAAATAAAACATTTTTAAAATGGTTCAACAAACTACAAATGAATTCGGTATAATTAACTTTACTCGTTTAGTATACAATAAATGAAAATATTTACAACATTATAAAGTCATTTAATATCATGGCCATAAAGTAAACTTAAATAAAAACGTAAAATGTACAAGCCTTAGTTGAATACTCAGCTCTGACTTTTTGTGATATAAAATTTTTGCACTGACGATGATTTCAACATTTTTTAGGAGAAATTTGGAGAATGTGTATTGAACACATTTTTTCATGTACCCATTACCCATTGAAATTCTACTATGTCTCGTCTAACCCTAGTTCACATTAATTTTCGAATACATTATGCAATTTTAAACGTGGTTTTGAAAATTAGTTTCAAAATGGTGCAGATATTTATACTAAAGTTAGCTACGGATGTCGGATTTTTACTTGCATCGCAAATACTAATGTTAAATATAGGAGGGTGTACTTACTACAGTGTTACTAAAGGTTTTATCAATTTCAGGAGACATGCAATATGCAAATTAATGCGTGTATAAATGTAATAACGGATAAACACAGTTATCGAATAAAACACAAGATAAAAATAAGCATTTTTTAGTTACCATTTGAAACTAAATTTTAATAGAGCAAGTAAAAACTATAACGAACAACCCAAATGCGATGGCAGTGTATGGATATTGGTGGTAAAATAAAAAATTAAATTAAAATTTCCGTAAGAATTGGAAAATTTTATAAAATAGCCCAAGAACATATTATTATAGAGGGTAAGTCAGAAAGGCCGCCATCAACCATGGCGATCTTGCCGACTCATTTACTATTTGTATTTATAGTTTATAAAAATAAAAATAGAATAAATGCAAAGAGACTTTAATATGTAATAAAAGATATTTTTAAACAATCCTACCAAACCATGTATGACACAGAGGTTAATTTTTTTAAATGTACCTTGTCTTCCCACACGTGTTTTTGCACAACGTTATTAACCATTAGGTTATGTCCATTATCTGAAAAAATCGGCATTCAATTGTTTTCTATTGCTGTCAAATAAAAATTTAGTAAATACCCTGCAACTTTTGTATAAAACATTTTTTTTTTAATCTCTACAATAAAGGCACAAATTCTGATTAAAATGTGTACTAAACAAAATTGTACATCTCAGTTAAGGAGCCAGAACAGGAACACCTAACTCAACCAAATATGCTAATTTACACCTCAACATGGATCCACCCGTGAACACACACTATAAGGAAGTAAAAATAGAATTTACTATTTCAAGGCAACACGATAAATAAAAATGTTTAAATGAATAATGTGGAACTGTGAGAGGAAAATTATACATATGTAACTTTGGAGAGCTTTTAAAATATTTATTGCAGATTGTTCATTCATCATTTTTACTAAAAATACATAGATAATAAGAAAAATTGACTGTTTATCTAAATTGTAAAATGTATATGTAAAGATATTTTTAAAACGATAATGTTAAGTGAAATTTTGTGAATCACATACAAGGCCATTCAGAAAGATTTAATAACCAATTCAATTTTTAAAATATACATACATACTTCCAAATAAAATTCATTTCAAAAACTCGCAAGGACAGAGCAATAATATACTATTTTGCTACCGGCACCAGCTTTAGACACAAGGGTGAAAGGAAATAAATCCAGCAATCGTAAAGGAGGCGTTTTCGGCAATCAAAATTCACTTGATGGTTATTTCGGATTGCCCTGAAGTTAAAAACAAAAAACACTTTATCGGCTTTTTACATTCTCTCGGAAACCAACCCAAAATGTAGGAGAGAGCAAGAGAAATACATAATATATAAAATTTGTAATCCTATGCAGTACTGGGGGAGTCGTCACTAAGAGATGGATTTTTTTAAGTTATCGCTTAAAATTAAAGAAAAATCTTGTCATTTTAAATAGTTTATCTTTATCTAAGTTCCTTAATTTCCGTGGTGTTTGAAGCAAAATTATAAATAATAAAAATTTTTGAAATACAAAATGTTTTTGCTAAACAATTTTTTATTTTCTTGTCAATTTCCACCATATTTTATTGTTCTACGACTAGTTTCATATGTCCGAATAGAATGAAACTAGTCCCCCACCCTTTTAATATTTTGGTGATTTTTTCGAAAACTATCAACTTTACGTAAAAATGTCAAGTGAGCATTTTTGAAGCTGATAAAAATCCCCTTCCAATGACGTATCGCAATCCATATTCAGTAGCACATAGCACCCCCCAGTGGCGTATCAAATGAAGGGTTACTTTTAAAAAATATACTTTTTGCTATTTATTCTCAGTTTCTTGATCTAAGCATCATTTTTTTAGAAGAAACATATTTTCCTCTAAAACGACCATTAAAAGGTGGTCTACTTGCGAATCTTTTAGAAGTTCATCGCAATTACTTCAGCCAAAAAAAATTAAAAGTTTATCCGAGACTTCTCAGCTTTACGTAAATCTGGAGCAAATTAATTTTTACTACCACTATTAGGCCAGTCAATATCGACACAAGGAAAGGCAAACATCGCAAACGCGCATGTACCTACGATTGTTTTATATATTATTAGGACCCCTGAGAGTAGTTTATACCCAAGTTTCCAACCCCGAAAACCCTGTGCTACTCCCGTGGTGCTCGAAAGACTGCGAAATTCTGACACTTGTTGCATTTTTCTTTTAAATAATAACTTAAGGAAGCGTTTTTCGGGTATCTTCATTCTATACTTTTGCAAAGAAAACTAAATTTGCTACAATTTTAGCCCAACCACAGCTCTCTAGGTCCATTGGTTGCGGAGATACAGCCAGTGAAAGATGGGCAATTTTTTCTAAAAAGTGAAAATTTATCGGTAGGGTCATTTTCTAAGACACGTACCGACTAAACTAATACTCCTAGAGAAAAGTCATGAAAATGAATTTGTAGATAATTCAATTAGCTTCAATTTGATCCCAAAATGGTGCGTCTAGGCCTCATAGTTTCCTCAATAACGAAACAATAGTATAACATCGGATTTTGGGAAAACATTGTACTGAATAATGTTGGTATATTTCTTCAAAAAAACGTGCAAGAATTTGAATTTAATATTTTAGATGTAACACGGCTTCAAATAAACATACACTAAACAAATACTAAGCAAATACCGAAAATTTATTAGACAAACAAAATTACATAGGTACCGTTTTTCTTGTTTTATTT
Organism: Rhagium mordax; assembly: GCA_963680705.1. NCBI lineage: Eukaryota > Metazoa > Arthropoda > Insecta > Coleoptera > Cerambycidae > Rhagium > Rhagium mordax. The sequence goes on from OY796658.1 coordinate 67,912,997, forward strand.
ACAATGAAATATGTTGAATATACATAAATATGATTCCGAGTATGATTCAGTCAGAGCCATTGTGGCGGGATACATCAGCTACGTTGTCAACTGCTTTGGTAAAAACGTAGCTGTGGTTTTTGATGGATACCCACAAGATGCAGCTATGAGGAGCACTAAATCAGCTGAACGCCTGCGACGCTCTGCCTCTCTCTCCTGCATTCTGTTTAATGAATCAACACCCATCAAGTGTCCCAAGCAAAACTGCTCTCAAATGAATCTAACAAACGCCGACTGATCACCATGATGCGTACTGAATTTGAGAGGCATGGTATCGAGGTACATCAAACTCAAGAAGACGGCGATGCTGATATAGTGAGGACTGCCCTCTCCAAGGACTCATCGTTCGACTAAGTTTTCATCATTGGAGAGGAAGTCGACCTACTGGTCCCTCTCAATGGCTTAAGCTCTCTACATACAAACGTGTACTTTCAGAAAGGCGGCAGAGATGGGTTAGAGTGCGCCCAATATCCAGCAAATTCCTTCACATGTGGATAAATGCAAGTACCACAGACGGTTTTGTTCCTGCATGCCATCAGTGGGTGTGACACCACCTCTACCCTTTTCTGGCAAGGCAAGATGAAGTGGTGCAACTCCAACCAGGAAGAAGTAGGAAATGCTGGCGAGAAAATCTTGATGAACCTCTACGGAGAAGACGCTGAACATCCTGCGATACTCAGCATTTGTAAAATTGGCCGCCTCCCCCCCACCACAGAGGCTGCAAAATATCATTCTTGGAGGACCTATCACCAGGTGCAAATATGGTTGGGGGTCGACAAAAACCCGTGTGACTGAGGATGGTCTACCAGCGAACAAGGTCTCATGCCAGTCACAATGTGCGCAGAGCCCGCTCCTTAAACCCTGCTTAAAATGGTGGCTTGCAAATGCAAGAAAGGGTGCTTAGGGCCGTGCACTTGCAGAAAGGCAGGGTTAAGGGCTCTATCCTATTCCTTTTACCAAGGGCGAAGTTGCAGCAACGCCACCCCTGTCATCCTGGACGAGGAGGACGAGGATGTGGATGACCCAACAACATATGACGACTCGCCTCCACCTCCAGAAACCCTCGTCTTTCCTTCCCCTCCCTCTCCCACTAATCCAGACAGGATGCGAGACCCGGAGGAGAAGTTTTAAACTACTGAGGTGTTTGTGCTTTACTGTGTAAATAGTATTTTATAGTTTACATTTATGTTTACGTTGTTTATTTTATGTTTATGTTATGTTAAATTCAATTGTTTATTTTATGTTTACGTTATGTACGTATAAATTGAACAGCAGTTTCAATATTTTTGGTTCTGGGGGGTCGTTCTATACATCAATGGATTTGCAATTTTATCACCTACAAAAAAATTGGTAACGATATTTTTCGCCAAGCTTATAGTTTTTGGTTAAAATCAGTAAATTCGACGTGTCCTTCAACCTTCAAGAAATTTCAATTAATCTTGGCGTAGACTTTCTTTTGATACGCCACTGGTGTGTACCACGTGGTACTATATGGGCTCGCAATATGTCTTTGGAAAGGAAATTTTGTCAGCTTCAAAAATGCTCACTTGGCATTTTTCCTTAAAGTGGATAGTTTTCGAGAAAATCATCAAAATATTAAAAGGAGGGGGTTTGGGGGGCGAAAAAAGGGGGTTGCGGAAGGAGGATTCTCCAGGACTTTTAGTATATTACTATTTAGCCCTCAATTATGATCTGTATCAAAAATTAGCTTTATATTATTTTTGTCTAGGTTTACCCAAAATTTGAATTATCTTGACTCGGGTAATTGTGTGATTAACCGTTATTCGGGTTATTATTTGACGTTTAGTAAGCATAGTTCCGAGACATACATAATGTATGTATGTATGTAATGCATTGTATATATTTAAATTAATTTATTAACGATACTACATGCAAAAGTATATAAATCACTTATGAAGTTCCGTGTTCTTTTTGTATTTTCATCAGAACGATATTAAACTACTATAAAGTGAGCTCAACCATTAAAATCTATTTAGATGTAATTCGATACGCTTTGTTTAATGAAAATTGAGTGAAACATTGATATCATATAGGTACTTTTCCTACTCTCTTGCTTGTTCTTTTGTTAATGCATGGTTACACTAAGAATTACATTCACTGTACTACTACAAACCGATTTCTGTAAAGTATACCGAGTAGCAACAAAAATGTTATACATATTGTCATTTCTTTATCTTTCGGGATAAAAAAGGCAATTGGGATTGAAGATATAGTTCATAGAGATGCATAGCTCTCAAAATTCCATTTCGAATGATATAAATATACTAGTTACAATTTTTTCCCAAAATAGCACTGCAGGACACATTTTCAAATTCAATAAGAAAGTTTTTTACGTTCTTTGTGGAGCGTTTGTACAATTTTGAATAAATAATTCGTTCGATCAGTTTTAATTTTTATTTAATAAATTACTCAATTAATACTTAATGTAACCTTTTTAATGAGAATGAAAAATTATCTGTATCAATTATCTATGTGTGATTTTTGTAGATTAAACAAATCAGATGGATATGCCCATGGAAATCATGTGAAAATAAATGGAAATGGAAAGAAAATCAATGAAAATACGCGGAAAATCAACGGAAATCATGAAAACCAAACCAAAAGAAAAATCTAGCGGTTTACCCCGCGCAAAAAAACTTTACTTCTACCCTGTTTCATAAATTATTTTTAATAATAATTATTTATACTATAATATTGTTGTTAGGTTTGTGGCTAACGGGCTACGTACCCAAAGCCAAAAAAAAACACTTTTTATAAATTGACAATAATAAAGAAAATGAACAAATTTAGTAAGAAAAGAACATACAATTCATTTAAGTACAGCTGCTTGGCCTCTTAAAAAATATATTTTTCCTCCTACCATAATGGAAAGTACACACTTTCCTCCCTCATATGAGGGAGGAAAATTCCACTTTTCCTCCCTAGGGAGAAAAGTATTTTCTTCCCCCATATGAGGGAGGAAAGTGTATTGCACATTGAATATAAATATAACCAATAATTCTAACATCTAAAAATAATGTATTTAAGATATATTTAAGAATTTGTTTTTATTTCTTTACTCAATAAATAGTTTGAATAAAATCAAATAATTGATCTATTTACATATATAAGTTAATTATACAGGTAGGAGAAAAAATCATATGTATTACACGGGATTAAAGTGCTTTTTCCTCCCTTGGTGATCACTGCCCTCCGTTTCGCGTCGGGCAGTGATCTTCGCCCACGGGAGGAAAAGTGGCACTTTCCTCCCTAGTGATACAAATAGCTATTAATTTGTTAAGATTTTGTACTAATTGCTCATTGCGCTGCTTTCATTTAAAACCATCTCTCTTAAATCTACAAAGTTTAAAATTTTGGTTTTATAAACCTTTGCTTTCAATCTTTCAAAGTTACTAAAAAAAAAAGTTAAGGAGTTGGGGTCACGCCTTTCTATGACCGATTTATCTTTATAAGTATTACTATTATAGTATTTTTGGCAATATATCCATTAAGAAAAAAAACACCAACAACAGTAAATACCTACTGCTTTTCCATCGAACCCCCCTCTCTCTTGAATACAACGATCTTAAATTAGTACACTATTAATATATTTAGATTAGCGGATGTTATAGATTCAAATACATCAGAATAGTATTATAGGCAAATAAATTAATTCGTTGACTTTCATAAACAAATAAATAAAACGACGCTTCCTTTTATCGAAGGCAACAGAAATAGCCGTCGTACTTAGAAATAACTTTATTCATTCGATTATTTTTATAACCAAATTAGTTACAAAATCATCAGAAATCAACCGATAAACTTATTAATTAAAATCAAGTAATCCGTAACATTATAGCAAGCTATTAATTGATTCGATGTTATTACCTATAGCCTATAGGTAATACGTCAATACTTAAAGCAATAATTAAGTTTTTATAAAGTTCATTATGCGTAACATTTTTTACGAAGTTAAATATTTTTAACGATTTTAAACACTGAACTTCTAATTAGCTAGGTAATTTTGAATTTTATATTTGAAAAATTCGGAAAACGTCTGATAAGGCTACATTTTAAAATTTTAAAATATCTTCACAAATAAGGAAATAGAAGGGGGGGGGGGGGCAAAATTAGAGTTGACACCCTGTACGTACACTACTGTACAGTCACATTACCTTTTAATAATTGTGTATTTTTCTTGATGATTCGATAACCGTTCCACAAAATAATTTAAAAAATATTTTTTTCGAAGTATGATTGGCACACTACAAAAATAATATATAAAATTTCCTTAACATTTATACTGCAGTTATTCTGTAATATTCTTGTAGATTTGTTTTATAGAAATTTGTTTCTCATCTTTCTTTATGTAGAAAAGCTTTGATCATTCTGGCCACACGGTAGGTATATATGAATAAATAATTTCAAGTTTTAAATCCGCCACTGTTAAAAAGTTTGACCTGACCTCATATATAACTAAATTATTTTTCGTGTTGATCATATTGCCGACATTAAATCAGCCTAAGTAATAATATATCACATCAGATTTTTGGTATATGCATTATTAAATTACTCATTAATTATTTGTCTTTGGACATTTTAAAAGTGTCACCTACATAATCCGGTATCGTAATTTAAGAAAAAAATACACTCAGAACTATTTTAAATTTAATCAATAAACGAACAAAGAGTATTTATTTTTATAAATTTTATTGAAGGCCCTAACTAAATGATGTCTTAGATGTTAATTGCGATACTAAAAGTCCTAAAATATTTATTTGGTGTTTAAAGATTTTTATTCCCAAAATACTTACGCTACGATTGTTTTGCTGTGATAAAAAAATATACACATTGTTTCTAGAAAGATTGATATTCTTGTATTGTGAGAAAAAAATTGTGGAATCTAAAAAAAAAATCGTACCAGCAAGAGAAACTGTGGACAAAAAAAATTGTGCTTAAGCTGCCATCTTGAAAAATGACGGTCAAAATGGGGTGTGTTCATTTCTTTGGACTGCTCATTTTACAAAAAAAATCGAGCACCTAATTACATAAAATTGTTGCAATTATAATTTTTTGATTTAGCTAAACCTGGTGGCATATAATGGGTCAAATTATTGTTGTCCGAGGACACCTTGCACGTCGTCAAGTCTGGTCGGTGCGAAAAAATAAAATTTCAGATTTACTGCCATGGTTGTGTTTTATATCCGAGAATGGCAGTACCACTGGTACAATAATATTGCATCACTTCAACCAGTCAGTGATAAGGCTACATAACACTATTACTTTTTTCTTTCTGTTCTTATTTGGTATTTACTGCCACACTTCTGAACATTACCCAGACAATCTAAAAAATATCTGGATTTAAAAAAAAAATAACCTTTACGCCTGTGACTTTACGTGTGTGGCAGTAAATTCCAAATAAGGACAGAAAGAAAAAACTGAAAGATGCCACAAATAACTTTTAGACAATATAACACTATTACATTGTATACTTGCAAGTGCAACACTGGAAGGAAAATAGGGTGTTATCGCTATGGGAGTGCACTAACAAAATTGATGCGGATTCTCGTGATATACTATAATAAACCACCGGAAATATAAAAATTAGTGTCCTATGCTTCCAACAGCTGGACTACAATGATCGCCAATGCCTTGTGAAAACAGTACAGAAGTGTTTAACGATTTTGTTGATGGAATTGGTGAGGCTATCTAAACCGGTTAACTGCCTTATAGATCTATTTTTTATTTGCTATTTGTCAGTCAATTGATCCAGTCCTAGTTGTTCGTTCATTTACACCTAATTGTTAAACAGCTTTTTAATAAAAAATGGCTAATTATCGAAAGTATTCCTTTTATTAATGTTACCAATGACGATGGCGTTAAGCCAAAACTAGTTGGGACTTACATAATAATTGTGCATAGAAATAAAAATGACTACAATGTATGTACCACTATTTTTTATTTTCTGACTTTTCAGTTTTAAATAACAGAGAGGGCTTACTTTAAAAATTTTTTATGATGATTAGCATTGTGTACTTACAATTTGTGTGTTAAATTACATTATAATTATTATTATATGTATAAATTTTGTCTGTTTATGCAGAGATCTTTAAAACAAATTAGGCTAAACTATTTTAGTGCCTGTGGAATGTTTGTAATACCCTTGGATAAGGTGTAGCTTGTGAAATTATTAGGACTATTGTGTTATGTTATAAAGATTAAAAAGAATAACATTTTGTCAAAATATCAATAATAAAGAAATTAACAGGTATTGGCAACCTCTCGAATATAAAACTATTCAGTGTGCCCACACAGTGCATAGTTTTATTGGCCAATACTCATAGTTTGTATACATGGCTTTTGAGAATTAATTAAAATTGATTAAGCAGAAGCTATGTTTTCGTTCCTACTCTACTTCTACTAGCAATTTCACAAGAACAGTTCATGTTCAAAATTAAATGTCTTTCAACTTCTACCAACATTTGTTCAACATCCTTAGGAGATATAAATAGGGATCTCTAGTCCCACAACTATTCATTCAATTTAATTAAAATCTGCAGTTCGCGATGGCTAATTAAAAAATAGCAATATTCACCTCTTTCAAGTGTACATTTAAAATGCGCAACACTAAAGGAGAGAATGTTAAGAAAATAGGAGGCTAGAATTAACTATAAATGATTGTAATTTGCTCTCATTTCTAGTACGTTTCACAAGATGCTACAAATTTTTTATTAACGCAAACTGATTTTTTACCAAAAAAGTAGAAAAGTTACCTAAAAATGTAAAGAGAAGACAATCGAAGTTCCACAAAAGAATAAAAAAAATAAACATTAAAAATTATGGTAAATTTCTGATGGTGTGATGATAAAAAATTCCGCGGCGATTAATTTTGATTGTTTGACATTTCTTAAGACAAATTTGTCTTCTCGGTGTTGACACTAAAGTACCATTGGACAAATCAAGTTAAGGGTCTCTTTGAGAGTATTGGATGGTTTGAACTATTTGATGGACTTTCTCCTTCTATAATAAAACTGCAAAAAGACCAAACGATACAGTTTCAATTACTTATATAAATTTAATTTAAATTTTTTTTAAGAAAATACAAGTACATTTCTGTTTTAACTTGGATGTGGAACAAATTAAACCTAGGATACTGTTTCATTGCTGGTTTAATTATCTATCATAAACAGTTAAATAATTGCACCTAATTAACAATTCGCATATTTTAAATTAGGATAAATGCAGTAACTTCCTTGTTTAAAAAGTATTTGTCAACATATATTATTTGCCTTGATGCACTTTTTAAATCGCCTTTAATAGACCTAATAGCATTATATGATCTCATTTTTTATATATTATTCCCAAATAATTAAAATCCTCGTTAAAATCGTATGTTCACTCACTTAATATTTAGAACTTGGAACTAGAATATTTTGGTTGGTTTTATAGATTATATTTCTTCAAACGTACCTTCATAATAATTGTTTTATTTAATTTAACACTATCGTTATATTGATACACGATATCTAATTTGACACACAACCCGTAGAGATATTAAAAATGGTTGATGGTGACATTTGTGTACTTAGTCTAGTTTCTATCAGTGTTCAATTCCAAGTTAACGAAAAACGTTAGTATATACCTGACAATCGACGAGTGCCGAAGTCATTAGTTTCTTTTAGGAGTACAGTATTCAAAGATCTAAACATTTTCCCCTCAGAAATTGATATTGTCCAAGATGTTTTATGGGAAAACACCAGGCGTTTGATAAAATTTGTATTACAAATAAATCGTTTCATAATACGAGATTTTTTCATTTGCAAATAATTTAAATTTCAACGAGAACGAGTCCTACGGCGATTTACTTATCTTATTAATGAACAAGAACAAGATAACATAAACCTGACACATGGTAAATTATATTTTTCGATAATCTAAATAGGTGAGGTATTAGCTATTTCATATTCCTTTCACTATTAACAACTGATATATGAATGAAGTTAAAAATAAACTTACACTTTCAACATTCATAATAATACATATAATATAAGCTATTGATTATATCGAAAAGAACAGGGATAAAAGCACGGCTTAAGGACGTACCACCAAATTCAACAGTGGAAAGGAAATATTTTAAATCCGTTTAAGTGAGATTGAAAAAAAAACAAAAATGGATTAATGCCAATTAGCACAACCAAAACGTCTGGCACCGCAGACTTTACTGGAGCAAATAGCTTGCGGGTACATAAAAGGTTGTCATGGAAATTGCGGCTGCTCAAAATTAGGAATAATAACTGCTTCATGTTCTGTAAAGAATGCATGGGCATAAATTGTGAAAACGCTGATGTTCCAGAAGTTACGAAAGCAGATGTCCAAAACGATGTTGATGAAGATATTGGATATTCAATTCGAAAACATTATGGGAGAAATATAATAGATATGTAATTTTCAAAAGAAGACTCTTTAAAACAGCTATATATCTAAGATCATATGAATAACAAATTTTGAACAAATACCTTTATCATTATCATTGATAAACAATTTTTGTGTTAAATAAAAATAATTTTTGCGTGTAGGTATAAATTAAAAGTAACATGGTATAAAATAAAGGTAAAAAGCGGTAAAATCGTAAAAAAGTAGGTAACTATGAACGACTGTCAGTTTTTATCAAAAATACTTTTATCGGGTACCATTTTGACGGGAATTACGTCAGCTTCTTTTTTTGTGAACCAATACCTTAACCTAAATTCACTCAGAAAAATGTCATAAGTACACAAAAATTAAAAAAAAATTAAATTATTCGGTTTTATTTTAAATACCTAGTTTTTTTGACTTATTTTGTTTGACTGTTTAAAGTGCCATAATTTGATTCTCTACAAAAAAATTGTATTAGGTATGTGTATATACTAAAAATGCAGTTTTATAGTCAAAAAACTATAGAGGACAAATTTATTCCGTTCTCAAAAATCCAAGCCTAAATTTAATAGCATTGTAGATTTATCATTTTTCGGATACAATTGAACATATGAAACAATAAAATACCTTTAACGAATTACTTTCTTATTCAATTACATAGTCCATAGCCTAATATAAGTATACATAAAAATACGTTAGCAAATACTTAATACCTAAAAAGATAACTACTTGAGGTTGACGCTCCCCGAGAGTATTTAATGTTGTAAGAAAAAAAAAACGAAATACAGTTATTCTTAATCCATGAAATGTAAGCACATTTTACAGTCATAGCCAAAGCCATCTTTTTGCAAAAGAAATTAGCCCTAATACTTGGATATTGGGTATGTGTCCATTATCTGTGAAAATGTACGCTTTTTGACAATTTCTCGTCAGGACCAAAGAGATAACATCGGTCGTAATTGTAGAATTTAAGTAATTAAGAAAATAAAATTATTTAAAGCGAAATATTATGATCGATCCCACCACTATGATAAATTTTCGATATAAAAAATAAGCCTTATCTATTACTTCTACCTTTACACCTGTATCCGACGATAAAGCACTTGATACAAAAATAATACAATAATAAAAATTCTAGATCATAATAATAATATACATACCACGTGCTTTTTGCATATTTGCATAACAGTCTTCCAGGTTACTTCGTATAATAATTTTGTTTGAGTGATGAATGTTTTCTCTTTTGATGCCACCAGACTTGCCATACAATGATAGCACTCTTCCTCTGTAACAAATAAATACATACATTAGTGCCAAAGAAATCAATGAAATGACTTAAACCTAACCAATTGCGATACCATGCTAATTCTAACATTCTTTCATTAAATATACTAAGTGGTAGAGTGACGTAACAAGTAACCGAAAAGTCTGAGCGCAAACATTACATATAGCAACTAGCAATCCTCCTTTCACAATGACGTAGATGCAATTACCAGCATCTCTAAACAAGAGTTTCGCTCATTTCGAAGAGAACTAACAATTTGATAAATTTAGGCAATACTCCTAGATACAAGAGTGAGGCTGTATAAGCAAAAAATCCCTACTCTGCTGAATCCTTATATGTAAAACCACAACCTTATATGTAAAAAAAAACGTTTGTCGGACGATGTTATAAAATATGCAAATTTTTTTTATAAGTATTCATTTTTAGTTTTTTTTTTATAAAAGTTCATCGGCCCATTATTTATTCATTGCCATAACTCACTTGAAATAGGCTATAAACTATATTCACCAAATTTCATTGAGATATCGTCTGAATCTTGAGGCAAAGAGTAGTAGATAATAACACAGGCACACAAAGAAAAGGTGGTCTGTTACATTGACTAGACCAACTTATCTTTATGTATTTGGACTCGCTGAATTCGAATCCGGTGTCAGAATTGCTCCATCACCTTCCAATTTTCTTTAGTTGTTGAAAATCACCCTTAATTTCAGAAAAAAAAAACTGGAGGGTGATGGAGCAATTCTGACTCTGGATGTCTGTAATCTTTAATTGAGCAGAATATTCAACTGAACTTTTCTTAATTTTTTAAATTAAAGACAGAGGTTTACTTGAGGAACAGATCATCTAGTATGAATACTCCTGTGAATATTCACCATCTTGTGGCGAGTCTTGTGGATATCCCAATAGGCTCATTAACTCTCCAATTAAATATTCCAAAGGAGTAGTGAGGAAAACGGAACGGTAAGTATATTAGTAGTAGCAAAGATTTCATATCCTAGAAGTCAAAGCCAATGTACGTTTCATCTTCTCTCTCTAACACATGCGAAATTGGATGCCAAATAACAGAGAAGTATTGCAGTACTATGAGTTAAGGTGAGATGAAGCTTAAGTTGGAGTCCATTTATGAGCGATGAAATTAAACAATAGGTTTGACTATCAAGTTCAAATTGATTTCTTTAAAAACATTCAGGCACGTTAACTTTATTTTTGGGGAGGCATCTTTTGCACTAAAAATTATCTGCAAATCGATTCATTCCTTTGAATTGTGAATTGTGACCATAACCCCTAAAAATTTAAATTGAGTGATTAAGGGCAGGTGGTCCTTTATTTGAAAGAGCTTCATCCCCCGAATATCACACAGCAAAACAATTTCAAATTCTATCGATTCGTTTTCAAGGTTTCAAGATATTCAAAATTCAATGTGCATAAGTGCTCATTAATTATTTAGTTAGAAAAAAGATCAGATATTTCTTCCCTATCATTTCGGATGGATTGTTCAAAAAATTATTCAAAACAAGATTTTTAGCAAATTTTGCTATCACACTTAAATTATTTTTGATAACAGTAATTACCTTGTCTTCAGGTAACCCAAAATCTCAGTGTCAACAACTAGTTAGGAATTCTATTTAGGAGTTTACTTAACAATATCGGTATTATTGAAAATGACGACCATTTGATGTTCCAATAAGACAGAGCGCCTCCACATTAATAATAAATAAATAAATACACCACATGTAATTACGACCCCCTTTATCCCAGAAGGCTGAGCCTTGTGCGGGAGGGGGCTACACATTTAAAGACAAGGGACACACAGCCAATATCCGTGTATAATGGAAAAATCCCTCTCACAGTATTTTCCATTGCCACGACCGGGATTCGAACCCGGGACTTTTGGGTGAGAGGCAGATACTCTACCATCTCGACCATCAGTCATACATTATGCACGGACTGTTAAGAAATGTTTGGGCTGGACGTATTCTGAACAATGTATTAGACGAAACGGTGCTATACATTGGACATAGGTTCTATGAAATGGCCAAGCAGATCTCCAGATTTAACTCCATTCAACTTTTTCTTATAGGGCTATTTTAACAATAAAATATAATCAACAGAATCAGTCTCTAAAAGAGTTGGGGCGTCGCGCGTCATATTGTTGAAGATGCTATCAAATAACTCCACAAATGCTTAAGAATGCAAGAACTCGTTTCAAACAAAACTTATATTATTGTATGGAAGCGGATGCTAGAGAGTTTGAACGTTTAATTAACTGGTGAAGTTACTTCTAACGTATGATAGTTATACTATTTGAATAAATATGTGAATTATTTGAACAAATAAAGAGCACTTTTTGAAATTGTATTTTAAATATCTTGGAAACGAATCGATGATATCAGGTGAAAATTTTTGTGGTTTGGTATTCAGCGCCATCGGAGGAAGAGGCATCACTATTATGCACTAAATTTAGGGGTTATGGTCATAGCGCGAAAATATTTCCAAATTAATGTTATGGCCTGATGAAGTTGACGATCATTAAAAAATCGATCCGAAAACTAGTCTGTTTCGCTTTCAATGGCCCACCTTGTATAACAAGTAACACTCATAATTTTGCACTAACTATCTATCATACCTAGCCCATTTAAAAGCTGTTGTCTTTAACCAATAACATACTGAAATCCCTCAAAGCTCGATTTCTTTCAAATGAGCAACATGATACACAAGTAATTATTAATTAAACCTAAAAACCAGAATTTTGAATGCGATTTAAATAATTTAATAGTAATTTTTATTACAAGTCCGGTAGGTTGCTTGTTAAAGTCGAGTAGATATTATGGACGAGGCGACGAAGGAGCCGAGTCCAGAATATCTAAACGAGACTGGAATAATACCTAACGGACGTGTATCGAATAATATTTTATTTAATCTCGTCATTAATTGTCTATTTGTACAATTTGAAACTTGTTTATTTTATTAGATCATTTGACATTTGACAGGTTTGACATTATTTTTTAATTTAAGGTTAATTTTTATATGTCAAATAACTGTCAAAAGGTATAACAGTTTGTAATGGTTCTTAATGAATTTCCGGTACATTACAGTCTCTAGTACCGTAATACCTCATTTCCCGGCCGCATATTATGAGTACTATAATGTTGTACCTACTTTCCGGACGGGATGAAATAAAGTACCTCATTTCCCGGCCGCATATTATGAGTACTATAATGTTGTACCTACTTTCCGGACGGGATGCAATAAAGGACTTTTACATTATAATGTTTATCAAGCGTGGTTTCGAAAGTGAGATTTTATTTGTAAAAACTAGAATAAAGTTTCGAGAGTTCTTATTATTTAAATAAAAGACTTTATTATATCTATAGTTCACCCTGAGGTTCACCTTGTAATATAAAAAATTAGTTGTAAAGATTAACATCATTTAATCATAATTGTATTGGATTTGTTTTTATAGTTCGATTCACTGTTTACAATGGATTTGCGAAAATTTCGATTTACATAAAAAAAATTACAGTTTCGAAAATTATGTATTTCGGTAATCGTTCGGAAAGTACCCACTTCCCGGGCGTTTTTTCTTTGAGATAATAGCACTTTTCCGGCTAGAACAATGTGCACGCGCAAAAATGTCTAAATTTTAATCCAACTTTCGCGTTTCGGTAAACGTCAAAATTCCACCATTTCGTTCGCTCCTGCTGCCCCGAAAATCACAACGCGACCGCGATTCACGATATAGTTCTATGTTAATAAAACCTTCGAATTATTATTGCCAGAACGCCGGTCCGGCGCCGACGGCGTTTTTTCGTTTGGAAATAGTATATGAAGTTTTCGTGTTTACGCAATTTTTTCAATTTTGTCGAATTTCTCAAACACGTCCCCCTTCCGAGCTTAATAACTGGCGGCTCCTTCGTGATGGACCGGCATTTAAATATACTCGTACCAAACATTTCAAATTTCAAACAAATTGAATCCCTTTAATATTAGCAATAATTTTTAGAATTTCAACATAAATATTAATTTAAATAGGCTGAAGGACCTCGGTCAATGGACATTTGGGGTTTTGCTCAATAAAGTACTTTTATTATTATTATTATTAATTTAAACAAGAATTAGAATGTTCCTAATGTTGTTCTACAAATAAATATAAAGAAACGTACTTTATTGGTTTATTATTCCACACGGTTGCTGCAACACGCCCGGAAACTGTTTTTTCCGGATTTGTTACGTAAATTATTATTACAGTTCAAGAAAACAACGTTGCATAAAATTTAAAAATAAATTTTCAGAACCTCTTTGAAAAGAAATTTCTACTTGATGATGATGATGATGATGTTACCATTTTTATCATATTTATACCTAGTATTTTTTTTTATATTTAGTGCATATACAAAAAAATAAAGTGTTTACCTTCCCATTTGAAAAAAAGCTTTCGATAAAAAAGTGATATGTTCAACTTTGGAGGCATCGCAAACAGTTGTTAGTGAAACGAGAAGAAAAATTATATTTTTCCTTTGGAGTTTACCTCCCGTAGAACGAATTTTGGGATTCCAAAGCACTCTAGACGAATTTCTTAAAATACTTGAAAAAATTGAACATCGGTTCAAAAATTCGCGAAACTTACATGGTATATTCAGAATGTTGCCCTGTATCTAAATATGTAAAAATATACAGGGTGTTCCATTTGAAAATCGAAAGTTGAGGTAATTTCCAGATAAACCGGAAGTGGTAGGTATCATATTGTTTGTAATGTACAAAAATACATTTTTAACGGTAGTTTATGCTTCACAAATTTTAAATGGATAAGTTAAAAAATAATGGACCTGGGTGAGCCAGAATCCTGTGGCACCCGGTATAAGGTTATACAGTTACCTTAGATGTCGAAACAACAATTTAATAAATAAAATATTTAGGCCTTATGTACTTATTACAAATTGTCATTACCATAATAAATAATAGCAATCAAATCCAGACAACGGTATTGATTTATGCCTTTCTAATCAATAATTTTCTATTTTAAGTTGTCATGCAATGGGAATACAGTCTCCATATTTAATTAATACGTTTAGGGGGCACTGGCCTATCGATCCAGGATGTACAAATAAAAGTCTAGTTGTTAACCGAGAGTATACACCAAATTCTTAACTAAAACGTAATCGTAGATAAAAAGAGGACCTAGAAATTTATTAATCTTGAGGCTGAAGGACGCAGCAGCCAGCAGTCGAGTCGATGGCCTTTTGATAATCTTATTTACCAATAAAACGACATTGTTATTCGAATAAAATTATGTTAATTTTACGTTTTAATTGAATTATGTTCTAGAGAAAACTTTCAAGCTTTGGTCTTGATTCACCATATAAAACATGATACTGAAATAAATTCGGGGTTAATAAATAGTATTTCATTGCCAAATTTAGAATTTAAGTTTTACGATATAATAACATTTGAGAATTTTTAACACAATAATAATATGTATTTTTAATTTTTACTTAGTAGATAAATAATACTTTATTTTCATTAGTTTCCTCTAAAATTAAATGATTTAAAATAGAAACAAAATTAAGTCCTTGTTAAGAACTTTAAATAGGTACTTTAATCATGTATGTAAAGGGGTACTCCATATATTTAGAGAGCGTCTACCTCGCTTATTATAAAAGATAGAAAAAAACTTTAAATACAAAAGTTGTAGGGTTTGTCCTAAATCGTCAGAAAGTGTTGCGCAATATCACGAATAGATATTGGAAAGTTAAAAACAAACACCAAGTTGGTAAATTTCTAACGAAACACCCTATATATTTTCAAAAAATCAAATAGATCTTTTTTATCTGAATTCAAAAATATATGATATGTTGATATTTGGTTTAGCCGTTTTCAAGATATTTAATGGCAGTGATTTGAGGTATTGCTGATGACTGCTGGTCTCGTAGCGAGTTCAAGTCCTGTTAGCTCCAGAAAATCAATTTTTTTTTGTGAAACTGATTTCAAGAGTAGCTATTAATTTTTAAAAGTTTTTGTATTATTCACCGGAAGAGGCCAAATGTACGTAAATATGGAAAACAAAATAGCCCATTATTAAAACCAACCAACCAAATGAGTGTGTTTTCATATATTCCAAAACTAATGCTAACACTAAAACAAAATGCACTTACTCCCTAAAACTGTTATAGAACTAACGTACTGTATTTCGAAAACAATTTCTATACTTTTAAACTATACTAATTAATTTTTATTTGATTTATTATTCGACCCCGAAATTATCAATCTGTTACATCCTGTATATTACGTATCTTTCCACTACATATATACAAATATAGGGCAAGTCCGGGATAGATGGCCATACTAGGTGAGATGGCCATGCTTAGTATTTCATACATCTGACGACGAGTCTGACGATAGATAGCGGCGCTTGTACCATAATATAGTCAGTTTATACGTCCACACTTGTGCAATAAAACATACATTGAGTTGGATTGTTTTTAACTGTAATACCGCGCTAAAACGAAATCAAGGTAAGTGAAGTAGTTTTGAGATATTACATGATCAATTCATAATTTGGTTTTTCGCATCAGCTGTTTAGCTGAAATTAAATATACAAGTAAAACACACTTTGAAGTTATTCCCAACCTCAAAATAGTCTCGTTCACATACGTCTTTCTATGAATAGGTGGGATGGCCATCTCTCCCTGGCAAATCGGTGAGACAGACACAGTAAACTATATATACTAATTAATTTTTATTTGATTTATTATTCGACCCCGAAATTATCAATCTGTTACATCCTGTATATTACGTATCTTCCCACTACATATATACAAATATACCTACATACTACGCACGGACAACCAAAGTCCTTAATTCTGAAGTTCTACGTTTTAATACAGAAAATATAAATATAATGTGATTGCCTCGGTTATTGCACATATCAGCAACGTTTCGATAATATGTTTTACCGTTTTCTGAGAAATTCTCCAAACTGCGTGAAAAGTTTTCGCTTGATCTGACATATCATAGGCCTCCCACCACATGTTTCTGACCAAATACTTCCACCTTTAGATAACATAAAAATAAAAACGATCTACCCAATTTCAACGACTGACACCTGAAATTAGACTATTATACCTAAGGCCAAACATGTCAGTCAACAACTATTACAGACAGATATGTACAGAAATTATATGCAAATATTACCTAATACTGATTTAAACTGTGCAAACCGACGGAACACTGAAAACACAATTTTGGCAAATTCCCTTTTAACAACCAATCTATTTTTAGGTTTCCCAAATTTAATCATTTCAATAGGCACACGCTATTTGTTCTACATCACTTTATCATTTAAATTAGTCACATTCTAGTGGTTCTTATCCTTGTCCACCCAAATGCCGAATTTAACCTGAGAGCTTTTTAACATACTACAGAGATATAAAGATATTTATTTTGTAATAAAATCTAATTCAACGGCAACGTTAAATAAACGCTAATATTTAGAAAATTAATAAAGTATAAAATAATAACAAATACAACATGTTAATTTGAACGTTATCAATATTTACAGTGTTTATTTGATAAAGGTAAACATATGCTCGGTAGTAATAATTTATAATCAGATATCTCGGGACCAATAAAATTATAATAACATGGGAGATAATTATTTTGACAGTAATCGAATTATAAGGTAATTAATATGGGAATATTTAAATAATAATTATAGTCAGTTATGCTGCTGATTTGGCTCACGTCAACATGCTACATTAAAAAAGTTATAAAAGATTGTATATACAGTAAAATATATTAATTGCAAAGCAAGATTTAATTGCACACCGACTTTGCTGCTAATTAAAAATCAATTTCATAAGTAATATTATGGTGGTCTGATTTATATCGGTGATTTTTGATTTTTATCTCGGGTAAACTTTCATCGTGTTCGTTACACTCCCTTTAAGAGATAAACGATAAACTGAAATTAATTAATGACCACCTTTTATAAAGGTTGTGAATATTTTCTGAAATAAATAAAAAATAAGAGACATAATAATATATTATGTAAAACTGATAAATAAAATAAAAAATACTTACATGAAATCATGAAATATTTTCGTTTCTTTTGTTCACAAAGAAAGTAGCGATATTTATTTAAGTTAGCCACATTTGAGACCCAAAGAAAATTTTGTTACCAAGACTAAATAAAGAAGTTTTGTTGAGAAAGAAATTGGAACTAAAATTGGTTAAAATGAATTCAAAAAATTGTTGCCTGCCCTCGTTTATTTTTTGTAATATTTGTAAACCACAGGTGATTTCAAATTTTATAAAAAAAAAATATTGAAAAAAATTTTCTGATGAGATTTGAAATCCGTCAAAAAATTCTCCAACCCGATTTTGAAAAAAAGCACCTATTTGCACTCACGGAAACTTTTTAAGGCTTATACATAGGTAACCTAAATTTCATGGGCTCTACCGGAGCAAAGTATAACTTGCAATATATTTCGTATCCTGTCAAGTCAAGGACTAGTGATAACATTTTAACATTATGAAAATAAGAAATAAAACGAGAAGTTAATCATTGTTTGTAACTTATTAACTTATTTTCTTGTATTTACTAATAATTATTAAAAGAAAATAAAATGCGAAATTACTTTGTTTGTACTCTACTCTGATATTTTTTAGAATAAAGTGATACCGTAACTTTGTATCGAGCTTTGAATAGTCTTCCATTAGTAAACATTTTACAAACACGCAACGTAATAATGGTCTTTTATTACTTATATCTTACAATACGAAAAATTTCTTTCGATCAATTACTGCTACCCATACTAACGGTCAAGTAAATTATACAATTCATCTTGTGGTATGACAGCCGAAAACTTGAAAAGTCGTTGACGGTTTTCAGAATAAGGATTGTCATTTTTCTTTCTCTAACCACTTTAGACAAGGATTGTCATGTAGAAAAATTATTTGGAGCATGTCCCATGCTATATCGAATTAATATGGTGAATGAGCCCACCATGGTAAAACTAAAATTGAATTGGCTTCTCGATACACTCTTACCATGATAGTCACAAGAAAACGTGCATTACCGTGCAGAAAAATGAAGGTTACCACCACAGATCGAAGAATCTCATCCACATAAGAAAGAAATTGCTTTCAAAAAATTCTCCACCAAATTAATGTTTGCTTTTCCACTAATCCGAAGTACCTGTCTTATTCTTTTCTAAATCAGGGTGTAGGCGAAACCATGACGGGAACACAACCGGGTGTCACTGTGCATTAGCCCAATTTTGAAGTTCTACTGACGCAGGAAACGTTCACTGCAATTACTTCCTGCGAGAGGTTAGTATTTCACCTGCTACTTACAGTAGCAAGTTTTGGAAAATTCAATGGCATAAACTGGTCAAATCAGGTATTGGGTCGTATGCATAAAAATAGTACATGCTAATGCTTTATAAAAAAGTATTTACTTCGTAGTACGTACACAGTACTTATTCATTTCCGCATGTATTTCGTAAGGGAAGTAGATACTCATAAGCAAAGTAAATACTACTTAATCAACTAAGTGCTGCTGGGAGAAGGAAAAGAACGTGTTACAAAAATTGCGCTCGACACTGTGTCAAGAGCAACCCCCTCCTCAAATCCAGGATATCATCTCATGTAAGATATTTTTATTGTAAATAGTTTACATCAAAACCTTATTAAAATTGTATAGACTTCGCAAATAACTTTCGGTTGTTCAGTAGATGACCAGGTTCCACCTCTTATTTCTATGGTATCACCATTAATAACTTTACGAGGGGACCACTACATTTTCTCTCATTTCCAAAAAATATAAGTAAATAATATATAAATTTTTCCTATTCCAAACTAATGAAGAGATTTGAACCAAATTTGGAACGTAATATAATTAAATAGGGTGCTGCAATTTTTGATATTGGAGGACCTACGAGGAGCAACATTGATGGTGGTGGTACAGATAATGAGTAACAAAAAAATAACAAACAAAAAATAGTACCTACGTAACTTCGCAATGAAAAAAAAATTTTTTATTTTGAAAAAAAAAACCTATTTATATTTTCTTGATATCTATGACGATTTTACCATACTTTATTATTATTATTATTAAACGTAATGGCATTTGTAAACAAATCCAAAATAATTAAACAAATGTCATGTAAAGTTCTTCCTTTGTGCGTTTGTTCGGTATAAGTTTTTGTTTTATATAGTTTTTTTTGTTGAGACATTTTTTTTATTTGGAAATTCCAACATCATAAACGGAGCATTGACGACAGATGTATACATTTTTTCTGCTTCAATTGCGGTAAAGAACAACCTATCAAAGCGAGGACCATTATTTTTTACCACTCTGTATAAGGAAGTAAAAACATAAATGAAATAATTTCCGTCCCGACTGTTTTTAGTGTTTTCCTCCTTTAATTTATGCATTTATTCTAACATAGTCTCATATTTATGTAACACAATCTATATAAATAATTTATGAGTCATTTACAAATAGGTATATCGTATTATAACGTACAAAAACAAAACGTAATTATAATTATATGTAAATATTGGTACATAAAAATTCATTGAATTGCTTACCAGTGAATATAGGCAACCATAGTATCACTTAAGAGTATGCCAATATTTACATAGGCTATACTAGAAATTGGTTTGAATCACTTTGATCAATGTTTTCTAAAATGAATTCTGCGAATTGGTATACCCAGCGAAGTGAGCGAGACCTACAAATTTTTCGAAATAATAAAAACGTTTCATGATCTCCCAAAACACAATTAATTTAACATGGATTCATGAAGTTTGATTTCTGCGCAAAAATAGGAAAATAAGAAGAGCGAATATTTAGCAATAGTTTTCGGCTAAAGTAATAATTTGTTTGTGTATCAGCTTAATTCAAAAATGACGATTTAATGCTTAAAATAATTACGCAACTGAATTGAAGTATTAAAAAACCAAATGCAACGAAATGATACCTAAGATATCCACAGAAGAAATACAAAAATCCTAGAACTTGCTGCCATCAAGATTTTATATCACTGCATAGAAAATATAATGGATAAAACGCATGCAGAAGTTTCTCATAATATGATTGGATTATGCCAATGTATTATGAAACACCCTCAAATCCAAAGCTAAGGCTGTTCAAAAAACGTAGACACACATCCATAGCCACCGACATTGCCAGTGTTGAAGTTGGTGAGCGAACACAATTCACAAGAGATACTATGGCCATATGACCACTCAGGCGACATGCTATAATCTTTGTTATAACCTATAGACAATGCTATAACCTATAGACAATGCTATAACCCAGTAGATAATGGATACATAAATTTTATTTATTTGTAAATTTTGTAAGAATATATTCAATAATTATTTAAAGAAAATTGCAGAAATATACAAAATTTTATGCGACATAAACAGAAAAGCTTGTCAGAGTAACAAATAGATAGAATAGTAAATGTCCTATTAATTATACGTAATTTTAATTTATGTTATGCTAATAAAATCAAACTGATATTTTCTTATGCTAAAATCAGGTAACAATAATACCACTATTATTCGTTAATATAAATGAAACTGTTATAAAAACTTTTTTAAATATAACAATTGTTTTTATTTAAAGCAAAAGGATAAACTATAACGTACAGTATTTAAGTAACCTGCTTAAAACATTGTGTATAAATCAAATTTTTGATGTCCTAAATCCGTTATTATTCTAAAAATATCAGTATATTTCTGATAAAATATGAGGTAAACCATCAGGTAAATTACTGTAATTTAAGCAATATAGAACTGCCATTTTATTCCAGGACGAGACAATAATAATAATAAAATTCACAGGAGCCTTAGGTATTCCGGTCTGTTTGTCGAGATCACCACCCTCGTCAACGTCCCCTAGGATGAAAAACTCTGCCCTATAATGTGCAGAGAGTTTGACTTCAAAATCTTCTTTGGGGTCATGTGGATCAGGAAAATATGAGGTGGACATCCCTTTTATGAATATCTTAGATTGTCCCTTACCCCAGTCCGAAATCATATTTCTTTTTTTTGTGGAAATGAGGAAAAATAATACAAAAGGAGAATAAAAATGTCGAGAAAAATGTTAATGTCGGAGGATAAAATTACCGCACGATTTTCATTAGAATTCACAATATGTGGAATAATTTTGTGATCAGCTTCTTCCAATGTTATTAGGTTCAAACTTTTTCTCCAAATTATTCTTAACCATTTCCGATTCACTCTTGCTTATATCTAAACCAGGAAATACCACATTCGCACAGTTAACAAAAGAACTCAGACACATTAAAATTAACATTGCAAGCTATAAACCTATTTCTAAAAAAATTCCTGTAGGTTAAATTTATTTTTTGAAGATGACCAAAAAGACTGTAATAAAACAGGTATTGGAGTTTTATCTCTAATATATCCCAGCTCAATTGGATTTTGTGGCATATATCTTCTGTTGCGTTCATTACTTTTAATTGAAATTGATAAATAACTGTCAAAAATAATATCAATACCTACGTGAAGTATTTTTGCAAATATTTGTAATGTAAGAGATACAATTTTAAAACAAAGAACCAAAGGTTTCATATTGCGAATGGTCGCCATAAAATCAATAACAAAAATACTTGGCATTGATGTCCAAGAAGAAAGAGAAATACAATTATTTTTATCTAGCACATTTTCCAGCACGTGAATGATGATGAATCTAATTTAGTAGCTTTTTCCATTTTACCATATTCTCGCAGGCGCTGAGTAGTAGGTATATCAACCTCATTGTTCAAATTGTAACCGCTTGGAGTGCCAACGCGGAATTAAAATAGTTATAACTTTTTTATTATTTAAGATAATTTAATTTTTCAAAAGCAAGTGTATAGCTAAAGCAATAGGCTATAAACAGGAAATTAATTTTTTTTTGTTACGGTGCAAGAAAATGGGTGGAAATGACAATGAACGGGGAAGAATAATTTTAATTCCTTTTTTTTGTATTTTTTGGGGGTATTACTTAAAGTTACGTAAAAAATGAATTAAACCGTTTTTGTTCTAAACAAAATTTGCAATCGAACTAAAAAAAATCATTCAAATCAGACTAGGCGTTACGGAGATACAGCCACCCGTCAATTTGACATAAAAATCCAATATGGCGGACTTCCTCCCACGAATCGGGATGTCCACCTCATGTTTTCCTGATCCCCATATGACCTCAAACTAGATTCTGAAGTCAAACTCTCTGCACATATTAGGGCAGAGTTTTCCATCCTAGGGAAGAGTCGAGGACTCTTTCGTCTGCAATGTATGCACCAATGGCGCTGAGTCTAGTGCTGTACTCAATCTAAGTGGTCGTTCTGAAAATCTTTGTACTAAAAGATACATACAAAAGTATTCGATTCAAAGCCTTTCCGTCTACTTGGAGCACACGATCCGAAGATCCAGAGTATCTAACCGTGCGGGATGTGGTAAGCACCTACGCGAGTTTCTGTTTCCATCCAAAGGTCAAATTTTGTAGGTCCGTAAATTATTTACTATTATTAGCACCTTCCTATGAATGCCTACATGAATGTAAATATTAACAACAAAATATTAATAACAACACATGATTCCACGTTTCGGATATTAAACAAACAAGTGGAGAATGAAAATCTAAAATGTCGATTTCATCTTTGTTTCCACGTGAAATTTAGTGTGTATATAAACTTTAATTTTTTATTCAAACACAGATTCCAATTAAGTTTACGGAATAACAAAAATATTTATATAACCAATTGCCAATACTGTAGATCACAAATCAGTGAAACGATTGAAAGCACTTAATATTTGACATTAACCAGTGAATTTGTTTATTTTATAATTCCATCTGAAATGATAAATTAGTAATTATTGCACTCGAGCGTTGCCTACAGCGATGGCTTATTTGCTTTTTAAATAATTTTATTTTTTTCAATATTCAGTTCGATATGTTTTTTTTCTAATTTTCGTTACTCATGATTAATATCTGAAATTCTTAGACTCATCAGTAGAAGTATTTTTTGGCTGATTGTTGAGCAAAAATAACTCTTTGAAATGTTATATCAGAAATTGATCTGTGATATAAGTACAAACATGATAAAATAAAATTTGAAATATCTCCTTAAATTCAAATGAAATGAAAATCTTCAACCATAATATGTCCATTGAATACTCTACAACTTTGCTGTATCTTTCACTATACCTAAAATGGATACTCTTTGTAAAAAACTTAGTTTTGAGATTAATGAATACGTCAAATCTTCATGAACACGATGTGAAAGCAAGATCATTCTATCGACAAAGTAAATTCAAATAAACTTCCCGAATTGTTTAGAATGAATTATTCCAAGGTAAATCCTCACCGCAAATATTCATAGAGCTAATTATTCCATTTAACGTACAAATACAACGTAAACAAAAAATTATAAGATTGTCAAATGTCGGTAATTCTTTATTAATAATTTAATAACAGAACTAGATAATTGTCACAGATCAGTTCATTTGAGGTTTCAAACCAATATGGAAGTGCAATTAAACACATATTTTCTGGGAAAAGTCCATGGCGATTGTTTATAGCAGTCCCTATTTACAAACCAAGGCATCCATTTTATAACGATTTCCTCGTACTGTTAAGGTGAGACAATTGGAAATTATGGGAAACTACTAGGACAGATTAACCATAGCAATGAGGACTATAAATATTGATGTATATAAATTCTGTCAAAACAGGCAACAATTAAAGTGATTCTTTGTTGGTAGAAAAATTCACGTGGCCATGTTTAAAAATGTTTTGTCACAATAAAAGTTCTTAAATTAAGTGCTCAAAATGTTTACCGTTATTGTACAGAATATGTTGAAAATTCATTTCTCAAAATTTCTGGGGCTATTGTGAACAACGCAATCCTAATTCTAAGTTTCAGTTCTTCGATGTCCGTTGGTTGATATACTCTATATTTAATATAATATACAGATAACAAGATAACAGATAAAAACTCATAGTCAAATACATCTATTGACGAATTTATTCTAATGAAAAGTGATTATTTACAGAGATATTCTCATTTCATTTCTTTAAATAAAATCACAATAAAATGTTTGATAGTCACTGGAAACAGTTATACCCCATTTTTAGTGTATGTGTCGAGGTGTGTGTTATGGAAGACAACGAAGAAGGTATGGCCGTCGTCATGTTTATTCGAATTCTGAAATTGTCGACATGATATTAGTTTGTAGCGAAGACAGACAGAATTCGTTGGCAGCAATCTTTTATAAGTGGTTCTCAAACAAATTCCAAAATTATTCGAATTTTTAGCTAACTTTTTTTTTCTTCGGATATTCAATTAATTTATGCTGTACTTGGTTTAAAACAGAAAAAATAACATGCAGTTAAATGTCTTTCCTTAAGTTCAATAACACTCTGTATATACCTATGTGTTTTGGGGAAATTAGGAAAAAAAACATATCGAGTTGAATATTTCGAAAACTGTAAATATTTCCAATAAGTACTATACATACAGTATCGTACAATTCGTACAGTAATTATATGCCGTGTAGATTTTCGAAATAATTATGAAAAATATAGGTTGCCATTAAGAAAAACAACAAAGTTACTACCTGCCCAGAAGAAATGGGACACTTTGTAAAAATCAGCATTATTTTGCTATTGTAAACCTTGAGAAACTAGGCACAGGAAAAAATCTATTCATCTCTTTTATTAAGCAAGACCGAGACCAAGACATTTGACTTCCGCGCACTAGGTGGACACACTGAACAGGGTTATCCAACGAAAAGGCCCACCCTTATATTTTCTTTATTTTTCGAGTTAGGAAAAAATGTTTCAAATAAAAGTTGTAGTGAATCAAATGAACTCATTTAAAACCCCTGCAAAGAATATACAGGGTGTTCCATAAAAGCGGGACAAACCTAACTTACATTTTTTTAAATGGAACACCCTATATTTTTTAACATTTTTCAAATCTGTGTTTTTTTGTGATTTCAAACATATATATATATGTTGTATTTTATCTTTTACTGTTTTTTATTTATTGCAAATTTCGTGAACAATATTATTTATACCACCAGCATCTGCATGCGTATCAATCGGGTTAGCCATGGATGAAAAGTTTGCTTTTTGAATTTATTCAATTATTCTGTAAGGCATAAGTGTCAAATTAATTGTTTTTCATCCATGGCTAACCTGATTGATACGCATGCAGATGCTGGTGGTATAAATAATATTGTTCACGGAATTTGCAATAAATAAAAAACAGTAAAAGATAAGATACAACATATATATATGTTTGAAATCACGAAAAAACACCGATTTGAAAAATGTAAAAAAATATAGGGTGTTCCATTTAAAAAAATGTAAGTTAAGTTTGTCCCGCTTTTATGGAACACCCTGTATATTCTTTGCAGGGGTTTTAAATGAGTTCATTTGATTCACTACAACTTTTATTTGAAACATTTTTTCCTAACTCGAAAAATAAAGAAAATATAAGGGTGGGCCTTTTCGTTGGATAACCCTGTACACTGTACAGTGTACAGGGTGATTCACTTAACTTTCCCACCCCACTTTTCTCCGTTATTTTTGCAATTACAAAAAAAATATTATAATAAAAATTGTAGAACTTTTTATGAAGTTTTTAAATAAAGTATCAAAAACACAATTGAAAAACAAAAAAAAAATTCGATATTGTCTATAATTTATATATTTAAATGCAAATATTTCGGAAAGTATTACAAATAAGTACCAGGTGTGCTATATTGTCGAAATCAGAATAAAATTTTATGTCGAAAAATGTAATAAAATACAGGGTGTTCCATTAAAAAAAATGCAAGTTATATCTGTAACTTCATAATTTGTTTTTCAATTGTTTTTTTGATACCATATTTAAAAACTTCATAAAAAGTTCTACAATTTTTGTTATAATATTTTTTTTGTAATTACAAAAATAACGGAGAAAAGTGGGGTGGGAAAGTTAAGTGAATCACCCTGTACATACATAAATATAAGATTTATTAATAATCATCAACACCCCCACTCCTTCATCAAAGCCGCCGACATGGAACGGAACTCGATAAGCGAATGATTAAAAACTTCTTTGGTGTGAAAAGAATCATCTGATCTCCGGATAACTCGTTCAACACTGATACCAGACGGCGTCGTCTCACACCTCCATGTATGGTGGAAATGACCTGCTGAACGAATCGCAGTCACATCGTTTCGGTGGGAGAAAACTGACCTTTAGCATAATCCAATCTTATCAAACTAATGGTTAATTTTCATAACAATAACAATAACTTTGTAATGTTTATCCACAGTATGACATCTTAATATATTATTAGACATTGTATAAAAATTTTATAAGATTGATTGAACTGCTTTGCACTTTAACATAGATAAATGGTATATTTATTTATATCCTATGCAATATTTAACAACATATCATTATTATCTGTTATTTTAAATTGAGAGGAAAAGCATTCTAAAAAAGCTTACTTTTATCAATGCGATGATTAATGTATACATTGGGCGATACCGGGGAAGATAATAGCAGTCTATAAGGAATGGGAGATACTCACGTACTTAATTTTCCTAAATAATCAAATCATTGAAAATTTTGATACAAATACTGAATAGACCAAACTATTGTGTATAATACAGACAGATAGAAAAAAATTATTTTCTCTGGCTTGTGTTTCTACAATGGGAGCGACAGCAAATTACCTCCTACCATTTTTCTAATTGCTCATGGTTACTGTCCGTGGATTTCGGAATAATATGCGATAAATAAAGAGACAGTTACCCTAAGATAACTGCTTTGTGCATTTGATAAGCCCAATCACTTCGTTGCTTTTAGCAGGACGAACAAAATGGTCTTCAGAGACGAAAAGAGTGTCAAAAGGACCACCTTGATCAGGGTGCAATTCTGCCAGCTTGTAGCGGATATCTCAGTATTTAATACGTGTCTCCTACTTCAAGGTAATCTTTGTCTTAGCAGTTGACGAGAATTCGATAATTATCACTTTGATGTGATGGTTGAGGAAGATTAGGTCAGGCTTAAGAGTTGGTTTACCCGACGTTTGCCATAACGTTGCACTAACATTAGGTCAAGCGCTCTGTGGTCTTCAAGCTGCAACTCTATGTCATTTGGTACTTTAATAAATTCATCATTTTCATTAATATTTAAAAAAATAAACCGTTCTCTTTGTCAAAGACAATAAAATGAAATTGATATAAATTAACGTAGTATATTATTTAGGACAACGTTCTGGTCTCCTTTGGAGAACTACACCTGAATAAATCAGATATAATAACACTTTGGGAGTCGAAAGTTTTGTCTGCCAAGTCCTGATGGAAAATATTCTAGATGTCCATCAACCTTCCAGAGTGAACAATAAATAAAGTTTCCTAATCCACAATGTTGCAGTAACATTAGTTCATGCGTTCTGTGGACCCTGGACTGCACTCGTTGTCATTTGGTTCTTTACTAAAGTCCATTTTCAGTAATATTTCGAAAATATAAACCGTTCTTTTTGCCCAATGACGATAAAATGAAATAGATAAAAATTAACGTGCAATTTTTTGTATATTCGACAGTTCTTATCCTTCACATCGAACTAATATCTCTTCTGAGATTTCAGGCGATTTGGTGGAAACTTCGATGTTGATTTTGCTCTGCAAGACCATTCAGCTTCAAGTCTTCGATTTGGGAAGGACACTCGAGGAACGAGTGCAATTCTTCTGTATCTACATTTAGTTACGCCAAAAGGAAAAGAGAAGAACAGATAATCAAATGCTCTTCTAAATATATCTTAGAACTGTTGTTTTATAAAATATTTAGGATTTAGTAGTAAAAAAATTACATTCGTTCGGTTTTGTAGTAAAACTATTATTAATTATTACACACACACTCAATATCATCATAAATATGCAGTTTTAGATCCCGTAGTAACGTGCCGCTCCTGTTAAATGTCAATGGGAAAAGATTAGAATATTTTTTATCACACACTTTATGTATGAACTTATCTATGTTATTTTCCAATTGTTGTTGCTGTTCATAACAAACTAACTAGAATATCACCATGTATTTAAATTAAAAAGTGAATAAAACACAATTTCTATATATAGAACAGAATTACGCATATATACAATGACTAGTTAATTTATTTCTATAACAATTTGGTTCTGCATGGCTGGGGCCAAAAAAATCATAATCAATTAATTAATTAACCCTAGATATAAGATTTTGCTAATCAGTAACTCGTTACCTTAACTGATATTGAACCTCGTCTTTAATTCGATTTTAGTGAAGTGTGATTTTGAGTAGGTACCTTATTTACTGCTTGTTGGTGGTGCACCATGGGGGGTGCACCACATTAAAAAATAAGTAAGTTCACTCTTGGCGTATATTGCCGTATGTTGATATAATTGTTTATATTGCTTCCCTATATTATCTCTCGATTTAAAGTGTCGATTAGGTTACAAGATGGACGTTCAAATATGTATATTGTGAAAATATCTTCGACTATCATTTCGAAATAGTAATTTTTGAACGAGTTTTAAAGAACTTAAACTGATTTAAACGGTCACGAGGCCTTTTCAAGAGCGCTTAAAAATGCGAACGTGAAGCAGTTAACAAAGGGCGAGACTGAGACCTATTCAAGTTCCTCTAAATTAATAAAGAATAAATTAATAAAGAATTATGACTGGATGAACAATCAAGGGTTTAAGGAATGGACCATCTGTTTACTAGTATGACGATCTAGTCACTGTCGTCTTATAAATACCTTTTGTTCTATTTGCATCTACTTATAATGATGACTGTTATGGTTTTTCCTTACATTAGATTTACAATTTATCCATTAAGTATCAAAAACTACATATTTAACAATTAACTAGCATTGTGCTAAGTATACATACATAAAAATGTGCGAAGTACTGTAAATATTTGAATTTTGATCACCAGTTGTTTTATGTACTCGGTCGAGTTATTTTAATATCTAGAAGTGAATCTTCCATATGCCCAGTTCTAAAAATATTCATCTAACGTGTAGATCAAAAATGCGTTACCATGCCAACTTATTAACCTCTTACAAATCGAATTAAATTGCCAGTGCACGTTGCTGAGCCTAAGGTATGTTTCATTTGTGTAGTTCGATTTTATCTGAAAGTGCACAAAAATATATGTTGCGCCGTGAAATTTTCAACAAACACCAGCCAGCTAATTAAATGGTTTCACTCATTACAACATTGTTTCACAATATTTACATTCTGATTGTTTACTACAAGATAGAGGGTTATTACTCTTGATATGTGTGCTTTCTCCTAAAATTACATTACTGGTAATAAATCAAATCATGACCACGTGGAAAAAACGGTACCTCTTATTTTATATAATTTTATCTAATAAACAGATAATTTAACTAAACAGCTGAGCAAATAAAACGAAATTTTGTTTTCACTATAAAGATCTATGTTTTCACAACGATTTGAGTAATGCGAATGCGTTTTTCTGCGTTCTGGCTGGCAACAAATTGAATCTTCGTGATAAATTGAATCGAGTTTCTCAAATAGGTAAAGTGTTCTATTCTGGAGAGGGTTAGAACTAGGGTTTGCAATCCCGAAATCTCGAAATCGGTAATCCCGGGATCCCGGTGATATTTAGATACTGCAAATCCCGGGATTGCAGTTGGTTGGATCCCGGGATTTTCGGGATTGGTCTTAAATAAGATTTAGTGATCCTTGGATGAATTTATAGTGAAATTTTTCCTCACATGCTCGAGCCACGCCTAATAAGCTGCCGGAGTCAGCGACTATGAGGAAGATAAGATTGCCCTTTTCCCGACCTCAAACAGAAAAATCATTAGTAAAAATTTTAAACGAGGTCTTAGAAATTGATTTTTATTATTGAACCCTGCTAAACATCACTTTTTTATTTTATAAGTTCACATGTTTGGTAAGTTAAAGTTTTAAGCCCTTTTGAAAGTCTTATTTTTGCAAATAAAAATAAGACTGATAAAGTTTGTATTTTTTCTTCACAATTTAAACTTGAAAAGAAAAAATATCACGATTTTTTTAAAATAAAAATCATTTGATTTGTGATGGCGTCTACTTACGTAACCTGTACTGTTTGTAACTGACTACCTACAAACAGAACTCTCTGGCTTTGCAACACTTTTTAGACGGAAACTCGGGCGCCAGTTCCTTATTTTTAAGTGCAAGGAACAGCACTTGGCTTGGCTCTCCGGGGTAGCTAACAGATGGAGATACGGTTGTCTGTCCAGAGGGTCGAAAGATGATTGTCTTGTCAACTGGACTGGACAATTTCTCTAACGGGTTAATTATAAATAAACAACGGAAATAATAACTCGTGAATTTTACATAGCATATCAACGTATTTATTTATTAGAACAATAAAGAATAAATCAGTGAACAGGATATTTCAGCGACTTTGCAGTCGGGTGTGTACAAGTTTTATAACGATAATAATATGCAAGCCGGCAAACAAGAGTAGGTACGCGTGGATAGGATTTGATTTCGGACGACCCGGCGGTTAGGCTTTGATAGCCGGGGTCTGTTTTGCGGCTGAAACGATTTCGGACGGCAAGCAAACGGAATTTCCAACAGAATACAGTACGAGCGGCGGGCAGTCGGTTAGCTATAGATATTCTTGTCTATACAGAGGGTTTTACAATACGGCGCACTACTGCCACAAACGTAGAGCTGTTTAACAAGAAGTATTTTTCCTTGGCTACTGAAGGTACTTAAACTTAGGGCCTTCGAGGCAAAATAAAGCCAACCAAACGGCAAGTGCTCTCTACGCCGACGTAAGTTAAGTTTTCCGGTAGAACTTGTTTATATGCACTGAGGCCTTAAAGATTACCCAAACGAGCAAATCTAACCAGCCGTTGCATATGTTATGGAACAAAAGACAAACAGAGGAATTACTGATTAACTCTAGTTTGATTTAGTAGGATTATACGGCGGTACTCACGAACAATAAGATCTCTGAATATCTATGCTTAACTGAAAGCGCACCTAGGTGTATTCTTACCAAGATTATTTTCAAGAAAATTATAATTCGTAGCGGCGGTTACGGTCGGGATTCTGGTAGGTTTACGGACGGAAGCGAAAACGTTGACGAGGTGTCAGGTGTAACTGAAGGTTCAGCCTCTCTGGACTGTCATGAAATGTTTCTTTCTGGACGCTCCTCCGTCGTTTTAGTACTTTTAATGCCGTTTTCAGGATGCGCGTTAAAGCTGCGGATTGAATTGAAACGAATGACTCGTACTCAAAACGTTACTTACGAAGGTCGAGCGTATTATGTAATTTGCAGCGGGTATTTGAAGCGGCAGTAAATGAAAACAGACAGATGCAGACTCATAACATATACAAAATCTTGGTAAAATATGCTACAGATCTATTTTTTATTTATTTATTTTTTTAGTTATATTTTTAAGCAAAATAAAAGGGTTTAAAAAGTAGAATTTTCAAACGATCAACCCTGTACACCAACTTCCATCTGCGGTGAATCCCTCGAAACTTTCGAACATTACGAACTCACGAAGTACAATAATAATGAGGAGGAATAATTGCATCAAAATGATTTATTTATTTATAATAAAAGGATACGCAGGACATGCAGTATAAATAAAATCAAGCCAGGAAATTATTGTTCAAAAACCTTTTTTTAAATCCTTGTAATGAATAATAACCTGATGGCTGTATAATTCTCACGAATCCAGGAAAAATTCATTTTATGGGAACATTAAACACTATATAACTTGGTTTGGACATGTTCATGATGATAAAATTATTTTAAACCGTAAAGTTATGAGCGGAAGTATTTTTAAAATTAAAATAAGAAATACAAAACGAATTGAAACCGACCTTCAAGCCCGCATACAGCAAGGCAGCGGCATTAAACAATTTAAAAAGCAATAAAAATGTCACACTTACACCATCCATACCCGTATAACATGTTAAAACGTAAAATGCTTCTAATTTTTATCAGCATATCTGTAAATTAGCAGTGTCTGCACTTGAAATGTCATAACTCCACTAATTATAGAACTTTTAAGTGTATATGCCCAATATCCTTGGTGCAATTGAGATCACTTGCAGCAAGTAAACAAGAATAAATTACAGAAATAATGAATTTTCCGTCGCAATTATTTGCAAAGGCAGTGAGGCCGTGCAAATTAAAACAACAATACCTACATAAAAATATTTATATCCGCTGACATACCACAGTTGTTATAAATAAATAAACATTCAAAAACGCTTCCTTTTCGAGTTAAGTGCTACAATTTAAACAAATCAAATAATTATTCATTAATGTATTTATTAAGTGGTACAAAAACAAGATTTTTATTGCTGCTAACTTTCTTGTTTATCAGCAGTTTTAACTGTGGCATTTGTTTATTGCAGCAAATACGATTCTTTGTAAAGAATAAAAAAATTTAAACATTAGGAAATATTTTGAAAACAATCATGTAGACCAAACAAGATAATTTTGATACACGACAAGCATACATAAATGTTGTTAATTATTAGATAGCCAATCTGCGGGGAACATTCCAGAGATGGATTATTTTTAATGTGCATATACAGCGTGTACACGCAACTATACATATTTGTAAACTTTTTTATATTTCACTTAGGGAGAAAAAGTCGTTCTTTATAAAAAGTTTTTAGTAGTTATTTAAGGGCAAATTTTAAATCATATGTTATAGGAAAAGTTGTTAACGAAAGTTCAGAAAGGAAATTTGAAAGTTTGAAATTTTATTCTTTTTATTTTAGTTAATTTATATTGAAGTGATTTTGGAAAGTAACTAAACAATATTATACACAAATTATTTATGCTTTTGACGTTTTATTAAACATTAATTATTTCCAGTCAATGGCAACTGAGTATGCTGTTCTCGAGGGTAAATTCGAAAGTCATATCCACCGACCACCTCCACCATCTCATCAAATTCCTTGCAAGCATAATTTTTTGGACTGGAAAAATTGACAAAATTATCAAAGTTGAGATATAAATTTCATGTTTAAACTTTCATTTACATTAGAGACAAGCCATTACCTTCTAAATGGATTTTGGCCAATAACACATGCAACGCCAAAAATATTAAATTAATTTTTTTGTAGCCTGAGCAACAGAAGTTTGAAGCTTCATGAGAACAATAGGTTTAAAGAGGGAGATAAACCGCGAGCAAATTGTGTACACCAAATTTTCTTTTTACAAGAAACTTCCTTAGCTTATCCGAAAATTCCTCGAATTTCCTGGATATTATTTATCCTGAATTTTAATTGTTTAATGTTGTCTAAGTATTCTACAAATTTTTAACTAGATGAAACAGATTGAATTCGAGCCGATCCTGGTTTGGACGTCATGACTTCGACAGATCCAGTCTCTATTAATTATTTAAAAATAGCCGAATTACTGTGACTGAATGATGTTTACACTGTTAAGTGGAGTGGAATCACTTAATCTGTAATTTAATGGTCAACGAAATGTTGCTTGCAATAATAGAATTAAGAGAATCACGGTTGTACTAAAGGATGAGCTTAATCACCTCGTAGAAAACATACCGACGCAAAAATTTTAGTAATTAAAATGGGTATAGTGGGTTATATTAGCGGAAATATTCGTGGTTGACTGGAAGGAAGAAGTGACTTTTTTTCTCATGTGTCAAAACATCATCATCAGGAACACGTGCCTAAATATTTACATTCGACAACCTACGTAACCCATATTTTTAAACTTAAAAAAATATCTTTTTCTTCGTACATTTTAGAGAATATCTGGTTCTTTTCCTACAAAACTGTGTAGATTAAAAACGTGTAAGTTTATTATATAACCAAAAACCAAAAGAAAAATAATAAATTTTTTTTTTTTTTTGATAACATACCTACTCATACATTTTGATGTCAAAGGAACAGTTAATTTGAATATTAATTTTCTTTTAGAAAAATCAACTTTTTTGGATAGGTATTTCAAGAAATGTGGTAATAAATGCTAATAATAGGAAGAGAAAAATTTTTTAAATCCCACAATTCTAATTTAAATAATATAGGTATAAATAATGGATGTATTTTAAGAAAAATTGGGAAAAGATACTTATTATAATTATATGTATGGTGGTGTGCTAATGGCTGTATGCCACAGCCAAAGAAAGGCTAAATAAAAAAATAATAATAATAATAATTATATGTATTATAAGTATTTCAAAAATTCAATTAATAAATTGTATTAGAACCAGGGTTGGAATAAGTCATGACTTTTATAAAAAAGTCAAAAAAGTCTGACTTTTGAATTAATTCGGACTTTTTTGAATTAATTCAGATTTAAAAAAAAAATCAAATTTTATTTACTAAAACGGAATACAAAAAACAACAAAAAAAACAAGTTTTTATTTTCTTCAGAAATATTAATTAAATAGGCAACTTATTACTTATTATTAAGAATCTTCATTAGAAAAGTTAGTTTTCCGGCTTTTTCCACTCCTAGTCGGTTGCGTAGATCCGAATGTACCAATCCGAAGGATGAAAATATTCTTTCCACACCTGCGGATGAAGCTATTGCTGTCATAAGTTGTTTAATGCTACTTTGCACTGCAGGATCTATATCTCTGTTAGTGAAAATGTTGACATCCACCACTCAATATCTGTCATGATGAATTAATTCGTGACTTTTTTGGAAAAAGTCATTTGAATTAATTCACGAATTAAATCACTGACTTAATTCATGAGAATTAATTCGTGCCAACCCTGATTAGAACGACTGGAAATAGCTGTTAAAAAAATTTCACTTGCTCGCTTTTGGTCATTATATGATAGGATAGGCAAGTAGATATTTTATCCCATTCATAAATTTTCTATGTACTTTACAATTAAGGTAAAAAATTAATTTTTTAACCTATTTTTTCGCGCTTTCTTTAAATTTTGCATGATTTTTTAAATATTCCTAATTTTTGAGCATATAATATGTACGAAACTATTGTTACGATTAACACATAAAATCAGTGGCGTAACCAGAACTGAATTGAGGGGGGAACCAAAGCCAAGTGATAAAACTAACTGAAAGATGATTTAAGCTTCTGATGATAGATTTTAATCACCTAAAGTAAAGTATAGTGTTCACTGTTTTGGTTTGGTACACGTGAATTTTGTTGGGGGGGGGGGGCAAGGACCCCTCGGTCCCCCCCTGGTTACGCCACTGCATACAATAACAAACAAAAAATTTGTATTCGATTGGAAATGGAATCATTACTTACAATAATTATATTTATACTTAAATTATCTAAGGCATCATAATGGATATTTGCGATTGTCTAGAAAAAAACGCCCATTATTATTAGTAATTTATTGCATTGAATTGTTATTAAGTATTTAAAATATTGTTACGTAATATCAACTATAATCTAATCTTTTTCAGATATTTACGGAATCACTGACATTTTGTTATCGCTGCTTTTATAATTATATGAAAAGAGTCGAATTCATAATTTTGTATTCATTCGGAATATTGAATTTTATCGTCAATGTTTAGGGCTATGCAGCTAAATTACAAATACCTTCTCTTAGCATTAAAGATTATTTACAATCCTGAAGCTATTGGCAAAAAAAAATAGAATACTAAAATCTTAAAATCTGCTCGGTTACGCTTCCTTATATTATTCTTTACTCAATGGTAAAGAGAGAAAAGAACGTATTTTAAGCACGTTTTTAATTCCTCGAATGCTCAAGATCATTGGAATTTCTTAAGAAATGAAAAATACTACCACAAAATAAAAATAAAATAAATTTCAGATCAATTGAAAAATGTTAATGAAATAAATAATTTCTTAATTAATAAATAGTATAATAAATCAGATTTACTTTTAAATTATCACAGAAATAATCCTCTTAATAACAACAACTTTAAATTTCAAACGGTAAATAAATCCACAACTTTAAAAATGATCAATTACATCTCCACCAATGCTACCGGATGCGACGGGGTAAAGGCAAAGCTTCTGTTAGTTATGCTTTCCTCATATTATCTCTCATAATAGGTATAGTCAATACTTGTTTGTCAGAAAGTGTTTTCCCCACTTTATAGAAGAGTGCATTATTATCGACAGTGACAAACGATTCATTGACCATATCAAAAAATTATTACACAAAAAGCATATTCAAATATTAAATATATGCCAAAGGCACTGCTTGTCTCAAAAAACTAAAATCATGTTATGCGAGTCTTTGGTTTTAACTTTTTAATTACGCTTGGTCCGTATTTAAATTATTTATACATGCATAAAATTCAATAGGTTCAAATCTCTTGTCTCTGGTGGCACAGAATTTCATATAAATTAAAAGAATTTGGTTGGTTAACTATGCAAAATCGAAGACGACTCCATTCAGCAACTTTGTACCATAAGAAAATTATATTGAAATCTTCAGCTTAATTATATACAGGGTGTTTCAAAAGTAAGCGTAAACCTTCTGGGGGCGTAATCCTCGGATAAAAATAAGACAAAAAGTTCCTATCAACATGGGTCCGGAAATGCTTTTTGAGGAAGTTACGGCCCTTTAAATAGCGAATAAAAAAGGTTCTTATTTTATTGAATCTTTTAATTTTAATATTTACTAACTAGACTGGACCAAAATTAAATCACATGTCACAATGACAATCAGTATCAGTAAAACTTCAAATTACTTGAAAACAATGACAAACGTTTGTATGATCGACTGTTATTGTATCTTTTTCATAATCAATTTTCTCGAAAACGGTTCATTCTATCGGGATGAACTAAGAGTACCTTTTTTACGTAGAAAACTTTGAAATTTTATAATTTTCAACGAAAACCTTAAAAACTGAAACGAAAAAAACCTGGGGTTATTTTAGCCCTTAACCTTCCCGGTATGTGACGCCCCTGACTAAAATTTTTAAATTCTGAATTCAGCATCGAGTTCAGCGTCAAAAGTTTATATAGTGTATGTATTTTCGAAATTTGATTGTTAACGGTTTCGGAAATATTGCGGAAAAACCGTCTTCAGGGTGCCCCATTCGATGGGCCGTAACTTCCTCAGAAAGCATTTCCGGACCCATGTTGATAGGAACTTTTTGTCTTATTTTTATCCGAGGATTACGCCCCCAGAAGGTTTACGTTTACTTTTGAAACGCCCTGTATAAAAAATAAGTTTAAGACAGATGTTCACACTCTAAATATTAGATTTACAGGACTATTAACACCACCAATACTCCAATACCAATACATCAACTTGAAATTTTCAAACGATCCTACAGTATCAAATTTGGAAATCTGCAACATTCATAATGTTACCCACAATGATTTAAAACAAATGAATATCCACCAATTTAAAGAAAATTATAAAAAATTACTATTAAACTTTCAGAATTCATCATAATAATTTCTTACTAAATTTGGGAATCTGTATAGAGTGATCTACACTCAATTTGTAGATAAATTACCGAGCAAATTACGCATATAGGTATGTTCTGTCATTATACATTACACCATTTATTAGATCAATCATATTAATTTCTGGTTAAGTGGAGGAACAATTTCTACGTAGCTTCTATACATGGCAAATTGAATGAATCTCGTCATTTATTTTTGTTTTGTAAATTAATGTACTTACTAATTACATACATCTGAATTGTGTTATTATTATTATTTTATTATTATTTAAAGATATTCCGTTTATCTCCGCGCTGTTCAACCATTGCATAAAACAGTCCGCTTGAAACCTAATTTAACACCATACCTTTGGTCTTACAGCCAGACCTGCAACAGCAAGCTATCGATTCTCAAAAAAATATACTGCAATGCTATTAGTCCTCTTAGTAAATAAATAGGCAACAGACATTATCATTTGCCAACGTAGTCGAAACATGATGATTTGTTGGTATCATTTAACCATTTGTATTTGTAAATCCATTCTTACTTGCTAAATTGCATCTACTTTGGATGGAGAGATAATTTCCATGTAGTAGTTGTCGTTTGTTTTTGAAAATCTCGAGTCGTATAAAGTTTCTACGCAAAGCAGAAACTAGAAAAAAATATTTACTGTCATCGTAAAGTACAAAAAAATCTTACAAATTGAGAAAAAAATGCCCCCTAACGTGTAATGACCAAATTTTGCGAGCAGGTCAATTTTTTTAATGCATTTGCAGTCGTTCTAATATAATTTGTCCCATTTAATATAATTATAAAAGTACCTTTTTCCAAAATTTTATTAAAATTCAATAATTATTTTGTACCAAGAAAGGTTTTTCATTTGTTTTTTTTTTAGATAATAATAAACTAATAAGGTTACCTACACAGTTTTGCAGGAAAATTAATAACGAAGAAATCCGTTTTTGTTTATTTTTTAAATCCGAGCAATAGAACAAGAAGAATTCGCTAAAATGTACCAAATCAAAAATATTAAAAGAAAGTCTCGTACGTCGTAAAATGTAAACAATTTGGATACGTTATGGCATCCGGATAATACGTAGAATAAGAAAAAAATATGTCGCTACTTTCTTCCAGTTCCCTATTCAACAAATAATTGAAATAAGAATTTTTACTTATCTATATTAGAAATTTGCTAGCACTGATCTACATCTCTAAGGAAATTATTTAAAAAATTTGGATTAATTTCGAAAAACCGCCAAAAGAATCTTAATTATTATTATTTTTATATTATATAATAATTGAACGAATTCACTGCCTGCAGTATATTTCAATCAACAGCACTAATTATTTTATTTAATGTATTAACAACATGCAACCGATAGAAGGCCATTGGCAGGATGCGGTTGGAATTACATAATAATCTATTACCATTTATCGTAAATAAAGAACATGAGGTAGCTATTTCCGTAAATTTCTTGGTTTTCGATAATCCAACAACAATTTTAATTCAAGTTTATAATAATGGGCTTTCGTAGTAACGGAGTTTTGAAATCAGTAACAGATTTGCATCAACTCATATTTCCAAGCCATATAATAAAATGACATCAAGGTGACTTGCTAAAGTACCTCTATGTTGTTTGCTAGCTCAATTATGTTTGTTGAAAAATTAAGTTCTACTTTCAAAAACACTTTGTGACTGTAAATATTATTGTTTGAAGATATTTAAAATTCCCGTTAGATTTTAATGGCGGCATTTCACAATTATGTATTTTATTTCATAAGGAAAAAGACAATTATGAATGCAATCTACTGGTTATAAAATATAATTAGTAAAATAGCATCCATTACCATCGTCAAGAGGGTGCTTTATTATAAACCCAGGAGAAATTTAATTTTCATTTTAAAGACATATATTTAATAAACAACTATCTGGTTATATATACACCTCTGGCCACTCAGTTGTTTCGGATACTGTTCAGTAAGTTGCACCCATCTCCCCTGAATAGAACAGGTCGACGGTCGGCGCTCCGTCTCGGACTAACGTGATTATGCGGCGGAGTCGAAATTCTTAGGGGAGTTGGTGCAACTTACTGAACTGTATCCGAAACAACTGAGTGACCACACGTGTATGTGTGTATATTAATGTGCAACAGGAGTTGCTATGAGGAAAGCCGCATATATAAAGATGTTACAATTTAGAAAAAAAAAAAGTAATTTTCAACTGATACCCGAAGAACTTGGTAACTAAATAATGGCTGGATATGAGAGAATTTGATGAACTCGGTAATGGACAAAAAAATTAGGATACTTTGTTTGTTAACAAGTTTTGCAAATACTGCAGAAAATGTAAAATTAAGCCAATATTTATAATACACATGATTAAAATGCACTACCTGAAGCTTTAAATTAACCAAAATAAATAAATCTGCAGTTTTTACACCATTTCGATGGCTAATATAACTCCTAATAATGACTCTTAACAATTTTATTGCAGCAATTTAAGATCCAGATTTACTTCCAAAATTTAAATCTGAGAGTGTTTGCGAAATTAGCAGTTTATATAAATACTGTACGGAAATAAAAATTCAGATCAAATAAATATTGACACGCTATTTTGCTATACCGTCCATTCATATTACCCTCAATATTGTCTATTTTTAACAGATCTAGTTAATTCATTTTATTAAATATATTTTTGGAGATTTATTTAAAATTTATCAAGACGTCGCTGATCGCAAGACGTCGCATCGGTGATTGGCCTCGGTAGGCCGACGTTAAATAAATGATTAAAAAAAAAGAAGACGTCGCTCGATTGCAACAAATGTATTGTTTAACGAACAACAAATTTCAAAGTGGTAGTGCTAATTTGATAGAGCTCATAATTATTGTTCGTTGCACATTATGTTAGTGTTACACCAACAATAAAATAAATATGTATACACCAAATACGAATTATTGTTTAAAACCCTTTAGTCGTTATTGAATTTTGAATATTATATCTTTGACATGAAGACGGATATTAAGGATACGGTTCAAGAGTTTTATGAGTTTGCGTTTGCATGTTACAATAATTCAAAACAGTTAATGATCGCCTTGTACGATTACTTATAAAAAAAATAATGTTATTCATCTGTTCAAAAGAGAAGTAAAATCACTTCTACTTAAATATTCATTCTATTCAGTTGATGAGTACTTAGGCGCTGACCTTCCTACTATTGATACAATTTAATATTATAATAAGAGTGAAAATATCTAAAAACTAAATATTTTTTTCCTATTTTCCATTTATCACATATGCTATATAAGTTGTTAGTTTTTGCTTTGTTTGTTTCTTATTGTCTCTACTTAATTTTTGTATTTTATATTTGTATTTGTAATTTTTACAATTAATATTAAATTTTGTGTAATTTAGTAAGTCAAATCTGACTATATTCCAATGCTTGTAAAGTCTATGGAAATAAACATATTAGGTATTATTATTATTATTATTTTTCGGGTGGAAAAAATTATTTGATTAATTGTGAACTTTTTACAATTCTCTTTCTTTGCTTAATATGCATTGTTTATAAATGACTTTATTTAGGCTTTATTCAAGCATAATAATAACAAACATATCCAATTTGATATACTTATATTGATGTTTCATCTCTAAACGTGAACTTTGTAAATTTTTTCAATCTTTATAATTTAAATTTTTCTTTCGGTATCATAAATTCTGAATTTATGTAGCAATATGTATTTGAAGTTATTAGAAATATTAAAACAACGATAGTTACACAATTCATAATTATGTCTATTTAGGTTATTTACAATGTTTTTATGGTAACTAATAATAATGCTATCAATTATAAATGACTACAATAACAAGTACTTATTTAATTAAAAACACTGTAAATGGTAATATTATGATAGTTCTTGCCTGATAAATATGATTTTATATTTTTATGAAATAAATTCTTATATTATACTTTACCGGATTATCAAGGAGAGCAATCACCTTATCTACATTAAAACGTATAATTTATTAACCATACTAGATTTTTTTTTACGAGTATAACACATTTTATCCTGGACCTTGTTTTTTAACAATCAGCTTCAATAGTAACAAAAATTTAAATAATTGTACCCATTTTAACGCTCAACGTTTTTGACACCTGTATCAAATTAAATTACTCAATCACCCTGTAATAGGCATTACTTACATTAATTATGAATAGATCCGGCCGTATACGCGATAGTGTTAAGGCTTGATCACGTTTATTTATTTATATGTATAATATACAGTGCGTTTCATTTTTCACAACTGCTCCCCTATATCTTGGCCATTTATTAATCGATGTCAATCAAACTTGGTACAGGTACCTCTTTTGTTTCATGTTTTGTTCAGATTGACAAAATATTTCTCTAAATTAATTACGCCTACCATGAAAAAAGTATAGTTATGTTAACGATTGGGATAGTGTTTTTATGGAATTCTATTCGGTATGCCTTAAACTCCAAATTCCAAATTTTGTAAAATAATTTCATACCTTCTACAAACAAAAAATGCCAAGATTATAGTCACCGCAATATCCGAGTTATTTATTATAGAATAAAAAAGTGTAACATAACCAACATTAAGGCGATGATTCGAGTGAATTCCTAAGGGCCGTGGCACCAACCATTCGTACTGATCGATTTTGGATTGAATCCAAGATTTTAAGAGAAGTTGAAGAATTCATTATGCAAGTAGGCGATAATAAGATTTACATCCTATTACTAATTTTCGCTTATTTAT
Source organism: Rhagium mordax (assembly GCA_963680705.1). NCBI lineage: Eukaryota > Metazoa > Arthropoda > Insecta > Coleoptera > Cerambycidae > Rhagium > Rhagium mordax. The sequence goes on from OY796658.1 coordinate 67,955,953, forward strand.
TGTTTAAAGAAGGCACAAAGTTTAAACAAATTTCGTTTGTTTTGTGTCAATTAATAAATGTAAACATTGCTACCCATCAGATTTTTTACTGTCACGTACACACATTTTATGATTTTTCATTGAAATATGTCTCATGGTGTCCAAATTGCTTTTCCATGAAAGTGTTTTTCGCAGCTTATGCAGAAAAGCAATAATATAGAAAAATCTTTGATCCAAGAGAACACTGTAAGTTTGGAAGGAACATGACGTGATAAAACATTATTGATGATAATTATACAAATATGTACACAAAGTACATACTTACTTATAGAATAAATTCATTATTTCTGAATACGGGAATATTTTGGAAAAATCCTCGGACAGGTCGATTGAATGCGCATCTTCTGTTCTGATTTTTTGTAGCTGCGACGTCACCGTTGATTCGGTTACGTCATCTGATTTCTTTTATTTGGCACCTTATATGTTTTTCCATTTTTATTATAATCTCCATGGAAAGCTAATTTCAAAGACCTTATTACTTATGGTCTAGAGTTCATAAGTTTGGAGTTACACACATTTGAAAATATTATTTTTTGAAGTTAAATAATAATTCTTGTTTCACTGTGATATTTTGCAATAAAATAGCAAATGAACAGTAAATGATAACAAAGAATTAACCAATCAAATGTTCAAATTAAAAATCTATTTGTGCCTGACAGTATCCAAAACGATCAATGAATTCTTGCTGAACTTTATAGATTCTTGCGAAATGTTGTTACATTCTAATCTAATTTTGTTTTTTATTCTTCAATACTGTCAGGTTTACATTTTTGCGTTTTTTAGATGATCCCAAAGGAGAAAATCTAGTGGGGTAAGATCCCGGTACCTTGGTGATCATTCAACAATAAAACAGAAATTATTTAACTTCAAAAAATTATCTTTTCAAATGTCCGTAGCTCCAAACTTACGAACTCTATAGACCTTAAGTAGTATAGATATTTGAATTCAACTTTCAATAATTGATACAAAAAAATGGAAAAATATAGATGGCGTCATAACCGCAGTAGCGATGACGTCATAGCCAAAAAACCTAAAGCAGAAGATGCGCAATTCAAAATAAAAATTGACCCGTCTAACAATTTTTCCAAGATATTTTCATATTCAGTAATAATTTATTCTTATTCCATACTTTATGTACTAACGTAATGTATTGAAATTAATGCCTGTTGACCGCATTGTCCTCAACAGAAGGTGATGTACCCACGTAAATTATTTCGTTAATAACAAATAATTAAATGTAATGAAGTGTGAAATAAGATAGTGAGATGGCATCAGTAGGTATGATATTTCCCAAAGTGGGTTCATAATGTTACTACATACCAGATGTTTGCGTTGTACTACGCCATGTAACCTACCAATCGTTGTCTTTAACTCCTGAACAACTGAAGACAAATTTATTTTATTTTATACCTTTAAAAAAGTCTTTATCCATGACGTGTGAAAACTTAGAACAAATATCAATACTCAAATCTTGATTATGATGAAATAATGCGTGTTAGTTAATCTCTTGCTTTTCAAAGCAGCATTTTATGTGGATCATGTTTATTGAAGCTCTTGTATTATTTTAACGCATCGAATTTATGTAAGTAAAATTGAAACACACTGTATAATAGAAAAATGAATACATATATCTGATTACAGACATCTAGACGACGGTGATGCGACGCATAACAGAAAAAATAGAATGAGTAATCTAACTAGCGAGTATGTGAATCAATACACGTTCTCCTGTATTTCCCAATAATAATTCTTTCTACTTTGCGAGATCCGCAAATCTCACGATTCGAGAAATGATAAATGACGTCTTGTTTAAGGAAAGATATTTACTTGATGCCGCCGCCGGCAAGTTCAGATGATGAATGTGAAATTCCCTATTACGGGTAAAAATCGTATACATATACACAAAGAAAATTATAAACTTTAGAAAACTATAGATTATCCGAGAGATTATCAAATCACACGAATAACATGTAAATAGAAAAATAATACATAATATTCTTAATATCTTCACGTGTGTTTATATACAGGATTTTCAAAATATCTAGGGAGACGACATGTATAAATGTTGTAAAACTTAAATTTTTTATTAAGAGCAAAATTCCAAAAATCAATTTTGAAAATATTACAAGTGACAAGTGTCAAGACACTTCAGTGAACTCGTCTTTACATGCTTGTAAAAATGCACTGGGAACAAAATCTTACATTTCAATAATAAAAAATAATAAAAGTTGAGTTATTTGATATTTTCTAAAAAAAAAGTGTCCTAATGCTTAATTACCGTCACTATATCACCCGACTACCAAGTTATGTAAATATCCGACAATAAATAACTGGAATAGTAGGGTGATTATTATTGAAATCTTAGATTTTTATTACTTTTTTTTTGTGAAGGAAAGAATATTTTTTAACGAAATTTGGTATACAGGCGTTTTAGGTCATGCTGAACAAGAATCTGTTAAAATAAAAACCCTATCTCAATCGCTAATATAAATTCCTAATTTTTGCCAATTTCTTTTGATCATAGTAGGCGTATTTAAGTTTGAAAAAATTTTTTATTAATAACTTTTTAAACACAATCTGAAAGAAAAGAAGTATACCAAATTTGATCTAAATCGATCAACAAATGGCCTAGATATTGGGGTGTAGTGGTGAAAAGTGAGACACACTGTATAAATGATATCTATACCTAAATCTCTGTTTCTAAAAATTCAAAAAACAAACTGTTGAGAAAATCAAGAAGAATACATGATACTAAGTACATCAGTCTACCAAATTTATATTCCATTGGTTTCTTTAGTATTTGTTGAATTCGCAGGCTTGTTTGTTTACTTTTCAGTATGTTTTTAAATTTAGGCACGTTCTGGCTATTTTTATTTTTTCTTATTGTTTAAATATCGCGTCAAGTGAGGAATTTAAATAATCTGTAATGAACAACTGCTTTTATTTACCATTGGTCATAACCCGTAAAATATAAGTACATTATTGTTAATTACAAGTAACGTTTAATACAACATCTTTGAAATATTTTAACACGTCTATTTAACTTTATTTAAAAAAATACACACACACACACACACACGATTAAATTGGAAAATTAAGTATTTTCCCAACCTTTAACAAAAATGTTGTGTTGTATTAATCAAAATTTTAAAAATGTAATAGAAATGAGAAATTAACTTTTTAATACTATAGAAGATAAACTTGCTTTTCTGTTTGCTTTTCAATTTATAAAAAACTTGATATTTATAAATATGGTGGCCCGTTCAGAAATTATAAAATTTAAAAACTTATAGCTACAATTTTTATATAAAAAACGATACTATACACCAGTCAAATTAGACAAAATTAGGACGATCGGTGGAAAGAATTCCCAGAGATTTGGAATTTTTTTTAAACGTTTCCTTTACACTTGAGTAGAGATATATCAAAAGTCCCCGAGGGTAGTATATGGTAAGTATTTATATACAGGGTGTTCCAGTTTTTTGTAGCAGGACTTTAACAGTCGATAGACATTTAAAAATTATTAAAAAAAGTTCATATAAACACTCGTATAAACATAGGTTGAGAAATGCTTAGTTTTCGAGATACACGTGTTAAAGTTTGAAAATAAATATGGATTTTTATTTATATTTCCAGAATGCTAAGAAGTATCGAATCCAAACTTACCAATTCTTTACATACAATTTAGAGGCCTATTTTAGAATAACAAACTACTACTTTACTTAACCATGGGCGTAGATATATGGATTTACTAAGGCTCTTTTTTACAAAAAAGTAGTACCTACGCCACTGATATTTTCCCATGTTCCCAGTTCAATTCAATAGAGCAAGAAAAAACAAAAATTTAATGTCTCTTGGCACTTTTTGATATGACAAGCCGTTGTTCAGAAAATTTACATTTAATCTTTTGATGCACGCCTTTGGACGAATTTTATACAAACTTGAAATCGCTCAGAATTTCACCAAATTTGATGGTGCGAAAAGTCTCTTAAAAAGAGAAAAATGGTACCTTTAACCCCCCCCTCCCCTCCTCGAGCTCACCACCCACCCTCGGGGACTATTGATATATGTCTACCCAAGTGTAAAGAAAGCGTTTAAAAAAATTTCTCTCTCTGGGAATTTTTTCCACCGATTTGTCTAATTTGACTGGGTTACTATTATACGGAGTTCTATCAACCAAAAATTGCGACAATTAAAATTGAATCCCCGAATAAAGTTGCAATTTCATTTAGACATTTTTTTTTAATCGCCAGTAAATATGGATATAGCAAATGCATCGATACATTGCATTTAGAACAAATCATTACTGCAGTAATTGATCTCCACTTAATAAAACAAAGTACCAACGTATACCTACTGTTTTCCCGGGTAATGATACAAGAAACTATTTGGTTTCAACAAGGTATGCCATGTTCAAATCTGATACATCTAAACTTCGTCTTTTGATCATTTGAAGAGTTAGTTATACAAAAACACCAACCAATATAACATCTGAGGGAAAGAAATTTTTAATATAAGATCTGAGGGAAAGAAATGGTATTTTTTGAGAAATATTGTTAATAATAAATAATGATCGAGCAAAATATGAATTTGTAGTATTCTAGTTAGTAAGTCAGCTCTCCAAAATGGGGATTTCGGGATTCCATGGTAATTTTCGGTTACTAAATATTCCTGCACCCTTAGGTTAGGAAGTTATTCCAGTGTTAGGAGCTTAGTGCTTGCAAAATTTCAGCCTTCTGAGCCTTTTACACAGGGCAGAGTAGCTGTTAAATTATTATTATGAACTAATGAAGTGGAAACAGGTTAAGAATCATTTTACCGGATAATATTTCTTTAATTTTAGGTTTGGTCAAATGAGGAATAAATAGATTTGACGAATTCATATCACCATTCGTATAAAAATGTACGTTAATTTCGGCTGACTGAAAAATAGGTTATTACATTTTAAAAAAATGGTAATTGCCCCACACCATGTTTAAAAGTTTGAAAGCATACCAAAATACGTAATACCTATCGACATAATATGTATACCGTAAAATTGATATTCTATTAGATATTCAGGCTTACACTATGTATGTAAATCTAAATTCCGATTAGATTTCACTTTCAATTTTGAGAGGTTACCGTGGAGTGCAAGTAAAATAACGATAAACTCAATATTGCTGACCGTAAGAGTTATTTTATTAGAATGCTCTACATAGCTATGAAGTTTTGGCGTGCGGCCAATTAAGAAGGGCATTATAAGAGGCGTGTAATAAAAATAACTTATTCACATAAATATAAGAATTTCTTCTTAAAACAACCTTAAAATACCACATTTTGTTGTGCAACCACGGAGGCTAATAATAAACTTGTTTATTTTGCTCAGTGGCAAAAATTAAATTCCCACTAGTAAATACACACATTTGTTATTTCGTGTTTATTTATAGATGACTCATTGAAAAGTTGACACTGGATAACATAATAATAAAGGTTCATGAACCCAGTAGACATTTTCTACAAATCATATACATACGATGCAACTTTAGGGTTTATCATTCTCTTTCGCAGGTAGTTATTTACAATTCTGATTGTTCATCCACGTGATTTTTAATCAAATCTCTCCGAGATATTACCACGTTTGATGCTCGAAGGAAAATTGGGAGGGTAGTAATACTGTAGAGGTCAAATTGTGATTCCTCAACATAGCATATAAATAAGATGTTTTTTAATCTTGCCTAACCACGTTTTACTAATACACCAAATGATCTCTACGTTTAAAAATAATAAGATAACGGAATGTATTTAGTGAGCCTTGCAGAAAACCTGAGAAGTCGTTTTATTCATTACTCACGCATAAAATCGCAGTTGTAATTGTACATTGTTGATCAAACCAATAATAAAGCCAGTTTGTACTGATGGGGCAGTATTATAAATGAATATATAGCAGCAATTGAAACTAGCAGAATATTGACATAAAAACATAGTCTAGCCACCTTACCGTTTGTCTTTTAGCGCCTATACGTGTATCATTTAAAATGTTTCAAACTGGAGAAACTAATTATTTTACCCACCTAGAATAATACATCAAATGGAAATGAAGGAAAAAAATTCAACGGTACCACCAAAACCAACAGTAAATAGTAGAATAAAGTATGTAGAGGAAATTATAGTTTTCTAAACAAATTAAAGAGTCCATTTATTTTAAACTCCCCTTATCCTTGAATACAAATTTGCTTAAAAAAGTGTTCGTGTAGGTACCTCTACAAATAAAAAAGTTTCAAATTCTTGAAAAATACGGCTATTCTTGTTTTTTGTCGATAACTTATCAAATAGGCCATGGGATAGAATTTTGTTTTATTCATAAGATGGCCCATTAAAAATATCGACATTATTTATACGAAATGTTTCCCTACGTATCGTAACAGCAGATATTTGAAGTGGAGTACCGAATGTAGTACTTAAAATAGCCACCCTGTATATGCATGAAAAGTAAAAACTACGTTACCACAAATGGACACACGAGCAGAATTTCTGTGTAATGGAGGACGTTCTTACCTAAAACAAAAGAGAATAATAATTAATATTGAGAACAGAATTTCATAGAGGTACAAAACCACAACTCATTAATAATTTTTTCAGATACAATATTAAATCTGGTGAAAAAAACCGAGTAATATGTTTCAACTAGGATATACTTGTATCAATCAAGGAAGAAAATGGTGCTAATTACCCTAACAAATAATGCACGATTTACACCTACGTGCACTGATATTCCATTTTTTCCTTGATAGTATTATTTTTATTTCATCCCTTGAATCCCTACGTGGTCGTAATATAATTTAAATTAGACGTCCGATTTTCCATTGACTTTAATTTATACAGAGAAGACATGAAGAAAAAATTGCCATGAACATAAAATCGATTTTGTTTTCCTTTCGACAAATGCTTTCTAGCGTAAATGTTTAGAAATTGAAAAATTATCGAATTTCTTTTCATTTTGTACAATGCTTGGAATTCCAAGTATCTAACACAAAAATCATCTCAATGATTTTTGATATATGATATAGTTAATTAAATCACTTTAAAGATAATACATACAACAGCAATAATACAGAGTAAATGGGATGAAACAAAAGTGTAGTGTTATCATTTTGTTTGGTACACATTTTAATGAGAATTTGCGAGTTCATTGTAGAGATTAGAAAAAATGTATTTTACAAAAGTTGCAGGATGTTTACTAAATTATTATTTGGCAGTAATAAAAAATCAATTAAACATTTTTCGTTAGTAAGGAGGGCCGTGGATGAAAACAATAGAAACTGTTATTGTTTTGTTAATGTTTTCAATATCAAAATCAAAATAATAATAAATAAAAATTGAATACGTTTAATTTGAATAATGTAGAAGATGACTAATTTTAGTGATAGAAATAATGAACATGTACTCTGTTTTTTTCTCAATAATTGTACTTTTCTAACCACCTTATAAAAACACATTCAATAAATGAAAAAATAATGAACCAAACATTTATAATGAAAGACATACATTTTCATATAAATTCCACCTAAGTAAAAATCAAAAATTCTACCACAACTCTAATCTAATTTGGGGATTTTAGTTTTCAAACAAAATACCAAAAATTGTATTTATCACTAAAAACCGAAAAAATATGTTATAAAACTAGTTAGATTTACCCATTTTTTTTAATATAAAGATTGTTTTTTAATTCCGGGAAATTGGTCGTTTTTGATAATTTAAATCACAATAAACAACTTTCCTCCATAACAACTTCAAAGTAAACGCATATTTTTATTATTATTTTACGTAAACCGATTTATTTTTATTAAGGCAATTCAGAACAAACCGATGTTTGGCAGAAACCTAACATAAATCATGTTGTAACTGTCGAAATTACAACCTATTTATTTACATCTCGGGCATTAGTGGTTTATTATAATTATAATAGTTTAATTTTGATATGAACTGGCTTCGAAAACTACTGACTATTACCTCTCCGGAATCAAATTAACATAAACGATCATAAATGACTGCTTTAATCTTTCATTTTCATTTTATAACAATAACAATCTTCGATTCAGGATCAAAGTATTATGAGATGGCTTTGGCAAGAGAATTTTAGTACCTAATCAAAAAGGCGTCAATGCAAATATTGACTTTGTTATACTCGTACAAGAAAACAATATTTGCACTCTCATTAAATCCCATGAAGTAAATTATGTTTCATAAAGGTATAAGACGGTATTCACATTCGTAGTTTACACAATAATTAGTTCTCGAGGCAATTATACAGGGTGGACAACAGTAATTGAGATTCTTGAAGCATGACACCAATTTTTTTTTATGGCAATCTAGTTTTCTGGTTTTTATTTCTCTTCCCAATCTAAATGCTGGGCAAACTTTATATATTACATTTTTCAACACTTCCTCATGCCCATTCTGCAAAGAAGGAAAGATATTTTTCTACAACAGTTTTAAATACTTTACGCTGGTTTCCTTAATACAAAAAAAATCAATAATGCGTCCCCTTAAAATCTCCGTCCACAAATTAACTTTCTCAGGATGCTCGATGTGGGCAACACCCACTACAGTTACACCTTGATCAAATGCGACAATTATCGGAAAAACAATTGGCATTATCATTACCATAGTTAGTGCACAGTAATTAACACGATAAAGAAATTAACACTTCTATCAAAATCGAAAAGCTCATGCACCACGGATCTGGTAGGGAAAAAACTTTTCCCAAAATCATAACCAACACGTTGCTAATACCTGCTCTATTATCTATTTTCACTATCCATTCACCAGGTTTGGGCAATTGATTGATTTGTTTAAAGAAAATTTGAGCATTTCCTTCTTTGCATATTTATATTAATATTTTATTGATGCACTTCATGCAAGTCATCAATTTCTATCTTGTTCAATATAAGTACCGCAAATTTTTATTGCATCACACTATAGTGAGGTACCCCGGCCCTGGGTTGCATCATTACGCGCATTTTTCTTAAATTTATTTTATTTTATGATTTCTAACACATTAGATTTTAAATAACTCGGTCTAACTTTAGCGTCAGTGAAACCACAATTTAGCACTTTCGGACTTGGGCATTTAGATTTATGAAAAACATTGGGAGTGGAAAATGTAGTTGTAATGTAAACTCACTCAAGTTATATTCTAAAAGCGAAAATGATTGGTAAATAGCTATTAACATATCAAGGAATGTTATGACTATCATAACTGCCGCAGATGTCGGTTTGAAATCCGAGCTCGTAGAGCGAGTATTTTAAGATATCTAAGGCTGTTATGATTCATAACATCCGTGATTTGTTCAATAGTTTATCGGTTTCAGAAAATAAAGACATTATTAATAGATATTACCTTTTGATATTCTCTTATTAATAACGTTTTCATTTCATTAGTTGGTCAGGTCTGTATGGGTTGATTTGTCGCCATGGTTACAGTTATATTTTGTTTGTTTTTATTTGTTACCTTTTTCATATTACATAAATGTTTACATTTTTAATGTCACAACGGCTACATAAAAATGGACCTTGGATTGCCTGAAAATACATTTCAGTTGGATTTCAGTATTTAATTATTATTGTTTGGAGTTTTCTGTCTGTTTGTATTAATAAATAGCCCTATAGTTTCATTATTTATTATTTCATCTGTTGACAGTTATTGACAGATCTGTATTGTAATATTACCGTACAAGCAATAAATATAACTGTACAACTTTAGTTATGACTTATTTACCAGCCTACTTTTGCATATGTAAACAAAGGATTAATATCCTGAAACCGATAAAAGATATTAACAAGGAATGCCAAAAACAATATTTGGCATCATAGTTTTAGAAAAAGTCGAAATTATTAATAAATTACATAAAACCGTCATGTTATGTATATTCCCAAATAAGTATGTGTTGAGATATTCCCAGACAACTTTCGGGGATGACGATTAATAACACTTCATTTAACATCACAATATTTATAAAAAAAATTGGCAAACTAATTCCAACAAAACAGATGCAAGAACAAAAACTATAATGCAAGTTTAAAATCTGAAGATTGTTTCTTTATATTTCGCATAACTTTACGTCCTACTTATTTTTCATAAGTAGGATGTCTACTTTAAGAGTGTGGTATGTGCGATTGGATAGATCATGATTAATAGCGAAATAAAAAGAACACATGAAACAGTTAAATTACATCCTAATTATATTTGTATCTCGAGAATTATTCTTCAAGTGTTCAAGAACATTAATTTTATCCAATTTAAAAATAGAATTTCTTAAATTCCGTGCGATATTCACCTTGTATCCTTTAAAGTAATGCGAGTAAATCCCAAAGTTAAAAGGGGAAACATAGTGGGTTACAGTTGTGCGAAATTTATTGCAAAAGCGTCAAAATTAATTGACATATATAGACCTAGTGATACATTCATTGAAACCACAAAATCTTTTGACTAAACGTAATGTTATTAGCTACATACAGATATTCTGTTTGTTTTGATGTCGAGTATTCTAAATTCGAATGTTGGTGAAGTATTAAAGTTTAAGCAAGAAAGAGCTCTTAATACTGAGTTGGTGTAACAAAGCGATTTCAGCCTTCTTCTCTTCTTCTCAACAAGTTTCAGTCTAACTCGTACCAAAGAAAGAGGTCCCGAGTGCATCTCTCTAGAGGAACTCTGAGTATAGTTAGGTATAAAATACTTTTTTCTACGTTTGTGCAAAAAGTATTAACTTTTTGCACTATTTACAATGCAAAAAGTAATGCTTTGCTGCACTAGTGCAAAAAGTAAGTATTTACTATTGGCACCTGGAGGTAATTAAACCGAAGAATGAACCTATCAGCAACACGTAAGTACTATAAACGGTACATTACAATGTTTGATGTTACACAACAATACTGAGATAGTGTGTGACAGTACCTCATCAGTTTGTAACTGTTATTTGCAACCCACGGCAGTACATGCAAGTGAAAACTCATATGGGTGACCTCAAGGACTATCATTAGCTTCCGACGTGTGAGTGATGTCTGTAATGACATTACAGCTACAGTCTTCGACAGATGTAACAGTATCCATGAAAGTGACTGTGTACCTACAAGAAATTAGGCTGTGGTTCACCCCTAGTTCTAGTTCAAAACTCTAAATTATTATGGAAGTTCAAACAACGAACGCCTGTACATATTTTTCAAAGGATACCTCTATTTAGAAATAGCAAGAGTAAAGATCACTTCAAGAGCTGCAGTGTTGATGAAGAAATGGGTCTTTCATCTAGGCTTCCTCTCACTCGATAATTAATTTGTCTCGTCTCGTCTCGTTTCTGGTGATAAAAATATCAAATTTCAGGGGGGAAAAAACCCTTGGAAGTTGTGACTAAATCGTTTTCTAGAATTCGAAATCCGAAATAAATAATTCCTTTTATGAAATTGTACACCTACTTTTTTCTTTTTTTTTTTTGGCGTTTACTTTGAATTCCACAAGGACCACAATAAGTCATATCATCATTATATTTTATTGTTAATAGGTAATTTATGTTTTAATGTATAAAATTAATAATGATTATTGCATTTAAACAAATAAATGTCAGGGTACCAACTATTTACAATTAATGATCATAAAATAATACGTCGAATCAAATACTTATTTTATTTATTTAGTTATTTGCCAACAATAATAAGAATTTTATTGCAATGATGGTATTTAGTTTGTGTAAAACATCAATCATAAAATACTGTTTTAAACACTGGATGTTGATTAAGCTTTCTTATGTTTATAACTAACTTCGTATACGAGTACAACTCTTGAACATGGCGTGTTATTCAAAATAATTTGCAATAAATGTGTAAAAAAAATCAGTACCAATGTGTCATTTGTTATTTTCTAAAGAATAAAAGATCTTAAAGCTAAGGAAATATTTTAATTACACAAGATTTAAATTACTAGTTATCCATAGACACGGTATTTTTCTGCCTCAGCGACGGAATGTGAGTACGAAATGTACACATAACCACATTCTGTTTTTCTATTAGTTTACAGGAGCATAAAGTACCGGAAAATTAAATTTTGGGGAATATTAAGTACCTACCGGGAATATTATGCCTTAATCCAATCAACACATTCTAACACTATGCACTTTACAGATATTCAGACAAATAACTAAAATAAATCAAATAAACATCTACTTCAATAAAACTTAACAATAAAATTCACCTACAAGGTAGGTACATCCTATGGGTATAATATAAAAATAATTTTTCATAGGAAAGGAAAATACTTCATTAAAAAAACGATTTTTTATCAGACAGTTTAATTCGTCCATAATGTCTTTTTTCAGACGTTTGGGGAATTTCTGATTACCCCAGGAATTTCCCGGATTGTTAAAACCGGTCGTTAATCTAATTATTTATTAACATAATAGAAATGTGAATAACATATATTTTTCAATATATGTTTGACCATGTTTTATTTTGGGATCGAGCGTCGAAAATAGTTTTCAATATGCACGAGATAAAAACAACATTATTATTGATAAAATGGGCCAAATCGTAATTAAATATGTCAAATCAATGAAAAGGCATTAAAATTTGTTTTATTTTTAATTATTGATACGTCGGGTAATAATAACTGGGTTAAATGCACATTATTTGGCGGAATAGCTCGAAATAGTTAACATACGTTTTCGAACTACAGTGAATAGAATTGACGGTTTGCTGATAAAAACATGAAATTATCTCGGAAATTATATTCCACCGAATGGGCAATAGAATAGAAATTTTATATAGATCAGACATGTGAATATTATTTGTAAATCATGGTTAATTTTTGCAAGTATCTTTAGGTAAAACGCTATGATAGATTTAGGTGTCATTCAAATATATGATTATTTTTAAGCGATTTAAGTGGTTATTGAAATCACCAGATATTCTGAAGAGAAGAGGGTCTAAAGTTGATCCTGGTGGTACGCCTACCGATAAAGGCAGAACATATGATGACGTGTTATTATTAATGGTCACTTTTTGGTGCCCATATTATGTAAATAGCGCTTTATGGGGTTAATAGCTTTAGTGTCAAGACGATGAATTTTAAAATGGCTAATAAGAGTTCGTGTTGACAGTATCAAGTTTTAGCATCGTCCAGTATCACTAAATCAATTAACATGGCTTTGTTAGCTGCATTGAAAATATCTTTTTTTATTTGCAGAATTGCAATAGTGCAGGTGTAGGTAGGTCAGGCAAAAACTGGATTGATTTTCGAGCAAGATACTCATTAATGATATTCATTAATGTGATCTCCTAGTTGTTGGTTACTATTTTTTTAATCTAAAGAAAGGGTTATAAAAACACTCATTGTCCTTAACTAGGTACTTTAATTCTGTCGCTTCCTCAATTTTTGGAATAAAAATTATGACGGTTTATTTTCAGATCAAGAGAAGTAATCTTCTAGTATGCAACAATAATAATTAATAATGTTAGTAAATGACGAATTGTATAATATAAAGGTAGCATAAATTAATTTTTTTGTCATTGTCGGTTGCTATAAAAGTTATTTTCTGTAAGATTTAGCTAGAATTATCAGTAAGCTTAAATTTAAAAGTTTCAATAAAGTTATTATTTTTTATTATTCTTGTGAAATTTAATGGTTTCTTGGCCGTTGTTCTTGACACTGAATAGTTTTAATATTGCTGTGGTTAAAATATAAAATATTTACTTACATTTTATTTTTTGAAAATTTAAGTGCTTCCCACATTTACTTTGTGTTACAGTTCTCAAATTTGAATTTAAGATACGCCTTTTTTCTCTTCCGCATTAAATAACAAGATTAAAAATATTCAACGCGGAAGAGAACCCGAAAACTGTTTTATAATCAGCTCTGCTGTAGAAGCAACTGCAAATAAAGTTTCTACAGGGTGATATATAACGGTGAAAAATTGCTACGACTTTAACATTACCATTTACACATTTGGCTAAACATTTTTTTTGGTGTTCCGGTGCCAAAATCCATAGTTCGATGTTTCTTCTCGCCACTTGGAATTGGGTTGTTCTTTGAACAATTTTAAGAGAATTACCCTGCAGCATATACCGGGTGTAAATGAAATTAGGCTCACCCCTATAACTTTTTTGTTTTTTCAGAAATTATTTTGAAATTTTGGTAGTTGCAATAACAAGTAAATTTGAATTAATGCATGTTAATAAAATAATTCTAGCACTTCCGGTTTCACCGGAAATGACCGTAACATCTGTTTTTTAAATGGAACACCCTGTATATTTTTACCTTTTTGTATTCAGGGATTTATTCTGTATACGATGGTGTCAACTTCTAGAAAGAAACATAACCTCAAACATTTTTTTAGGATAATTTAAGTTGGCATCTAGGGAGCAATGACTGCTGAAAAGCTTTTCTTTCTGAGCCGTTGAGTATTGGAAAAATAAAATCGTGATATTAAGTGAGCTAACTTTAGCCATTTAAACATCTCGGAAATGGTTTTTTCAATTTAAGAATTTTTTTTAAATGTAACTATTATACCTCATTATGCTATTTTAATAGAGATTTTCTTTACCTACATTTCGATAACAAACACTTCACCATTAGTTCATAAATAACTTACAAAAGATACTTTACCTTGGTTCAAATTTATTTTAGTTCAATAAATTTGTTTTTTTTTTTTCAAGGCATTCCCGATTAATTTCATATCAAATGTTTAACTTCGTCAGAGCTTACTAAAACAAATTTGAACTAAGGTCATAAAGTATCTTTTGTAAGTTATTTATGAACTAATGGTGAAGTGTTTGGTATCAAAATGTAGGTAAAGAAAATCTCTATTAAAATAGCCTAATGAGGTATAATGATGCCATTTAAAAAAAATACTTATATCAAAAAACCATTTCCGAGATGTTTAAATGGCTATAAAAGCAAAGTTAGCTCACTTAATATCCTGATTTTATTTTTCCAATACTCAATGACTCGGAAAGAAAAATTTGTTCAGCAGTCATGGCTCCCTAGATGCCAACTTAAATGATCCTAAAAAAATGTTTGAGGTTATGTTTCTTCCTCGAAGTTGATACCATCGTATGCAGAATGAATCCCTGAATCCAAAAACGTAAAAATATACAGGGTATTCCATTTAAAAAATAGATGTTACGGTCATTTCCGGTGAAACCGGAAGTGTTAGAATCATTTTATTAACATGCATTAATTCAAATTTACTTGTTATTGCAACTGCCAAAATTTCAAAACGATATCTGAAAAAACAAAAAAGTTATAGGGGTGAGCCTAATTTCATTTACACCCGGTATACCTCGACTGTTTCGAATGGAACTAAAGTTACTAAAGGATTAAAATGGCAGCTTTGTTTTACAAAAATTTAACTTAATTAGATTTTAACGTTTGAACGATATTTTTCTATAATTCTGGCCTCCTAAAGCCGAATCCACTTTAAATGTATAAAAGTACAATATTCTTAATTATTATAATGTAATATAGACGCCATTATTTTAATTTGATTACCTAAGGCTTCTTTCCCTCTAAGACCAAAATTTAACGGCGGAATCGTGTTTAAGAAGTCAGAATTATAGAAAAAACCTCTGAGAAAATGAATTTTTTAAATGTTTAAAACATTAATTAAAATCATCTTATGAAATAAAACCACCATTTTGACCCATTAACATCAAAAGCGAATTTTTTTTTACATGATGGAAATGCATAATTCAATATACAAAATCAAATATTCGCTAGACTTCCGTCTTCCAATAACTTTATAATTTTGGCACCAGAACTGAGAAAACAACAATTTTGGCCAAATGGGGTTAATGTTGAAAACATAGCGATGATATTGCACTGCACTGATATATTACCCTGTCCTTTTTACTTGTGGTTTGTTGCGATTCAAGTCGATAAGATGAAAGTGCTGAACGATCAAGATCAAGCCACCAAACATCGGAGACCAATTTGAAATCGTTTACGTTTATGAAAGTTTTGTGGTTTTTTCCCACCACGACATTTATTTATGGCACAAAAATAAAGAATTGAGACGTACTCACATTTAATGACTAAGGTAGTGGCGGTAGATATGGCCCGGACGGTCATATGGCCCAATGCCCTTAAATTTTAAACTAACCGCCTCAAACCCAACTTCTTGACGTTCACAGTTTCTTTCAATACGTTTAAGCGTCCTCTGTAAATAACAAGCCGAACTTCCGGCAATATCGGCAATACCGGCTAGTTTACATTATGGCGTCACAACAGGTGTTCGAATAATAAAGTTTAATGAAAGTGTTTTAGTGAAATCATCGGGAAACATTGAAAAACAAACCTAAATTTTGGAGGATCGACACTTATAAGTTACGTGTTACATAGTGACATATTTATTTTACTTAAAAATTTTGTGAGAGTTTTTTCTTGTTGCTCATAATGTGCACTACTCAACTGGTCATATGGCCCATGTATTTATTTCGTCACATTGTTTAAGTATTTTATCTTGATAGAAAATACTTACTTTACATTAGTGGAAAAAATTATTTTGCATTTTTTTAAAGCGCTCAGATTTATGTTAATTCTGTAAGTGCCATATTTTCAGATGGGTTTGATGATATGGCCCATTGACTTTTTCTACAATTTTATTTTTTATTTTTAAATTTGCAATCTTTTTTATTTTTTTTGTTGTCAGTCTATTTGTCTATTATGTCTAAGCTCAATTTTCTTAATGAACCGTTCAATTAAAATAAATTTTTCTAGGGCCATAACTCCAACCCTGGTTGGGAATATGGCCCATTGACTGCATTTAAAAAAAAATTTTTTTGTTTGTTTTACGTTTGATTTTTACAAAGTTTAATTTTTTTCCTGAAAGCGAAGGTGTTTACGCTTAAGTTCCTGTAAGCATTGTTATTTTTTTTAATAAAGTTTTCGAGAAAAAAAATATTTTTTTTAAGTGGGCCATATATGCCGCCACTACCTTATATAAAGACCATCGCACACTTGGATGTGCCATGCAAAAGGCGACGAGACAAAGATTTTATATTTAATTGATTCCAATGGGTGGCGCTAACTTGTTCAAGACGTATTAAGGTTTCACCCATACTTCAGTTTAGAGAGATTCTAATATTGATTATTAATTATTAATTATTAATTATTAATTCTTGGGTTACGCAACAAAATTATAAGTTAATTATTCACCTATGTTTTCTAAAAAAAGTTTGAACTCCGAGGTATCCATCATGAGTGGTCGACTATCTTATCATTACTTAATAGTAGTTGATAATAATTTAATACTTACTATCAATTTGAGTCACGAAGATATCGATATCGGTTTTCAAAGAATTAGGTCAGCCGTAATGGTTCCTATAAATAGTCGAGCTAAAATTTGTTGACGAATTTTTTAAAGAAACTTGTTGGTGAGTACACCATTCGACGAAAACGCTTGGCAGATATCTAAACTTGGCATTCCTCATACATTTCAGGATTATATTTAGTACGTAAAATTGCTACAGCCAACGTTCGGCTCTTAAGTATATCAATAAATATAAATCATATTTGCAAGCAATTTTTATCTTCCGAGATATTTTGATATCTGAAATTTATTCCGCGTTGGCGGATTTATTGGCACTGCACTCTTTATTTTTACTGACCAAAAATCCAATAAATTTATATTTGTTTATATTACAACTCGTTCAAAATTTAGGTATGTCAACGGATGTAAAACATATTCCCGATTCATTATAATTCTTTAAAATATGATACATACGTGCCTGTTGCCACATATAAGAAAATCAGATATAATTCGGCAAATGCGCATTTATATCAATATAATATGTCCGTCTGGCAAAAAATAATCTATTAAACTGTGGACGGAAAGTCAGTATATGGAAATTAATTACAGCTTGTGCATGTATCTCTTAGAAGCAAAAACCTTGTCTCCTCATTTCTTCTCGCTTTATTCCAACGTAATTATTAAATACATTTCTACGATTAGTAGAATTTTCGAGTTATCGCGACACGGGTAATTTCATGAAAAATGTTTAGTTCGAGTCGAAAGAAACAAGTTTTATTTATAAAGGAAAGTCCCAGGACGTTGGGAAAAGGGTGAAAATCAGTTTTCAGTCGGCAAAAAAAAAATTACGGGATCAGGCAATATTTCGAAAACTATAAAAAGTAACTATTATATATTCTATATTGTTGAAATCGGACTGAAATTCTACGTCGAAAAAGACAATAAAATACAATTTATATATACTTATACAGGGTGTCCCGATTTTAAACCGAAAAACTTCGGGTACAGGAAGTTCACATGAAATTATGACATACCCCTGCTAACATTTCTTCTCTATAGAGCCTCCTAACGGAGATACAGGGTGTTGAAAATTCAATTTATTTTTTGTTTTTCTTTAATAACTTCCACAATATTAAAGATAGAGAAACCAAACTTGGTACACATAGTTAGATTGTGAGGGTCCATCTTTGCTATGGTTCAGAGTTGAACTTTTTTTTGTTCAGACGCAAATATCTCGAAAACTAATGACTCAGTCAAAATTTTTCATGAGCAAGTTTTTTTAGAAAATAAACCGTAAATTATGAAAATTTCAGAATTCAGAATTGCGAAAAAAATTAGTGCACATACGTTTTTCCTTAAAATTATGTCGACGTGACCACACCGAACGCCACTGGCGCGCCTTAGTTCAACTCTGAACCAGTGCGCTTCCGGTTTCACCGGAAATGACACTATCTTTCGTTTTTTAAATGGAACACCCTGTATATTTTTACATTTTTGGATTCAGGAGGTCATTTTGAATACAGTTAAGGCATATTGAGATAAAAATATTATTGAATACAGTTAAGGCATATTGAGATAAAAATATTATTAACAGACATTTTCATGAGCAAATTTAATTTTTGGTCTAGGCGGCCGTGACCCCAAAAAAACGTTTTGTTTTGCTTCAATAATTAATCAAAAAATACAATTATGATATTATGTCGTATGACATTTGTGTTATAAGATCTTAAACATTTCGGAAATCGTTTTTCCAGAATAACTAATTTTTTTTAAATGGCACTATGGTGACTCACTATGTTATTTTAATAAAGCATTTCATTACCGATAATTTGATACCAAACACTTCATTATTTGTTCATATTATAATACATAAAAATTACATTACAAAATCTTTTAGGCTATATTTCGTAGCGATCCGAAAATTAAGCGGCCCCTAGACCATCAATATTTACGTCAATAGGTATATTGCACAATATTTTGTACAATAAATTTACTTGGCAAACCCACACGGTGCAATATAATTGCTCAATAAATTAGTTCATGGGTGACACTTGTGCAGTCAACATGTGGAATAATAAGAAGACAGCAAGTTGTGTGGTCGTAGCATTAGTTATAGCTTCAAGAAAAAAGGAGAAAAAGAAGCGCAGGTGGATGAAGGAATGGTTTAAAAAAATAAATAAATACACTCATGAAAATCTGTTGAGTGAATTAAGAGAAGAGTTCCCACAGAGCGCAGAGCGGGTAAGCTCCGATACACCTCGATACATTCTATAATGAATTTTCTTTCTTCATATTTTCCCTTTGTAGCTATGGTAGATGTTTACTCCAACACTGTTTAAAAAGAACTGATCAGTATTGCGCAATATTGCCCACAGACGAAGCAATATTTACTAGATTGTACAATAAATATCAAACTCTTTTTGATTGACTCAATATATTGCGCAATCTTTCAATGTGATCTACAGACGTTCAATATTATTGTACAATATTAATTATTGTGCAATATATTGACGTAAATATTGATCGTCTAGGGGCCGCTTTAAGAAAGTTATTAACGTTTCAATACCCCCGTGTCGGAGGATTATGTAAAATTTGTGAGATTCTAGAAAGAGTTGCGAGAACGCTTCAGGAAATTTGCAAATTTTAACCCAACTTCAAGATTTTCGTCAAAATGTCAAAATTCCACTTTTTCGTTCGCTCCTACTGCCTCGAAAATCGCAACGAGACCGTGCAATTTACGATGTAGGTCTAAGTTGGACCCTCTACCTTGGATATCTTACCAGAATGGTGGCCCGGCGGCGGTGATTTTTCGTTTGGAAATAGCGTTGAAAGATTTCGTGTTTTCGCAATTTTTCAAATTTCTCCAAACACGCGTCCGGGGACCGATCTTAATAACTCGCGCCTCCTTCGAGATGGACCAGCGGGGTATTTTTTTTGAAAACTAGATGTAATTTAAAAAATTCTGAGGCGTAATCGTTTCTCTCGATTTTACCTCCTAAGAAATTTATGATTTTTTTAAAAGAATCGATTTTGTCGGATTTTAGCAATTTTTCAAACACGTACCCTTTAGAAACGCGCCACAGCCTTTCACTTTGGATCCAGAGGATCCAGATCAGAACGGCGGGCAAGAAGAAGGAAAAATGAAGAACTCTTTTTTTACGTCCATCTCCGATATTAGTCGAGATACGAATTTTTCGGAATTTTTTAAAAAGGTCGATTTTGCCGAAAAACTGTAATTTTCCGGGAAGCCTTGCTTCCCTCCCCGGAGGATCTTTCGATCGAATTTTCAGGGGAATTAGAACCAACCTTCCTCTCGGATCCCTGAAAATTTCGATGCCTAATATCTGCGGCAGAACTCGGATAATCGAATAACTATTACGACCTGTTTTTTTTACATCTTCGATAATTTTTTTCACCTCTTTAGCAACGAGACAGACGTCATAGTCAGAACTTCAAGAACAATAAAGGGCGCGCTGAAAAGTGCTACCCTAATGTCGATATATTAATTCCCAACGACAAGAAGGTATTTTTAAAAGCATACCATCATGTAGAAAACTATCTTACGAAAATCTTGGAAACATAACTGGGCCTGATTTGACACGTTGGGGCACATGACTAGAGGCAGCAAGTTATTATATTCACTTTGACGAGTTGAAAAAACTTGAGTTTGCACCGACTCTACCTATATATTTCATGGTAAACGCACTGAATATTGTCTTTGATCTGCATCGATTCATATTCCAATTATCAGGAATCGGTGTTGAACAGTTATTATTAATTTATTTAAACTTTAGTGCGTCAATGGATCGTTGAGGGGATAGTTTGAGCGTCGGCTACAGTGCACTACCGTTTTATGAAGTATTTAGCTCCTCCACCATTTTCGATGTTGTAAAAATCATCAATTAAATAAGATAAGATAAACTAGAATCCGCCTGTTATAATGACGTCATGGCCTATTGAAATCCGAGCTTTTCTGTCATTTCAATAAGGGTTCCATGTCCCGAAAACCGATTCCTTTCACAAAATAGCGATAATTAAAACTTTCTTAAAATCGTAATTAGTGTTACACCGAGAGAAGAAATTCTACAGTAGTTTCAAAGAAAAAAAGAAATCTTGGATATTTATCTACAATCTGCCTAATACGGTTTTAATATTGTGATAAATTTACACCAATTTTACAGAGGTCTGTAATATGCCTGTAGTATACCGGGTGCCACAGGATACTAGCTCACCCCTATATTTCCTTTATTTTTTAACTTATCCATTTGAAATTTGGGGGGCATAAACTACCGTTTAAAATGTATTTTTGTACATAACAAACACTATGGTACCACTTCCGGTTTATCCGGATATTACCTCAACTTTCGATTTTCAAATGGAACACCCTATATATTTTTACATATTTGGATGCAGGGCAAAATTCTGCATACACCATGTAAGTTTCGCGAATTTTTGAGCCGATGTTCAATTTTTTCAAGCATCTTAAGAAATAAGTCTAGAGTGCTTTGGAATTCCAAAATTGGTTATACGGTAGGTAAACTTCAAAGGAAAAATATAATTTTTCTTTTCGTTTCACTAACAACTGTTTGCCGAAGCCTCCAAAGTTGAACATATCACTTTTTAATCGAAAACTTTTTTTTTCAAATGGGAAGGTGGTGGCTCATAGTGTTTGAAAAATTATAATTTTCTTTCTGATTTCATTGATATCTATTTCATATCTGTGCTATTTATTTTCAATTTTATTTCATTCGTTTAAAAGTATAAAAGCCACTTTCAAAATGACTTTTATTGAACCTTAACATAGTTACCTTTGCACTACGAATTGACACATTATAAAACAAAAGAATGATGACATTTGTAAACAGTTTATTGTTAGCAAAAATTATATTTTTCCTTTGAAGTTTACCTACCGTATAACGAATTTTGGAATTCCAAAGCACTCTAAACGGATTTCTTAAAATGCTTGAAAAAAATTGAACATCGGCTCAAAAATTCGCGAAACTTACATGGTGTATGCAGAATGTTGCCCTGCATCCAAATATGTAAAAATATACAGGGTGTTCCATTTGAAAATCGAAAATTGAGGTAATTTCCGGATAAACCGGAAGTGGTACCATAGTGTTTGTAACGTGCAGAAATACATTTTAAACGGTAGTTTATGCCCCCCAAATTTCAAATGGAAAAGTTAAAAAATAAAGGAAATATAGGGGTGAGCCTGTATCCTGTGGCACCCGGTATAGTATAGCAGGTTCCTAAGTGTGGTGGTGCAGCAGTCTTCCCAGAGATGGCGCCAATGGTACGGAATTGGGAAATTAGAGAATTGTGGAATGATCTAGAGCAGCATCTGAATTATGCTAGAAGGTATATCTGCAGGTATATAACATCCAAGATGGTTCACTCCAGATAGTGGAATATTGGAAAATGAACTGAGCATAACAGAAAAAAAGAAGAGTGACTAGTATTGCATAATAGTGGTTAAAAGTGGTAATAGTTAAAGTGACTAAATATTAAGACATTGGTGAGTCAATAAATCAGTGGTTTAGTGTTAGTCTTGTTGCAATTATTGATTTCACGCTTGGGGTGTTTACTAACGAGTGTAAACACGTACGAATATCAACTCGCATCTCAATAATACGGTAAATATCCTCGCAGAACTCTAGATTTACTGGCCAATGTTATTAATATAGGTAAGGTCGCGACATTTATACAGTAGATTTAACCTATCATAAATTACCAAAAAAAATAAATACACAGGAAGGGAAATTGAGGCGACTACAAACTTGCAAATGCTGAAAATACACCAACAATAATTATTGATCGTGATGTAACAAATACCCATCATTCTATCCTACGCACCTCGCTACGCACCTATTTTGCATTAATTTCAATCACTGAACACACAAAACGCGTTTTGAAATTCCTTCGGAAAAAATGGAGGTAACTGGGCTTATGGGTTTACTTGAAGAAAATGTTACAGCGCTGTGGGCCATAACTTTCCGAATTTTTATAACACATAAATCAAGATGAATTTCAAATTGCTGGAAACTTCGTTTTACGAAAATAACTTCGATAATTACAATTAATTACAGCTTCTACATAATAAATAAGTTTTTCAGCTGACTAAATTATAGCATTTTAAGAAATAAAAATAAAACTAGTACAGAAAATTTCATAAACATGTGGAAAACATTTACATCTTATACTTTACTACTAGTGCCAATATGCATGTAAATAGGATCTGAGTCACTTAACGAATCGAGTTAACATGTCATTTGCATAATTATTCATACCGAGATTCATACCTACAAAAAAAAACAATATTTTGGTTTAAAGTAAAAAGCAGTTAGGAAAACTGCAGTAAATGTGTTAAAAAAAATTATAATTTTACTGGAAGAGAAGAAAAGGGTGCTGTAAATTATGATATTTTTTTATTAATTGTCTATATTGTTCGGATTACGCAATCAACATTGGATCCAAATTATCGAGACAAGTTATTGACAAGCCTTTTAGAAACTCCTTCTTGTATGTAATACCAAATAACATATAAAACGTAAATATAGTGCACCAATTTTGCCAATAATACAAAATCTGACGTAATGCAACACTCCAATTCCCTGTAAGAATTATTTAAATAATTGTTGTTATAACAAGCAAGCAAATAATGCATGTAAGTATTAAAAACTATGCATACTATTAAAAAAATTAAATGGCAAAATATGTATTTGTTTTTATTAAATGGCAAAATATGTATTTATATCGTTATCGATTTCCGTAATTTTTTTAAATTAAGAAAGTTTCACCGCACTCATATTTATCGATTGCGGTTGCAAAGAGACATAAAATGTTACAAAAAAAACTCGAAGCTTTCTCAAATTACCATGACAGACAGACAGGTAAACGAACAGATATTTTTTTAAATATGCAATCAATTTGGAAAGAAGTTATAAAATAAAATTTGTGAGAGTATTCGGATTCGCTTTCCCGTTATAATTTCGTTATAATATAAGTAATACTTATCACTTATAATGCCAAATAAGGGTGTCTTTAGCGAATTATATGCAGCGATAATTTAACTGGTCATTTATAAAACCGTTTCGTACATTACTGTTTAACTAACAGGAACATTTGATATTTTACTGATTATAAAACAAATCGATCTGCAAGTTACAATTTTAATAACATCCGGAATCAAAATAAATAAATGACCAATAAATAGATTTGGCACTGTTTATTATAAGCAAAATATTTTCCAGATAATCGAACGTAAACATTATATTGATCCTCATTTACTGCATATGTGTCATTTAGAAATATTCTCTACGAATTACAAGACAACGTTAGATCACACCTTGCACATTTGCAATTAGTTAACGATATCGAAGCATAATAATATAATATAATGATGTTATATACAGTGTGAGTCCGGATAGAGTTGTGAGTAGGTGTAAATTATTAATTTTTTTTTTTAATGTTCTAGTATTCATAACAAGTGCTTAACCTGAAATGGCATAGCTCACGGTCTAATTTAGGATTTATTATAGGGCGTAGTCAAAAACTGGCATATTACAAAATGGCATCATGTCCATGATTATAAGCCTTTTATATTATTATGAATACATCTGAATTACACATTCGAAGCTCAGTAGCGAGAGTTTCTCTTTTTGAGATCTCACCCTGTTTGGTTGAAAAGCAATTTTTTATTGCTTTCCGGTTTTCCAAAATTATGTAGTCTGAACAGAGGTCTGGACAGTTCAGGAAAACAAAATATAGTGCCTTCTCTGTCAGAGATGTCAAAAAGTTTTTTGGAAAAAAGTTATACTATGGCGAGTCTATGGTTAATATAATCGCAATTATTTTGATTTTCAGAAAAAAATTGCATCACAATGCAAATAAGGTGGACAAAATTTGAGAGAAAACGGATCATTTAGTTTCTTTTCGAAAAAGTATCTCTATAAGAAAATTTGTGCACTCGAAAAATTTCCGACAATATTCAAGCACTAGGGAGATTACTAGTGAAACTTTCACTTCAACATACATATTATGTTAACCAATAAAATAGGAGCATTTCGTTGCCACGACAAAATATGTATTTCCTCGAAAATTTTCTCCTGCAAAGGGGGACCATGGGGCCATGGGGGTCATCCCCCCCCCCCCTTGAGGAGTTTAAAGATTGAGAAATTAGTTTTATTATTATATAATTATTAAAATCGAAAATATTTTTGTTAATTAATTTCAAGGAGTCATTAAGATAAACAATATAAACACCATGATTATTTCAAATATTTTTATTACTTAAGCACCTAAAATTTTTAATGCATTTTTTAAATAAAAAAATATTTTAAATAAATATGGTAATATTATTGTTTATTTTAATGCCCGCCCCTGAAGGGAGTTCTGGACCCGCTTATGTGCAGGGGCACCCTGGAAGGTATTACAGTTGCATATAAAAACACGAAAACTTCAAACGCTATTTCCGAAAAGAAAACTGCCGCCGGACCGCCGTTCTGGGCAAGAAATTCAAGGTAGAGGTAGCAACTTGGACCTACATCGCGAATTGCATGCATGGTCTAGCTGAAATTTTCGGAGCAGGGCGAGCGAACGAAAAGTAGCGATTTTGATGTCTACCGTAAAATTGGCAGTTTTAAAATTTTTAACCTAATCTGTCATTTATTTTTTCATTTGATTTAGGTGTGAAATTTTCTTACCGATTACCACACGTACTTAAATTATTCCTGGAAGTTTTTTCTTGGTGACGAATATTTTAAGAAAATTATCTCTTGTCTTGGATAATTCAACGATTCTATGATACGCAAAAACCCGATTTCAGTTAACACCCGATTTTACTAGTTTAATGGCATGTTGGCACGGGGTACCTAACCTAACGAAATCTTTGTAGATATATAAGTATAATTCACAGATACTGCATTACCGTAAAACCCCGATTTCGGTTAAAAAAATATTTCGTTAGGTTAGATTCCCGTGTGCCAACATGCCAGTAAGCTAGTAAAATCGGGTCTTAATGATTTAAAAAACAAAATGTTGGCGGCAACGAATAAGACTAAATTCTGATTACTATTGGAATTCAGCAAGGGCACTAAGACTCCACAGGGCGTTTTAAATTTCTTAGTAAAATGACACCGTCAATATAATAATTTGTAAGTCAACAAAAATTCTCCAGAGAGATAAATCAACCTCGTGCTAAGATTATAGAAGAATTAAGCTACGATCCAAAAAAAAGAAGATTAAAATCGGGGGAGGGGGAAGAAAATATTAAAGATTAAACTTAAAGTCACTTTTAGAATATTCCATAATTTTGTCCATGAATGTGTAGAGTAATGTTAAATTTAAAGGAACTTTAAAATTCATATTCAATTCTCTTATGCCTAATAAAAGAGAAACAAAAGCCTTATTTTAACCCTTACTTATCAACAGTACAATAGTTTCCTAATTTTTTTTCTAAATAAGTTCAGGGATGCCAAAGAAGCCTTTCAGTTCAATACTTGCCCAAATTTCCAAACTTAGTTGCTCTAATTTAGCATGTCTTGTTTTAAGTTTTAATTCCGTATTCTTTATTCTTCTTGCGAGTTTGACGTGCTGTAATTCTTCAAGGAAACATTTTTAGATAAGTATAACATATTTGGTCAATCATCATAATTTTGACTGGAGAATCCACACCTAATTCATTTTGAACCATTAACAAACACCGTATATAACCTGTTTCCAAAGTTATCTGTCCATCATTGCAACTCAGTTATTGTAGGAGCTGCAACGCTGGTTAAATTGGCAATCGAATTGGTAGCATTTTTTTCTGCTGAACGCCCAGAGATATTCAGTCGCAGAATTCAGTGATTTAAAAAAACGCAGGGTATAATTTAAATTAAGAATTGCTACAATCTTCGAGAAAACCAGCGGTAAAGATAGCCGAATCAGCAAATTGGAGATATGTATGATGTATAGTCGCCTCGGTCGTAAATACTGAGCTCTTAAATAATGTATGAAATTTTAATTATATAAAGGTTACATTTTATTAACCTGCATATTTCCAGTACGATATAAACGGAATGGAAAATACCACATAACTGTAAAAATCTATATAAACTATTAACGCCAAATGACTAATTAATATTTGTTATTTATATTAGTAACAATGTACATTAAATTATTTGTACCTACAATTGTGTAATTTAATGTTAAAACAAAATTTAATTAAATAATTTGAATCGAAACATCATTGTGATGTTTCACTTTAATACCAAAAATTTGTTTATTTCTTTATTACTTTGAATTACATGCAATTACCTATGCAACTCTCCCCTGAAATCGCATATTTCAGGCAAAAGTTTTACTTAACGGCATTTTAAATTCTTCGACTTATAACAGTTAATTGTATCAATTTATGTTTATAATTTAACGTACTCTGGAAAAAATAAAAGATTAAATTTTGCGGTTATTCCCAACAAATTTAATTTAGTCAAATTAAAAAACACCTACTTAGTAAAAATAATACCAAAATTAAAATCTATAAAAGTTTATCAAATGGTATAATATGAATTAAACATGTTCCTGTTTTATCTAGAATCGCTGATTTTAATAGCGGCATTATATCTCAATATTTATCTTAAAAATACCTATGCCCAAGTTTTGTTACCAAAGAACACTAGAACTTTTGTCTGAATTTTTTTCTAAACCTTTTCGATTAGTTCGTCGATATTATTGAATCTATTTTTAAACAATACCTACATATATTCTAAAACATAAATTTTCCAACGAGTTTTATCTTATCTTGTACTGCTCGAAGGTGTCCTCTTAGTGCTTATTAATCGTTTCTAACTATTACGTGACTAGGTATGTATTATAGATAGAAAATAACTTTAAAGATAATAGTTATTTACTGCCCAGCATTACATACTTTAAAAAAATTGTGTTTTGACTGGATATTAATCAACTAAATGGTACACCTTGTATATTACTGCACATTAGAGAACATCGAGAGTTTTTGGTCGACATGTTGACGGATTTACAGGGTGTTCATCTATACAGGGTGGTCCTAAGTGTACCTTCGATAATTTGGAAATCAACAGAAAATGTGAAATTAATGCGAGTTTTCTTAATAAACTTATAGATATAGAAAACAACAGTTTCAGAAATAGTTACATTTTATGTTTATTTTTTTTTAATATCTCCTGAAGTAAAAGAAATGTTTTATTGAAATTTTGTGTGTACAGTACATGTTCGTAAATAAGTACCACATTTAACCCGAGATTTAACCATTATTTTCATTTTCCTACTTCAACCAGAGGCGTAACCACGGGGCGTGAATTCCTTTGTTTAAAGAAAAAGGGTACGCCAATGATCGAAATTGTTTTTTTTTTTAATTTTTGAAATCTACAGTCGGTTTACGAATAAAAAGTCCTCTTTTAGTTTTTCCGTGAAACGTATCGTTTTAGTTAAATTGTAATTAGAATTTAGAATATTCTTACTGATAGACATTTCGGATAGAGTTTTTAATGCCACAAATGAAAATATGAAATCCACTGAATCAGAAGAACAAACAGTTCAAGGAGAAGTGCATCAGGCAGATATCCAGTAAGCGTTAAATGTTTTAAAATCAGCATTGGAACCAAACAATAATTTTGCAGAATTTTGTTTTGGTCGTAAATAGTTCAGTAATTCTTAATTTGTTTCCCAAATTCTCGATTAGAAATAAGAAAGTTGCTCATTATTATTATAATAAAATGTATTTTATAAAAACATAAGAATTAAATTGCTAAAAATTTTGGCCTGTGGACTAGTTTAGTCGATTCTTCATGTGTCCTTTTTTCACAAATTTTGATGTATGGCCATTTTTTCCAAAATCATTCAAAACAAAGATCAATGACTTATCGGAGAGCTCTTGGAATTCTGTGATCGATTATGAAATAATATTTAGATCTCGGCTGTCACTGAAAATATCGACATTAATATCTACCATTGGCAAAGATTAATTTTTAGGGCTATGCAGCCAAATTATAATTACCTGCAGGTAGCACTAAAATTGATGACAATCCTGAAGCTATTAGCAAAAAAATACAATGCTAAAATCTCGAAACCTACTCGGTTGTGCCTCTTTGTATTATCTGTTTATTCAAAAATACGTAACAATTTTTAATAAAAAAACTACCTATATTAAACTAGACACCAAATAAAACGTATTAACATGCATAGGCTCCGGGTTTTGAGAACCCGGCCAGACCTTAAGACGGAGACGGAGCTACAGTCAATGATATTGTATGTATTTCATGTTGAAATAAATCAAAATGTTTTTCTCACAAAAATTCGATAATTTATAGCGGCCGGTTTAGTAATTTAAAAATTTTTCACTAGTCATTATTGTATTTGTTTACCATTAAACTAAAGCATAACTGAGCTGCGCAATAATCATTACGACTTATCTTATTCCGCGATTCAGAACATAATATTTACCGGTGGCAGTATACCTACTTGAGTATACAAAACTGTTACCATTTAATTAATGTTCTAGTGCTGAATTAAAAAAATATTGGAATAAAGTTTATTTTAAAATTATTTGGCTTTGTAGAAACATTTTAAGTGATCAAAAAAAAACACAATGATCCTGGAGTGCCAAAAAATTTCGCCTGCAACTCTCTCGGTGAGCACCCAGCTAAAATATCAAAAGTTTGCGTCTATGTTGAAATGTATGAGTAAAATAGTTAAAATACAACTCCTTAGAGTGATAGATTCGGCTAAACTATAATCATCCACGTTCGTCATTCAATGTTTACACTTTAACATCATACTGAATCGGGCAATGTCATTTTACTGTTTATTAATAACTTTCTCCTATGCACCAGTAGCCAAATATACATTTAAATAGAACTTGACCGTGCCCCAGAACCATTTACTTTGTAAGTATTTTATAGAATAAATCAAATTCTCTATTGAGCGTTTTTTCTATATTTTTTCTTCCTTATCACAAATTATCAATTCAAATTCGACGAAGGTAATAGGTATAAACGACTGGTCGTTTATATACTAGGCTAAATATTCCTTAAATATATAAATGTTATTTTTGGCGAGGATTAATATTTATATACGAGTTTTAACCGATATCAACCGATATCATAATGACAAAGGTTCATCAAAAGTAAACAGGGTATTTTATTTCCAAATGCAGCCAACCAATTAAATCAACCTTGTGTAGAAATATCAAATTTTTGAAAGATCATTTGTTTTGCTATTTTACTGGTTTCTAATGTCGGTGTGTTACGAGACATTTTAGTGCTCTGACACTGACTAAAAGTACTTTTACAAAACAAACCCCGTAGGCCTGCATAAATAGAAAAAACGGTGTAAGTAATTCGTTTCAGATAGCCACAGGTAAAAACAGGTGTATTTAGTTATAAGGAATATACCTCTGCGATACCTCCCAAATCAAATAAACAGAACATTGTTTAAACGTCACTTTTATGTGAAAAAATCATGAAATTTTGAGTTTTTTAAAAATTACAGTAAGACTGCAGTAGATTAATTTTTTTGAATGTCTCTGTTTACTAGGTATTCCAAACCGGTTAATTTAAGCCCCGGTTGATTTCATTTCATTTATTATTTATTTAAATAATTGCCGAAAACCATCGAAATTTTCGAAAATTTCAAGCATTTTTTACTCTGAAAGGAAAAATGCTAGACTCTTGAAACTTTGGTGGAATATGTGTCTCATTACCCTCAACTTACAAAAAATATTTCGTTTCAAAATGTTTATTAGTTTTCGAGAAATTCTATTTGTTTATTAAAAAGGTCCCAAATGTTTAATGAAAAATTGACCTATTAACGTTATCAAAAATAATTTAACCACAGCTCATTTTTTTCGTCAAGACGTCAATTTTACGAATCTGTTATGGGCGTATCGATTTTCAATAATTTT
The DNA here is from genome assembly GCA_963680705.1 of Rhagium mordax. Taxonomy (NCBI): domain Eukaryota; kingdom Metazoa; phylum Arthropoda; class Insecta; order Coleoptera; family Cerambycidae; genus Rhagium; species Rhagium mordax. The sequence continues at coordinate 67,987,189 of OY796658.1, forward strand.
GACCGTCAAAATGGCGTTAACAACATTGCTACTTTTCAGAGCAGCGTTTTTTGCAAATAACTTATCTGCACAAATCTTTCATATTTGAGTTGCTGGTATTTTTCTACAAATTTATTAAAAAAAAATTGTTGCTCTGGGACATGTAAGAGCCGAGATAATTTTTTAAATTGTTTAATGCGCCAAACGTTTATTTATTAATATTTATGGCCAAAATTGAAACTGGTTGTTAATAAGATCTTGAATTTTGTGAATTCATCAAGTCCTATTGAAAACGGGCCCTTTTTGAGGTCAAAATATAATTTTTAATAATTAGTGATTTTAGAGCGTCTTCAATTTGTTTGGCTCAAGGGACAGGTGAATTTTTTATCAAACGAGTTTCAAATTGGGGTAGCGAGAAAAATTCGTCATATCTCCGTTATTTTCCGGCCAATTTCGACGTTTTTTTTTTAATTTGGGGTAGCTCACGAAAATAATAACAATGGGCACATTTGCAATATCCAAATAATAAACAAATAATTGTTATAAACAATTTTTTTTTTTTTATTTTTTCTTTTTTGGGCTTATGCAACTTATAATGTGCTAATGTATTAAATATAAATTTATAAAGATTATATAATGGTAACAATGCTGTAACATCGTATATTGTTTGATGGAGAAATAGTTTGTGCATACATTGTTACCATTATATAATCTTTATAAATTTATATTTAATACATTACCACATTATAAGTTGCATAAGCCCAAAAAAGAAAAAATTAAAAAAAAAAAATTGTTTATAACAATTATTTGTTTATTATTTGGATATTGCAAATGTGCCCATTGTTATTATTTTCGTGAGCTACCCCAAATTAAAAAAAAAAAACGTCGAAATTGGCCGGAAAATAACGGAGATATGACGAATTTTTCTCGCTACCCCAATTTGAAACACGCTTGAACAAAAATTCACCTGTCCCTTGAGCCAAACAAATTGAAGACGCTCTAAAATCACTAATTATTAAAAATTATATTTTGACCTCAAAAAGGGCCCGTTTTCAATAGGACTTGGTGAATTCACAAAATTCAAGATCTTATTAACAACCAGTTTCAATTTTGGCCATAAATATTAATAAATAAACGTTTGGCGCATTAAAACAATTTAAAAAATTATCTCGGCTCCTACATGTCCCAGAGCAACAATTTTTTTTTTATAAATTTGTAGAAAAATACCAGCAACTCAAATATGAAAGATTTGTGCAGATACGTTCATTTGTTGTAAAGTTATTTGCAAAAAAACGCTGCTCCGAAAAGTAGCAATGTTGTTAACGCCATTTTGACGGTCAAAATTATTGAAAATCGATACGCCCATAACAGATTCGTAAAATTGACGTCTTGACGAAAAAAATGAGCTGTGGTTGAATTATTTTTGATAACGTTAATAGCTCAATTTTTCATTAAACATTTGGGACCTTTTTAATAAACAAATAGAATTTCTCGAAAACTAATAAACATTTTGAAACGAAATTTTTTTTGTAAGTTGAGGGTAATGAGACACATATTCCACCAAAGTTTCAAGAGTCTAGCATTTTTCCTTTCAGAGTAAAAAATGCTTGAAATTTTCGAAAATTTCGATGGTTTTCGGCAATTATTTAAATAAATAATAAATGAAATGAAATCAACCGGGGCTTAAATTAACCGGTTTGGAATACCTAGTAAACAGAGACATTCAAAAAAATTAATCTACTGCAGTCTTACTGTAATTTTTAAAAAACTCCAAATTTCATGATTTTTTCACATAAAAGTGACGTTTAAACAATGTTCTGTTTATTTGATTTGGGAGGTATCGCAGAGGTATATTCCTTATAACTAAATACACCTGTTTTTACCTACGGCGATCTGAAACGAATTAGTTACAGATTCCCGTTCACATCGTCTAATTCTACAGGCCTATCGCTGAACAATGAAAATTTAAAAGTATCTCATTAAATATGGAATAGCAAATCATTCTAGTGGTTCTTGAAAATAACCCGCTAGGAAAACTTTAGTTAGTATGTTGTATCTGCTATTACAGTTTCAGTATTGAGCACCACAAATTTTTCTTTGTTTTAAGTTTACGGCTCTTTAGCACGATTTACTAAAAAACTACAAGTGGTTCTCTATGCACTTCCTTAAATTATCGATTGTAATTGAAATGGATACATTATACCACTTACTCAGTTTGATATATGCAGTTGCTAATAATGCTAATATTAGTACGATAGTTTAAAGGCTGGTCCAAGTGGTTAGCTAAGAAAGAAATTAGTGTCGTACGACGCCTCGCCTTTTATCTCATGTGGATAATTTCGTTTGGTTTTAAACAAAGTCAAATCTGTTTTCAGTGTTCGTTGGCTATCTTTCAGTAAAATATCGTATTGACGTAAATCTCAAGAAAGTAGATCCAATGCCAAAATTGCGTGGGTGCGGGAACGTTTCCTCGATAATTTTTTTGAATTTAGAAGTCTAATAATCAAGAAAAGAATTTTTGTATGTGTAAGTTTCATCGTATATATGGGAAAAACGAACTTGCAGATGCCACTTGGCATTAGGTTGTTCTTTGGATAACTTTAAACGAATTCTGGAAGTATTAATTTACAAGTATGTACAGCATTAAAAAAAAATTGATGACCTACGGCCAAAAATAGGTCTCCCAAATAAAAGTTAAAGGGAAATACGGTATGTAATTTTACGAATCTTGGTCTGCTAAGCACAATAGTGCTAGTCAAGGTGCTAGTAATAAATCGGGAAAATAGGGAATTATATTTACCTATGTAAATCCAATATGTCTATTTAATTTCATACCAAAAATAGAGATTGTTTAGTCCCTTGTGCCACGCCACGACTTCTTTTTTAAACAATTTTTAAGATTCTTGTTATTTCGAGAGGTTTTGGGGTCGTTAGTAAAAATTGAAAGTGCAATTATTATTCTTCTTTTTATTTTTAAACATATATTATCTTCTACTTGCGGGCAAGGGTGGATAATTTACACACAATACGTTCTGGTTCGAGTTCTAGTAATTTGTTTCACTCACTGTTCGGAAAAAATTACTGGTCGCATAGTGGGTAAATTACCATACCCACCACGCCGAGCACAACGCGTTATAATCAGAAAATTCGGGTAGTGGCCGATTTCGGCTATTGTGAATTGCATATACACCACTTAAATAAAATATTCAAATATAAGTGATAAAAAATTGTAAACTGATATATAAAATATTGTATAATTACAAATATCTGATTATTCTCGGCTATCAGTAATAGCTAACAACGATAGCCTAACGTTATCCCACTTTTACTTTCTATCAGGTTGGATTATTTTACGAGATCCGGAAAAGCAAAAACATTTTTACTTAGAATCAATATTAAAAATAACTGTAAAATGTGTAAGTATATTTAATGTTTCAAAAACCGTATTTCTCTTTTGACAAGTACCTACTCCCACTTCATAACTTTAAATTGTAAATATAAAAAGTTGATTTTAATTAAGTATCTACCTAAACCGAATTAATTTAAGATACTTTTGGCACATTTCAGTCTACTATAATTCACACAATAATATTTCGAAAGATGCCATGCCCACAAAAATGTCATCTAATAATAGGTTTACCTCACTTCCTTGTCGGCATTTTATCTGATATATAAACATATGCCAAGAAATATTTTTGTTGTGTTATTATTAAGACACAAAGTTTTAATCGCTCTCATAATTCTACAGTATTTAACAATTTTTAGGCGAAACATATTGATTGTTGAGACGCAATATAACGGATAACAATTTTAGCAAAAAGAAAAAAAGTGAAAACTGATAAAAGTATATAAAAGTTGATTTATTGAAGACTGTCAGCTTCAGAATTAAAGCACATCTCTTGGGATATAACAGCATTTCCCCAAGATATTCACTAATAAGCATTTTTTTTCTTTAACGATGTGAAGTAGAAGAGTTTTTTAATGGAGGATCTAGTAAATCGTACATCTGCCCTACTATACAGGAGAGTATACCAAAAATTCAATGTTTCGATAGAAATAATATGTGAAAGTATAATTAATTGTTTTTGTACTTTTGAAATGGCAATTTAAATGATGCCACATAAAAATCAGGCGTCATTTCTATTAAATTCAAAGTAGAAACTAAAAGTCGCAATGAAATACACATAGAGTATTGTCATGCTGAGACTGCAATATGATATCTATACTATAACATGAAAATAAATGACTTTTAAAATTAAAAGCATATGTTACGACTTAATAAATATAATAATAGAAAAATGATAAAAGAGAAGTCTTTATGTCCCTCAAACTTTATTAAACGCAACTAGTTTCGTGACATTTTCATTAATCACATCTTCAGGCTGCGAAGCTTTTTTTACAACAAATCTTGTAAAATTGCTTATAAAAAACTTTGCAGCCTGAATACCAAACCTTGTTTCAAACCTAAGTGTTACAAAAATGGTGGAAAATCATTTTCCAGAATTTTCCATGCAACCTTTAAATTTGGAAATAATATACGATTTTAAGTATCTTTCTCCTTTAACTTTTTTTTTGTATTACTGTTACTGTTGCTAACATGAGTTTACTCTTGTGGTAAAATAATATTTCGGCCTCTCACGAGCACCCTGTATATTTTTTGAAAAAATGTATAGGGCAGAAGTCGTGCAAACAGAAGCAAAAAAAATCTTGAAGAATGTTTTTTTCTATCCTTGGAATATTAACAACGATGCAGCCATGTTCCCACCCTCGTTCCCACCTTAAGTGTTACACACTGTAGAATAAATGTCACCAGAGAAACACTGGACTGGACCACTGTTATTTCTGAAGTGTTATAGTAATTATTATATTATATTTATTGATTTATTGGAAACATGTAAATTAGTCATAAATAAACTCGTAAATAAAATAAAATAAATAATAAAATTTGATTTGATTTGATTTGATTTGATTCTACTTACTGGGACTGGGCTGTATTCAAAAATTAAATAATAATAACAATAATGTTTATTGGTTTAAATCGATTTGTAGATATTATTTATTTATTATTTTTTATATCCTGATTAACCAAATAACGGGATAAATAATTGTATAATTTTTAACTGAGGAGGAATTCTTGATTCCATCCGTACGTTGTCTTTTTAATTAACATCATTACTTATTAGACACACATTATAAACAAAATAAAGTGGCTTGCTGCAGGTGCACAAATGCGCTACAGTAATAAAAATCATTGATTAAAACAATAAAACTAAGCGGAAAATGGAAACGCGTACATCCACTCAGAGGATAGTTTAAAGAGAGTAAAATATTTTAGATATGGTTTACCATCATGAAATCTAACAAGAAAAAATCAATACAGTAAATTTCAATCCAGTGATTATTATCACAAGAATCTATTGATGACGTATAGAATATAAAAGCTAAGTAGAAAGTTTATAGCATATTAAGACATTTTATAATTCGTAAGAGATATAATAATTTGAGGCCGACATGGTAAAGTTAGTGAAAACAATTCAGAAATCGCTCCTTTTATTTCAGAATTCCTGAATTATTCGTATATACTTATAGTTGTGATATTCGAACTTAATGAGTGAATGTACCAGGAGTTTCACATGCTAACAGAATAAGGTGGAGAGATTTTTAAATTCTTATTTTTTATTATTTGCTGTCAATCTTATTGATACTTTCTTTTAGGTCTTAAGCCAATTATTTTACTTACAGGACTTTTAAAAAATCGAGAAACGGTTTTCTCGAATAAAATGGTTTCGTATAAAAGTTACATAGTTAAGAACTTACTTACTTCGGAGATTTGATATGCATAAATTGAGTTATTCCTGATTCAACTTTTTTCATTAAAAAAATAAAATAATGCAATTAATTATGTATATGTTAAGGGTTAAAATATACCTACTTATGCATTTAAAATTCACCCTGTATAAAATTACAATCAATATGTTAAGGGTTAAAATATACATACGCATTTAAAACTCACCCTGTATAAAAATAATAAAGAATACAACAACTGAACTCTATGTGAACAATATTTGCCAATGGCAAATTGACGCCAATAATGACGATTAACCAAACATTTAATTAATTAAAGCACATTGTTAATTTACATATCGAGTTAGACAGTGACTTAACAAACTGGAAAATACGCTGAAATAAGATAATAGCTCGGATAATAGATATAATAACGGTTTGTTTCTACTCCCGTGAATATTTTAGTACAAATCGAGGTACAAATTATTAGTATGGTCGACTTCAGATTTGTAAGACACATAAAAAACCGGCGGCTTGTTTGATGCCCATAAAAACTTCAAACAAGCCGGCTCTTTTTATGTGCTGTATAGATATGACACAGACTTTATGTATAAAGGTATAAATATTGACTGTGATATATAGAGTGATCTACTACAAGCGTACTAAACTTCAGAGGTCGCTAATTTTTCAAAAAACAAATGAACTATACCATCTTGGTTTACTAATAGTAAGTATTCATTTAATGAGTATCTATGAATATTTTACGTTAAATGTTATTAGGAATGATAATAAATTTATCTCCACTATTATTTTTAATAGAGGATAATATGATTAATATATGTACTGTTCTATGTAAGAAATTTTTGATCTAATAACTGTACCCAGTGTCAATATTTCTAATCGCAGTTTGAAATAAAGTAAACTCTTATAATCTCAACGACCTTAATTTTATTGTGAGAAACTATTTTTTTTTTACATGATATGAACTTCATCTAGTCAGCCTATTCGAATTTCAAAGATATTTTATCTTCAAGTATACCTATGGCCATTCTACTTTAAATCCTTGGACGCCTTTCGACAACCTTAACGTAGTTCTTGTCAAACTAAAACAGGCTTTCCTTAATCTTCAATGAATAGAGGTTTTTTTAGATTTATTTTAATTTATTTTTTTGAAGCTGACACCGAATCTGACTGCAGAATTCGCACACATCCAAGTTTTAGAGATTAACAAGGCAAGGTTGTCAAAAAATACGGTTTTTGGTCATTGATAACCTTCACTTGTTCCTCATTTAAACCAATTCCACCGTAAAGTAGTACTACTAATTGCCTACCAAACACGTTTGAGTTTGCACTGATCAGACCTCTTATTGCCGAAATATAGTAAATTGATTTTAAATGCTTTGCATCGCGACACAGTGGGGACAAAGAGCAGTCCTTTACTTTTAGACAAAGCCTACCAATGGCTCAGATTTCTGTAGAATACTAGCCAAGGCGTGAGGCGCAGGCATGATTCCAGAGCCGCTTTCCAGTGACTTTCTTGAGTCACTCAGAGCAACTCAGGAGTACGCGCCAGCTACTTTCGGTGCAATAGAACGGCGTAGAGTAGTTGAGGCGTTACTCCTGAGCTGCTCTGAGTGACTCAAGAAAGTCACTGGAAAGCGGCTCAGAGTATCACTCCCATTACGGATGCCAGTCAGCAGCAAGCCATCAACGCGGGGCGATCTCTCTCCATTAGTAGACAACGGGCTAAAATAATTCCTATATTTACACCTCTCCGGTTTTTTTCTGCATGTGTTTACCTGTGTTTAATTTTAATCTTGTATAATATGATTACAGAAATTATTGTTTTAAATTTAATTATTATTACACTGTACTTTTTGCAATGTACTTGCCTGAGAACGCAAACGAAAGAAGCGAATTAAGTTCACAATTGTATAATTTGTGTTGTGTGATACACGGCAACATTTGTCGTTTCAGGTAAAAAATAAACTCAAAACACCTAATTATAGCAAATCTCGCGGGGGGGCACCCGCAGAAGTGCTTATAAGTGGTTAATTAAAAAAGTAAATAAGTAACACATACCAAACTGTGGTGACACAAACACTGGAAGGTGCCAAAAAGTGCTTAAATGCCACTATCTATTTATAGAAGGGAATATCCCGAGAAAACAAAATTCAAGTGTAATAATTTTCTCGATAATATTCTGCAATCAAATGTGACTTGTCATGAAATAAATAAATACTTTTACCAGGGATTATTGACGCAATTACAAGTACTTATTTTAAGTGTCATCTTATTGCTACTTGAAATAACTTTTATTTTTTAACAGCATTCATCATATTATATATTATCTGTGATTTAAAACGAGATGTTAAATAATTTCTTTAATGAGTTGTATGTGACACGAAATAGGTAGGTATTTATTGCAAAATAAAGAAAAACATAAAATTGCTAAAACAGAACCCACCACGAACATGCGTAATTTTGTGGTAAATACAAATATTGTCTTTACTACAAATTAAATTGTATCACGTAAACGTGTCGATAAAAAATATGTGATTTGTACAGAGTATATAATAATAGGCCAGTGCAATTAGTGATCTGCGATCGCAATTATTCTGGTAGTTTCAATTTTTTAATATGTATGTTTATTACATGTTCTCCTAATGTTAAATCCAAATTATCGACCTTGGCGTGCCTGTGCGCGCGCCGCCATCTTGAAAAAAACTAGCCGAAATCACAGCAAAATCTATTTTTCCCATATCTCTTTTTCAATGCAAATTTCGGTTAAAGTAGCCTTAACAAATTTTGTAAAGCATAAAATTTCCTACAACTTTTGTATTTGCAATTTTCTTATATTAGTCCTTCCCCTAGGGTGGAAAACTCTGCCCTAATATGTGCAGAGAGTTTGACTTCAGAACCTAGTTTGTGATCATATAGGGATCAGGAAAACATGAGGTGGACATCCCGGTTCGTGGGAGGAAGTCCGCCATATTGGATTTTATGTCGAATAGATAGGTCGCTGTATCTCCGTAACGCCTAGTCTAATTTGAATGATTTTTTAGTTAGATTGCAAATTTTGTTTAGAACTAAAAAGGTTATATTCATTTTTTACGCAACTGTAAGTAATACCCCCAAAAATACAAAAAAAGGGAATTAAAATTATTCTTCCCCGTTCATTGTCATTTCCACCCATTTTCTTGCACCGTAACAAAAAAAAATTAAAATAATGTTTGTAACCTATTGCTTTAGCTATAAACTCGCTTTTAAAAAATTAAATTATCTTAAAGAATAAGAAAGTTATAGCTATTTTAGTTCCGCGGTGGCACTCCAAGCGGTTACAATTTGAACAATTAACCTACTACTCAGCGCCTGCGAGAATATGGTAAAATGGAAAAAGCTACTAAATCAGATTTACTTCATGAGCTGGAAAATATGCTAGATAAAAATAATTATATTTCTCCTTTTTCTTGGACATCAATGCCAAGTATTTTTGTTATTGATTTTATGGCGACCATTCTCAATATGAAAATAAAAGAAATTAAAACCTTTGGCTCTTCATTTCAAAATTTTATCTCTTACATTACAAATATTTGCAAAAATGCTTCACGTATTGATATTATTTTTGACAGTTATTTATCAAATTCAATTAAAAGTAATAAACGCAACAGAAGATATATGCCACAAAATCCAATAGAGCTGGGATATATTAGAGATGAAACAACTCCAATACCTGTTTTATTAGTCTTTTTGGTTATCTTCAAAAAATAAATTCAACTTTTAGAAATAAGTTTATAGCTTGCAATATTAATTTTAATATGCGTCTTAGTACTTTTGTTAATTGTGTGAATGTGGTATTTCCTTGTTCATATATACGCAAGAGTGAATCGGAAATGGTTAAGAAAAATTTGGAGAAAAATTTGAACCTAATAACATTGGAAGAAGTTGACCACAAAATATTCTACATATTGTGAATTCTAATGAAAATCGTGCGGTAATTTTATCCTCCGACACTGACGAAACCTTTTGTTTTATTTTTCCTCATTTCCACTAAAACTGGAAATATGGTTTCGGATTGGGGTAAGGGACAATCTAAGATACTTATTTATAATATTTTTGAATGTGCGATGTTTTTCCAGCTCCTCACATTCTAACTGGATGTGCGATTACACTTGTAAAATTGGTTCTAAAAAGCAAATACTAAAAATTGATCCTATAAAATTTCTAAAAAATTTTGGTGTGGACAGCTTAGAATTCTGTATAATACGCGCAGAGGAGTTTTTAGTGCACACTACAAAACCTGGATCTTCATGTAAATCTTCTGAATTTATTTTAATACGAAAATTGCATCCCTGAAAATTTGCCACCAACATCGTTTTCTTGTTTGGAAGATATTAAAAAGGCATATTATTGCACTCATTTATATCTAAATTGTTTCAATCAATGCTCCATTAAATGCCGTTCATTTTGGGTATAAATTAAATGATGAGGAGGAATTTTTAGAGCCTTCAAACATTTTGCGCGCTATTCCTGATAATTTTAATAGCTTGCTCATGCAAAACGTCGTGAGTAAAAAAATTGCACTTGTAAAAAAAATTAAATTTAATGCTCTAAATTTTGCAAATGTAATCCAACAAATCTTGCAAACATGTTTAAATAACGAGTTGATTTCATTATATTTTGTAAACACCGCAGGTTGTCTGGCGCAGGGACGCTCAGGGGTAGCAACTACATTCAAATTATAGCCGCCTGGAGTGTCGGCTCGAGACTAAAGTGGCCGTATCTTTCTTATTATTCAAGATAATTTAATTTTCTAAAAACATATTTGTTGTTTTTTTTTGTTAAGGTGCAAGAAAATGGGTGGAAACGACAATGAACGGGAAAGAATAATTTTTATTCCCTTTTTTGTATTTTTGGGGGGTATTACTTACAGTTGCGTAAAAAATGAATGTAACCTTTTTAGTTTTAAACAAAATTTGCAATCTAACTAAAAAAAATCATTCAAATTAGACTAGGCGTTACGGAGATACAGCGACCTATCAATTTGACATAAAATCCAATATGGCGGACTTCTTTCCACGAACCGGGATGTCCACCTCATGTTTTCCTGATCCCTATATCCCCAAACTAGGTTCTGAAGTCAAACTCTCTGCACATATTAGGGCAGAGTTTTCCAGCCTAGGGGATGCACTATATGTATACTTAGTAGTATTAACTCGAGTATTAATGATTATTCATACCTTAGTAACAGAAAAATCACGATTATTGGTACCCAAAAATCAAATTAAAAAAAAAAATTCCAAAAACTGCCACTAAAATTCAAACATTAGGTACGGGGTGATCAACTTAACTTTCCCTCCCCACGTTTCTCAGTTATTTCTGTAGTTACAAAAAAATTATCCTAACAAAAGTTATAGGGCTTTCTCTAAAGTTTTTATATATTACATAAAAAAAAACAATTGAAAAATAGATGCCGAAGTTATGCAGGGTGGGGCAATAGTACTTCGGACCTCGATATCTCGAGTTCTACGATAGCTAGAATTTTTTTTTAAAATTGCAAGTAAACTATTTTCGAACATACAGGGCGAGCCAAGGCGAAATTACAGGACCAAGTGCCTTTTTTTAAATGGAATGCTATGTATATCAGTACATTTTGTGAAGCCTCTTTCTAGGCTCTCTTCATTCCTATATTAGCATTGAATATCTCCCAACCACTTGGATGTAATTAATTTTTTTGTTGAAATAATGCAATCTGCAGATGGATATATTAAAAAAATCACCAGTCACAATTATTGGTTTTTAGAAAAACTTATGTGAATACCAGTTACGAGACATCTAATTAATGTTTTTGAATCATTTTCATTTCCTAAAACTGTACAGGGTGGCCAAAAATTATTTTTCAATTAAGAACTTTTTAAATGGACTACATTAGTTGTGACGTCAAGACCCCCACTTCTAGTGGCATACAAGTTTACGGCCGAAATTGTGATATTGGAATTTGACCCGTATTGCGTTGTCCATAAGGACTATAATATATAGTACTAAAACATTGTCGGGAATTTTATAGTATTTCTGTATGTTGAAAGATTATTTAAGGACTTCCAATACCTATTTCACATTTAAGAAATATGTTAAAATATATGTATCCACGTATGATTTATAAAAACTTCATTTTAGTTTTATAAATTAATATGTAAAGCGGCGGAAACTTCCTCCAATAGGAATAAAGAATGCAAAAATTCAAATTATGAGTTTGCAGCTAACTTCAAACACTTAATTCATTTTCGTTCATTTCGACAATGAACTTGACGTTTAACTTAAGTTTTCTCCCAGTTTCAAATCTATTCTACTATTTTTTCTAATACACAATACACTAGTCTTTGTGCTTAATTTCAAATATGGGTTTGTGCTTTGCACCTGAGTGTGATCATATCAATAAAACTGGATGTAAAATGTTTAGTTTCCCAAAGGATTCCACATTAAATAATAAAAGAGGTAAAGCAATAATGTGTATGTTAGTTTGATTATCGTTTCTTAAATATGGGTATATGTAAATTGTGAAGACAAAATAATGCTTAAGTACCTACCTGTGCTTTCTTTAATATTCTATATTTTTTTAAATAGGTTTAAGGTTTAATTGATTTTTATTGTATTATTGACACCAAGGTAAGTGGTTATAAAATTTGCGTCAGCGACACTGACACTAACGACAGCTGTAACAAGTCAGAAGTATAATGAAGTTAGCAGCAGTGTAAACTTTATTTTAATATCCGTCTGTCATGATAGTAGTACGTACGGTTGCATAATTATGTGACGTCACACTAATGTGGTCCATTGAATTTTCTTAATTTTTTCAAATGGAACACCCTGTATATTTTTCAACAATGTGATGTAGAAATGAAAAACGAACATTTTTTGTAAGTACTTCCCTATGGCTAATTGCAACCAATTTCGTTTCGAGATATCGAGATCCTCCGACGCACTATTGCCCCACCCTGTATATATAAATTGTATTTTTTTTAAATGGAACACCCTGTATTTTATTTTATTTTTTTTGACGTAGAATTTCAGTCTAATATCAACAATATAGAATATGTATATAATACTTACTTTTAACAGTTTTCGAAATATTTGCTTTTAAACATAAATTAGGTACGAGGTGTCAACTCCAATTTTGCCCCCCCCCCCCCCTCTATTTCCTTATTTGTGAAGATATTTTAAAATTTTAAAATGTAGCCTTATAAATATAATCAAAATTACCTAGCGCCAATACATACAGGGTGGTGAAAAAAAGATTTTTTTAAATGGAATACCCTGTATATTTCTTGACAGGTTTGATGATTTTAAAAATGTATAACTCCTTGAGTTTAGATCAAAATCGGTCGAGATATTCAAGGATAAACATGAGAAATATTTGTTTTCACACTTTCGAGGTGGCTTGGCATTCTGACTTAATTGTTGACATTTTGCTGTCAAAATAATGTTCCTTGGCAATAAATATCAAATACTTAAAAATCTCTCTAAGATCAAACATGTATTTTATTAACAAAGAAAATATGTTTAAGAAAATATAAAAATAACAATTAACAGAAAAATAAACTTCACATAATTTAACAAAATACAAAACAAAAACCACCATGATTTACTCGAAATTTATTGTACACATTTTTGAAAGTATGTTTTGCAGGGACCCGAAGTCTGGGGAGTCATTTTAACCAAATTCCCTATATGCTGCAGCTTGATTTTTATTACACAAAAGATAAATTTCGACAATTGCACATCTTTCTTCTACAGAATATCCCATTTTGCCCGTTAATTATATACAAGTTAAATACAACAAAACATTATACATATATATATATATATATATATATAATATGAACAATGTAAAAATTACATTCACAATAACATTCATCAACAATTAAGTCAGAATGCCAAGCCACCTCGATAGTGTGAAAACAAATATTTCTCATGTTTATCCTTGAATATCTCGACCGATTTTGATCTAAACTCAAGGATAAAGTTATACATTTTTGAAATCAGCTCAAAGAGCGCTACAAACCTGTCAAGAAATATACAGGGTATTCTGGAGGGTATTCCATTAAAAAAAATCAACTTTTTTTTCACCACCCTGTATGTATTGGCGCTAGGTAATTTTGAATATTATATTTGAAAAATTCGGAAAATGTCTGATAAGGCTAAATTTTAAAATATCTTCACAAATAAGGAAATAGAAGGGGGGGCAAAATTAGAGTTGAGTGTGTACTTACAGGGTCATACAATTTATATATTTAAAAACAAATATTTCGAAAACTATTAAAGGTAAGTATTATAATATATTCTATAGTGTTGAAATCAGACGGAAATTCTACGTCGAAAAAGGCAATAAAATACAGGGCATGGTATTAAAAGTGTGTCGTGGAAATAGTTCCAAGTCATTTTTAAAATTTCGAGTCAATAAACCGACAGACGAGCAAGTGAAAAACCTTAAATTTCCGTTTTTTTCACCATTTCAAACGTTAAATCGCTTGATGAATAATACCTACAATAATACATTTATTTATAAATATGTTTTATAATAAAAACTGAAAAAAGTACTACAAGACGACTAATATAATATGAAATGTTTCCTATAAATCAGAGATAATAGATATTATTGTGTTTAAAACATGTTTATTATAATATTAGATATCCTCAAAAGATATTTATTAATACTTAATTCGTTTTACGAGAGTCTACTAATCGACAGTCAGCCACTAATTTGATTAATGTTTGATATCACATAACAATTATTTTTGATAAGAATTAAACCAAGGCGAAAACAAACAACGTATGCATATCTATAGTTTAATGTTTTCAATGAGTGCGACCGCCTTGAAGATTATTAATTGTAACATGATCTACAATAATTTTAAAAAATTCATTTTTCTCATTTATGTGTGATTCTTATACAATTTATTGATAATGTAGAAGTAAATATAAAAAGAACGAACAAAAGTTCAACGGAAATATATATTTTCGACTTCATTCTTTAGAAAATCTTATGTGAAACAACACTGTACTGTACAAAAGGACAAACCATTTTTCCTCGTTTTTCCCTATTATTGTGCAACAATATTATGCTAGCCAAGAAATTCCAACAAAAGCTATGAGTAAGTTATTTTTATGACGCTGCATTATATTTATCAGTTTCACAATTCAAATTTAATAATCATGGTAACCCGATTCGGTTGCGTAGTGGGCCAGATTATGTTCTGGTGATAATGGTTTATCAAAGCAGTGGGTTTAAATTCTTATTAGCTTCGACAGTATGGCCAAAGTCTACAGGTATGGCAATGTCAGTGGATAGCGCTTCAAAAAATAATTTTTATTTACGGGTTAATGTAAAGCTAAGAACTTAATAAAAATTAATATTGATTTAATGATTTGTATGTTTAAAAAAAACAAAAAGCAGTCTTTGTTATACAGGGTGTTTGGCAGATGGTTTGCCAAATGGGGAGGGTGGATAGGTGAGGCCATTTGGAACATATTTAGCCCCAATGACCTCTATACAAAGTCTCACGGTTTTCGAGATATAATTTTTTTTGTTAATTTTGAAAATTTCCTAAAATTCAGCATATCAGCTATTGTAACAATTTTTTTAATTATTTTAACAGCTAAAAATAATTTTTATCTGTGTCTTTAATGTATCCCTGTTCCAATGAAATCGATAAGTAACGCTGATAAAGAATGGAAAAAAAATGTGAGCTAAGGAAATCCCGACAATGGGTAGACATTTTTTTTAAATGCAACTTTGCATTGCATTTAAAAAAAAAGTAAAAGCGATCAAGATGTTCAAATGCTTTTAAAATGTTCTCTAGTTTATGCCCTTTCTAACGGTATATCACATTCCATAAAAACTTTTAAATAACTTGAGAAAATCGGTGATACTTGTTTACAAGGAATACATTATAAAAAAAATCGTTGTTTTCTTTAGTCCTTAATTTTCTCGCAATATAACTCAGTATTGCGAGAAAATTAAGGACTAAAGAAAACAACGATTTTTTTCTTATAATTAATTACAAGTCTTAGCTTGGCGACACCTTCGACGCATTTCAACTACTGTATTTGTGCGGAGCCGCGTCTCTTCTTTCATTGTATTGAATGCCAGTGTTAACTTCTGCAATTAAATGGTCCCGGTTTTGAATTTGATTGTTTTTTATGGAACAATTATTATAACAAATTGTGTATGGAAAAAATAGGCGGTCTTATCTACAATTTCTAAGAATAGGTTAAGTATGTGTGTAATAAAAAAATTACCTTGCACCGGAGTGTAATGTAGTTATTGTAGCGAAAAGATAGTAACAAAAACAATAACGAATAAATGACTTTATTTAGGCTTTATACAAGCATAATAACAAAAACCTAATTTGATATACTCACATTGATGTTTCATCTCTAAACATACAATTTATAAGTTTATTGAATCTTCTTTAATGCATTATAAAAATTGGATTAAAAATGACAAATTTCTGAACGTCTAAAAATAAATTATTGAAAAAAATTTTTTTAACTCACCACAAAATTCATTCATTATGGTCACCAACCCAAAAACGATGTCCCCAAGAAGGTGTACATGTTCTTAGATTCAATAAACTTAATAATTGTATGTTTAGAGATGAAACATCAATGTTAGTATATCAAATTAGTTAGTTTTTGTTATTATGCTTGTATAAAGCCTAAATAAAGTCTTTATAAACAATGCATATCAAGCAAAGAAAGAGAATTGTAAAAAAACAATAACGAATTTTAACAAAACCAGTAACAATATAACAATTATTATAACGAACAAATACAAAGTTTTCGGCGGCCCGCACACGTTAAAAGTATAATGGCACAATATTATGCCATAATGTGAAACAATTAAATTGGGTACAAAAACAAGTATCACCGATTTTCTCAAAGTAATTTAAAAGTCTGTATGATCTATCGTTAGAAAGGGCATAGACTACAGAACATTTTAAAAGCATTTGAACATCTTGATCGCTTTTACTTTTTTTTTTAATGCAATGCAAAGTTGCATTTAAAAAAAATTTCTACCCATTGTCGGGACTTCGTTAGCTCACATTTTTTTTTTCCAATCCTTATCAGCGTTACTTCGATTTCATTGGAACAGGGATACATTAAAGACACAGATAAAAATTGTTTTTAGCTGTTAGAATTATAAAAAAAATTGTTATAATAGCTGATATGCTGAATTTTAGGAAATTCTCAAAATTAACAAAAAAAATTATATCTCGAAAACCGTGAGATTTTGTATAGAGGTCATTGGGGCTAAATATGTTTTAAATGGCCTCACCTATCTACCCACTCCATTTGGCAAACCATCTGCCAAACACCCTGTATATTTTCAAGCACCTAAACACGTGGTTTTTAACGCCAATTTTCATAAAAAAGAGGCACCGTTAACAATTTATTTTAAGATTTTTTCCATTAAAAATATGTTAACAAGTTTCCACTGCTGCTAATAATTAAATTTTTTCTGTATCACCCTGTAGGTACAAATTAAACTTATTAGATAACGTTTTTAGTTCTCAATTAGCTTGATACAGTACTTTTATACTTTAATTATGACCTACTAATTTTGTGAGTACCTAAATTTTATGTACATAGCCGGCACGTGTATTGCAAAATGAAATACAAATAATTTGATTTGCCTGCCTGAGGGACAAACAAACTGTGCCTGAGGTAAAATAAAAGTAGAATAACGGATACAAAGAATCTATATTGAAACGTACCTCAATTTTTGTTGTCACAAATATTTGCTCGAATATTTGCGACAAATGTCTGCACTATTGTTAATAGTTTACCCAAGTAGCCAGAGTACAGGGTGGGCAAATTTTGATGTTTTTATAGTGTAACTCGATAACTATACAGCGTCCACCTAGTGCGCGGAAGTCAAATATCTTGGTCATTAAAACAGATAAATAGATATTTCTTTTTTGCGATGTACCTAGTTTCACAAGCTCTACAAAATCAAAACAATGCCAGTTATACAGGACGTGTCATTTCTTCTGGGCAGGTAGCAATTTTGGTTTTATAAATGGCAACCTATATATTTTTTTATTTTTTTCGTAATCTACGCTAAAAGTAAAAGTTACTTTATGAAAATACTGACAGTTTTCGAGATATTTGGCTCGACATGTTTTTTTCCTCAATTTTCGTTGCTCGCAAAATCTGCAATTCTGAGGTCGTGCCAATCAATCATCATTAAAAATATTTGTTGGCTAAATGTTGTGCAAGAATGGCTCTTTGAAATGTTACATCAGAAATTGGTCTGTGATATACAGGGTGCGAAAAAAATTTTGCCAAACATGATAAAAGAAAATTTGAAAAATCTCCGTTAATTCAAATAGGACACCCTGTATTTTATTGAATAATAAGATGCACCATTGAATACTCTACAACTTTGCTATAGCTTTCTTGAGGCATTTTTTTGAGGAGAATGTAACAGGTTTGACAAATTTTAAATATCTGCACTTTTCAAGTTATAATTTAATGACAGACGCCTTGACAGTCACTGGTCTAAATGACATACGCCTACTAGGAGAGAAACGCGAAAAATGGGGCAGGTGTATATGAGTTTGTTTTGTTTATAAAATAAGAAGTTTTGAATCCTTAAGTGGGGGGTCATGTGTTTATGGGTTAACAGTACTAGTCGTCGATTATGATCCGAATTTTTTTTTGTAAGTTGTAAAATGGCCAGGTTGAGTTTTTAAAAAAAATTCCCGGTTTAAATGCAATTCCGGCGCCGCTGGGCAAGTTTTCGGTGCATTTACGTCTGACCCTCGGTCTGACCGGTCGACAGTGTTGCCATTGTAATTAAAGCTTGGATGATATAAAACCAATGCAATATGTACTTAATCAAATAAGAGGTATTTCAGTTCAGCTTCCAAAGATACCCAATCAAGGGTAGTGAAAATGAAAAATTAATTTAATTGCATAAACAGGTTTATTGAAACATGCAGTTTTAAATTTCATAACGAAAATGGTGCTTAATGCAAATGAAAATGAAAAAGTCAGTTGCATAAATCCGCCTATTATTATAACACAAATGGTATTTTTCTCGGTATTCTTTAAATAACAAGTTTTGAAAACGAATCTTTTCACACGAGTGAGACAGTTTGGTGGAACGAGCAGAAGCCCCGTACAGGACGACATTTTGACGACCATCGGATTTTGATGTTCCAGAAGGTAACGAATCATTTGAAGTAGGTTTTAGCTTTTAACCTCGAAGTTCAAACAGAAATCATTTCTAGAGGGTTTTGGTCTTGGTGCGGCCGTGGAACTCTATTATTATTTAGTTTCTGAGCGTTGCCTACGACCAAGTAGTTTCGGGAAGAATTCTATGTTGAACGCAAGTGTCCTTAAGAAAAAAAAAGCAGTAGATTTTATTGAAAGATACTGAAATAAAATTTCTCGTTTCTCTTCTTCGACTGTGTTGAAAACCCCGCTGAAAGACATGTTGCCTTTCCGGAAGGTTATGTCACTACCTCAGTTTCTCTTACCTTAATATCCAAACATTAATTTTTTTAACGACATATATTTTTCATATAAGGATTTGTATTGACATTTTTATAAACTATTTATTTTATGTTCGAGTTCAGACCAATTACCTCAGTTTAAAAACCACCTAGACGATTTATCGTAAACAAAATATCCAGAATCATGTAATGTGTTAATTATTTACAAACCTTGTCACATAATTATTGAAATTAACAAGTTATTGATAGACCCACGAGTACTTTAGTACACAGAAGTACAAAAGAACTAGTTTAATTAGCACAACGTAAAATATCTTAATTATTTGCGGAAATTATTAATGTCAACGACTAAAAGTTGGCGAGTGCGAAAACCTATTTGACTAATTGAATTATTAACATTATGGCTGAGGTTTTTCTGTTAACCAATTCTTAGAAAATTTGTTTTATGACTTAATGGGAATATTTTAGACTGCGCTCTCTTTTGACTACACTTTGATCGAGACTTTGATGTTAAAATGTGCTTGAACTTTTCGCTGATTAAGTCTCGGATTAAGTATTTTCGTTAGAAAAGTTTTGTAATTAACTGAACTATTGTTATATCATAATATACATATATACATAATACACAAATATCTTTTAAATATTTAAGTTGAGAAATAAACTTGAAGATTTGGATATAAGTAGGATATGCTGGAATATATCTTCTTCGATCTGGCTTTTGACACTCGTCGCATGTAATCCTACTAAGCCAATCAACTTGTGTCCGAGGATTACCACTCGAACTTATGTATAATTAACTAGCAAATATTCCAGCATGTAAAAAATAAGTTAACGTAAAGTTAGCTCTGGCTACCGTCAGGCAGGGGACAGTATTAGGTTCAATACTGTTCCTTGAAGAATACCACAAAATATAATAATTTTACTAATTACCTCACGAGTTATGGGACAAAAATGAAAATATCGATAAATCACTGAATCTGACTCAACAAAAGATAAATTCATGGTTGACACTCCTGTACAGGGTGATTCCTATAACGTTCTCACCCCAATTTTTTTGTTTGTCTTTGGAAATAATAAAAATGTTTAACGTACCTAACTCATAGTGTTTTTTCCAAGGATTTCGAAAAAAACAATTGAAAGTCAAATAAAAGTGGGAAAAAAACAAAATGATTTATTTTTTAATGGAACGCCCTGTATATTTTTACAATTTTGAAAAAAGGTTTAAATTCTCTTTCCAATAATATAACATAACATATATTTACCTTCATATTTAGTAGAAATACTGATAATTATTATCATTAATAACAATATTTATCAGTATTTTTATCGAGTTTTTACTAAATATTAAGGTAAATATATGTCATGTTATATTTTTGGAAAGAGAATTTAAACCTTTTTTCAAAATTGTAAAAATATACAGGGAATTCCATTAAAAAATAAACATTGCTAAGTATGTTTTTTCTCACTTTTATATGACTTTCAATTGTTTTTTTGTTGAAATTTTCGAAGTGCATGGAAAAAATACTATAAGTTAGGTACCTACGTTAAATGTTTTTATTTCCAAAACTCAAGTGAAGTTAGCGCCGCTTTTTTTGAAAATCAAAAATTTTTCATGAGTTCCCGGTAGAAAAGGCATAGTTCTAGAGTTCTAGTAGAGAAAACATAAAGAGTTCCGGTGAATTAAGCTCAGAAATCGAAAAAATCAATATGACGGCACTAACTTCACGCAGCGCCGTTTTTTTTTTTAAAAGAAGGAGTTCTGAGGGAATTTATTGGTAGAGGCAGAAGAGTTCTGGAGTTCCTGATGGTTTTCGAAAATAGTTCCCGCGTTTTTTCAAAGTTATGAATTTTTTTTTTTTATATAAAAAGGTGTTTCTCAAAAAATCAGTTCTGAGTAGCGCTCGATGAGTTCTACAAGAGTCGCCAACGAGAACTCTCGTTAAAAAATCGCTGCAATTGTTATTAACAAATTATTGGTGGAAATTTCAAAGTTTTCTATTTTCACGCCCCCAAAGCTACAAAATTAATTATGCGATAGTTCTGATGAGAGTTCTGAGCGGCGCTCGATGAGTTCTACAAGAGTTGCCAACGAGAACTCTCGTTAAAAAATCGCTGCAATTGTTATTAACAAATTATTGGTTGAAATTTCAAAGTTTTCTATTTTCACGCCCCCAAAGCTACAAAATTCATTTTGCGATAGTTCTGATGGGAGTTCTGAGCGGCGCTCGATGAGTTCTACAAGAGTAGCCAACGAGAACTCTCTGAGAAAACGCGGAAATTATTTTCGAAAACCATCAGGAACTCCAGAACTCTTCTGCCTCTACCGATAAATTCCCTCAGAACTCCTTTTTTTTTTAAAGCGGCGCTGCGTGAAGTTCGCGCCGTCATATTGATTTTTTCGATTTCTTAGACTAATTCACCGGAACTCGTTATGTTTCTCTACTAGAACTCTAGAACTATGCCTTTTCTACCAGGAACTCGTGAAAAATTTTCGATTTTCAAAAAAAGCGGCGCTAACTTCACTTGAGTATTTCCAAAGACAAACCAAAAAATTGGGGTGAGAACATTATAGGAATCACCCTGTACATTCAATTACAAAAACTCACAGAGGAACACATAGTAAACCAGACAATTCCTTCGGGAAATTTGCCTGTATAAGAATGCTCACCGAGATGCTCACCCTTAGACGTGTGTGTTTTCTTTTTATATTTATACCTGAAGAGAACTGGAACCTTTGATGTGACGGTAGCTCTGACGCAGTTTCCACAAACTCCAAGACCAAAACCGATCAGTTTTAATCGCCTTCGGATGATACCAACTTGGTTGGCGGAACGCGTCGAATAGACTGTTACTGTTTTGGTGTTTGCAGAAACTACGTCAGTGCTATTTTTACGAGTATTTTTACTATCTTATGATGTTACAACCATGAATAGTTGTTCATCATTTTACATAAGTATGTACTTCAATAAAATCGTGGATCAAAAATAAACAAATTAAAAATGTTCCAACATTATAGGCGAGATTATAAGTATTTAAGGAAGTAAGTATGATATAAATACGAGTATAAATATTATATTTTAGTTAAATATTTTATTTTCATATTTCTCTATTCTGCACATTATA
The DNA here is from genome assembly GCA_963680705.1 of Rhagium mordax. NCBI lineage: Eukaryota > Metazoa > Arthropoda > Insecta > Coleoptera > Cerambycidae > Rhagium > Rhagium mordax. Next base: position 68,009,598 of record OY796658.1, read on the forward strand.
ATCGACACAATCAGAAAACCAAATTTCATACCTACACAATACACGACAACACCTGTACCTATAACCATACAAGTCAAGTCGTTAATAAAAACCGAGATAAAGACATATTTTATTAATACCATAGCCTCCCAGATTATGTCAATTTGATTGGCGAAATCTCGGGCGAAATGCAGTCAAATTTAGGCAATCTAGGGAAATATTCTGAAGTATTCACAAGGAAATATTGACTTATCCTTTTTGGTCAGCAGTATGACTTTAGAAATAGGTATGCTCGAAAATATGTCTGCAAATGCAATATCGAGTGCAATATACTCTTCATTTTTCATAATACAATAATAAGACCGAGAATAAGACCAAAATTATGTATGAAGATATGCAATAATTTTTTAAGAATACATACAGGGTGTTCCAGTTTTTTATAGCAGGACTTTAACAGTCGATAGGCATTTAAAAATTCTTTAAAAAAGTTTATATAAACATAGGTTGAGAAATGCTTAGTTTTCGAGATACAGAGTGTTCAAGTTTGAAAATAAATATATGGATTTATATTTCCAGAATGCTAAAAAGTATCGAATCCAAACTTGCCAATTCTTTACATACAATTTAGAGGCCTATTTTAGAGTAACAAACTACTACTTTACTTAACCATGGGCGTAGATATATGAATTTAATAAAGCTCTTTTTTACAAAAAAGTAGTACGCCTCTGATATTTTCTCATGTTCCCAGTTTAATTCAATAAAGCAAGAAAAAACAAAAATTAAATGTCTCTTGGCACTTTTTGATATGACATGCCGTTGTTCAGAAAATTTACATTTAATCTTTTGATGCACGCCTCTGGACGAATTTTAGACAAAGTCGCTCAGAATTTCACAAAATTTTATGGTGCGAAAAGTCTTTTAAAAAGAATGAACGGAACATTTAAAATATTTATTATAAAAGTTTATTATCATGTAAATCAAAATTTTTATAACACAATGTATTAAAACGCAACGGTCGAACTAAAATACATAAGTTATTAGAATCTCATCAAAAGCGAGCAAAAGATTAAATGTAAATTTTCTGAAAAACGGCTTGTCATATTAAAAAGTGCCGAGAGACATTTAATTTTTGTTTTTTCTTGCTTTATTGAATTAAACTGGGAACATGAGAAAATATCAGTGGCGTACTACTTTTTTGTAAAAAAGAGCTTTAGTAAATCCATATATCTACGCCCATGGTTAAGTAAAGTAGTAGTTTGTTATTCTAAAACAGGCCCCTAAATTGTATGTGAAGAATTGGCAAGTTAGGATTCGATACTTTTTAGCATTCTGGAAATATAAATATAAATTCCGAGATAAATTCATATTTATTTTCAAACTTTAACACCCTGTATCTTGAAAACTAAGCATTTCTCAACCTATGTTTATATGAATATTTTTTTATAATTTTTAAATGTCTACCCTCGTACTGTACGACTGTTAAAGTCCTGTTACAAAAAACTGGAACACCCTGTATATTGTTCATGTTCATGCGATTTTAAAGGCATTTTCGGCAGACTATTAAATATAGAAAATCAAACAACTCCGAGGGCAACTCCTACAGCGAACTTTAAACATAAATTTGTCTTGATAGTCGATGTATCTCAAATTAATTAAGTTTTATTTTCGGAGATTTCATTTCGCATAATGAACATAATTTGAGCTATTAACTGATAGATGTCAACAATATCATTTTGGATTACCTATTTTAACCCACAGATGACGCTAGTGTACGGGTATATAAATGTAAAGAACGACTAGTAGAGCATCGAGTAGAGCATAATGATACTATAAATCGAGCCATAAATTGTTGCATGAACTGATAAATAATTTCAATTTGTTCATTGTCGGATAAACCCGAGGGGTGAGCAAATGTCAAAACATGTGTACACCATAATTAATTATTTAAGCATTTAAAAGTATTAAATTATATTTAAAGATATTTAAAGGTATTTAAAGATATTTAAAGGTATTTAAATAGATTTAAAAGGTATTTAAAGGTATTAATATTTAAAGGTATTTAAAGGTATTTAAAGATATTTAAAGGTATTTAATAGTATTTAAAGGTATTTAAAGATATTTAAAGGTATTTAAAGATATTTTTAAAAAATTACATTTCGGAAGACATTCCAATGCAAAATAATGAAACTTATTTAAAAAGTATTAATAAGTATTTAAATGTATTTAATAAGTATTAAAAGGCCATTAATAAATATTTAAAGGTATTTAATAAGTATTTAAAGGTATTTAATAAGTATTTAAAGGTATTTAGTAAGTATTTAACGATATTAAATAAGTATTTAAAGTAATAAATAAAAAGTAATTAACATTTAAAAGTATTTAAAACATTTAATAATATTTAAAAATATTTAAAATGTATTTAAAGACACCATATTTAAAGATTTGCGCACCCCTCGGATAAACCACATTTGTTTTGTAATACTTATCTGCACAATCAGGCAAATGTATTTGCAGTACTCTGCAATTCTAACTTTGTTGCCATGATCTATGAAGTTTTCAAAACTGCACTATAAACATCACATATTATTAAACCGAATTGACAACTGTTACCTGAAATAGCGGGTGAAATAGTTATTTTCATAACACAGTGGGAAAAATAGATGTTTCCCAGATGAGTACGATAATGCGAGCGATAATGTTCGTGCTGTAAATCACATAAATTCTCTAGAGAAACACTTTTCGTGTTACTGATTAAAATTTTTCCTACGAACATCTTATAAATATACCTCTCGATATACCTATACAATAAGTATATAAGTTCAAACTTTTGACGTTTCACTTGATAAATATATTTTTTTCTATTACCACCATCCAAAACACACTTTTGTGCACTGTTTACTGTACGCAAACTAGATAATTTCTCATAGCACTTAAAAAGTGACATAAGCGTGCGGCAAATAAGTGACATAACTGTGCCGCAAAAATTTTATCTGCACAGTTTCAAGAAAAACTTTATAGGTACCTAATACCTATGGAAAAAAATCTATTAATTTTTTATTTTTGGAGAAAAAAAGTGTGGTTGTAGAAACAGTATAGTGTGCTGCACGTGTAAAAATGCAATTTCTCACTCGTTTGAATTGTGGCTCGTGCCACAACTTCTTCAAACTCGTAAGAAATTTGCACTTTTCTGCATTTGTCACACAACATACTATTTCAGCAAGCGTCACATTTTCAGCACTATTTCTCGCATTTGTATGGACTACGGATACCTAATGAGGATTTCTGGAACGCAAAGGTTTACCCGACAATATTTTTGGATTAGGTATTTTCGAGGGGTGTTTCGCTAAAAATATTATGTACACTAATTCCCAAGAAAATTAGTAATTCCTCTAATTCCCTACTAATTTCTCTAATTCCTTACTAATTCCCCTAATTCTTTACTAATTCCCCTAATTCCTGACTAATTCCCCTAATTCTCAACTAATTCCCCTAATTTCTACTAATTCCCTACTAATTTCTTAGTAATTCCCCTAATTCTTAAGTACCTAATTCTCTTAATTCTTCATGCTGATTGGTAGTTAACACCAATAGTGGAACCTATTCATAAGCAATAACATCAAGGTAAAAAATATTAATATTAAACTCTTCATTAAGTTATAAGATAACGAGCAAGGTAATTAGAATTTGTCTAAATTTTTGTAATAAAAACTCATGAAAATAAACATTTTATTGATTTGAGTGAGAGTACTCATATTGTATATTATAAAAATAATATTTATATTACTACATAAATAAACTGAAAATATTAATAAAAGGCTCCACTGTTTTTTAAAAACCTTATATTTACTCTTAATATTGAGCAGGTCCAACCGCTTTAATTCAAATGGTCCGCTACCAATGAGATTAATAGGACCGTAAAAGATCTTCTATTATTCAACCGATAAACCATGATTGGTCACAGAAAACTGCGTAATACTTTTCCAAGTTTATTTCAAGTCTTGTTTCACCTGAGACATCTTCAGATTCGGATTGCAAAAACTCTTCATCAACTGAATCAGAATCATCGAATTCAATCTTCGTATCTTCTCCAGAGTCAATGTTAGAAGCCGCGCGCACTGTATCCTCGTTTCTTATTTCGCTTCTTGCTGGTCATTTTTGAAGTTGATGTCGGCTGTCTTTTTTGAGCTTTCTTTTGAAGTTGTTTTCTAGTACCACCGATAAATCGCTTCAATCAATCGGTCTAAACTCTCGGACTAAATTTATGTAGACTGATGGTCTAGATGGTCTAGAGTACCTGCGGCTCACCCAAAAGTCCCGGATTCGAATCCCGGTCGTGGCAATGGAAAATACTGTGAGATGGATTTTTCCATTATACACGGATATTGGATGTGTGGCAGTGTGGCCATTGTCTTTAAATGTGTAGCCCCCTCCCGCACAAGGCTCTTCTAGAGCTTTCTGGGATAAAGGTCGTATTTACCTACATGTGGTGTTATATTGTTATTATTACTGAGTTACGAAGTTGTTTTGTTTGGTTTTGCTTGTTTACAACGGCGATACTAGTACACGTGTGAATTATGGAATAAGCGCGCATGCGTGGTTGTACAGTGCCCGCCAAAAAGTCTGTACCATAGGGGAATAATTTTATTATTGACTTTCAGAAAAATTTTTTGATATCAAAATAATATTTAAAAATATAGTTCAGAAATTACGCGTAAAAATGGTAACAAGTTTTATTTTTCGAATCGAGCAACTAAATTTCATATTTGGATGTTTTGCATTATGAACAACTCGGAACAACTTTTTCAAATAACATTTTTCGACATCTTCAAAAATAAAGGTAGTTTATTCTTAAGCCAATTTTAAATAATTCGATTTTCCGACCTTAGCACCCGGACTAAGACGCTTACTCGTTTGAGACCATGCACAAACTTTTATCAAGTATAAAATTTTTCTGAAAGCCAATAATAAAATAATTTCCCATATGGTGCAGACTTTTTGGCGGACACTGTAGATAGAGTTGCGTGCGCTGCGAATTAATTCTCCCCTAATTACGTAATGTATCCTACTAATTCCTTAGTAATTGCTGCTAATTCCCCTAATTCCACAACTAATTCCCCTAATTCCACAACTAATTCCCTTAATTCCTACTAATTCCATACTAATTCCCCACTAATTCTCCTAATTCTCTACTAATTCCCCTAATTCCTGGAGTTTGTACACCAAAATTCCCCAGCGAAATACCCCTCGGGTATTTTACTCGGTATTTTATGAAACTATTGGTTTACGCCATCCGAAACGATTTTTCAAGATGAGTTAGCCAACAGCTATATACTAAATATTGCTCGATATATTGTGGAGATACTTGGACGATTAGTGAAGTAAGTTTAACATTTAACATAACGTAACTTTTTTCATCCGACAGTAGCAGTTAAATCAAATAAACAAAAACAATGGAGCATTTACTCGATTTACCCTGTATCAATGCCAAAGTAGAGAGTAGATGTTTGAATCATGGCTTCCATAAAATGGTAAATAATAATTAGGTATAAAAAAAGTGTCAATTTAATTTCACAGCACTGTATTTAGTTGTTTATCTTCATAAATCAATCGCATCTATTTGACAGTAGGGAATCAAAACACTTGAAAGATTTTAATATCTATCCATTGTTTGATATTTCTTTTAAATCTACCCAGTTTTCGTAAGTCATATTTAATTGAAATCAACCTTTCTGGGACTGACTAATTATACTTTGCATTTGTGACTTACGGTAAGTACATAAAAAATTTTTGTTGAATATATCTACAATATTCGAGACTGATTAAACTAATTGACCAGCCTCCAAGCCCAAAGGGAATTTATAAGAAATTTATCTCAAGGTTTAAATTAAATTATCACATGATCTTATTTACATTTAACTGTAATTTTCATATTGCTGATTTGATTTAAATACGTTACTATCATAGGTATGGTAATTATGAATAAAAATGTACCTACATGATATTTCGACTCAAACATTTAAATAAAGTCATTGTGAAAATAGAGTTGCTTCCTACTAATGGGGAAAAATTTCATACATATAGGTAGGAAAAAAATATATTTCTATAACTCTATAATCCTTCAGTATTTTTTGGGTTTATTGTAATTCGTTCGTAACTTCTCGTAAATTTAAACCATTCGTTTTTCTTTTCGTTCAAAACCGAGTGCAAAACTTTTGTATCAAGGACACAAGGAACCTCGTTATAGGTACTTATACCTAGAATTGTATATAACATTATTATAACAGTATGAACTTTAAAAAATCCAAATACCTAGTAAAAAATGTTGACAGCTGATGATTTTTGATATTATAAAATAGGAATCTCAACATCTATACTATAAACCTAAAATCAGTTAACCAACACAGAGAATAATTGCATACTAATCATATGCAGTCTCGTGTGAAGTAAATTTAGATAACATAAGGAATCATATTTTAGTTATTAATTAAAGTTAAAGTTACCTGTCATATAGTGAAGAAGGAGTGCACATATGGGGTAGATTGTAGGGCTGTAAACAATATCAGGGCAGGCATATCCAAGCACTGACACAACACGATCGGTAACACTTCGCCCTTTGTGTGTCATGTAGTATGACTGGCAGTGGGAGGGCTCAACAAAAGGAGGCAAGCTAATCGGTTTGTCTGGTAAGTCGGGACTCCCAAATACTTGATTCACCATATCCCAATAAAAGCCGTCCATTATGTTAGATTTACCATTTTGATGCTGTGTACACAGCAGGGGCCACAGCTCCTTTCGTATAGGACTGTTAACAGGCCAAGCATTATTGCGAAGAAGTTGTTTGAGGTCTTGCTTTCGCCCCTGTTGCAAAAGCGTCCTGACATCATTAATAGTCTTGAGCGGTTTTGAAGAGGGACTGGGTGGAACAACGGTTATTCCACTGGAATCAACCAGTGGAGTATACACGTTGGAACTATCAGCAACTTCTTCCAACACCGAAGGCATTATTAACATTCCTGATGGTCCAGCTGCAGCCCCTCCGATAGAGCAGCCCTCTATGTTAGATCTTGCAGCATTTTCATACCTGAAAAGAAACACTGAAATCACTTTAATCCCGGCACAAATAAAGAAAAACGACAATACAGATGACATACCACTCACAATAAATCTGACCTCTAGTACCAACGACAGTAATAACAATCTCAACGTCGAAATTGATTTTAATAAGATAATCAGTGAGCTTAACTAGATCTACTTGTTGTTGAGAACGCTGACGAAATTTTATCTCACATAACACCCCCGTAACAACACACCACAAAGATAAATGAATATTAAATTGGATACTTACACTTCTTCAACGATTTAATTGTAACCTAAAAAGGTAACCTCCGAGTTAGACATTTGATGCAAGAATTAACGGATGGAAGCAATCGATACGGCTGGCTAAACGTCCGGTTTCGGCTTTTTCTCCCCGTTACGACACCACAGACGACGTTCACGCACTTCACCAATTTGTTTTTACACTGATCACAAATTAAATGTACCTACTTATGACCAAATTTATCCAAGTAAACACAACAAATATGAACCACAAATCAATTAACATTGGCTGTAAAATTAACTTCACAGTGTTATGAACCCTCCAACTAAGAGTAATAAAGTTACCAGTCCATTTAATTTATTACTTTAAATTTTTTTCGTTCGCATTTATGACCCCGTACTACACTCACGTTCCACAGAGTGTACTAAAATACTCGATCTGCTTCAACTCCTGCTCGGTTTGTCAATGCGCGATTTGCGCGAAAGCCGAAAAAGCCACTCCCATTTGAGAATTATGTTCCATGCGACACGCTGTATGTGCAATTCTGATAAGTGCGAAAGTGCGGCAACTCGATAATGACAAACGACAAACTTCAGAATCAGATATACACGTGACTCTCATAGTCACGCGGTCTTGATATCTCTTGGACACGCAACTTTAGTCTTCTCGATCAAATCATGAAACTGTCGAGAAAAGGTATTATTGGCATTGATGTCAATAATAACAAAATACATCTGCAACGCTGCAACCCAACAAACAAATCTGAATCGAATTTGCTACTTTATATAGGCAATACTATATACAAAACCAAAACACCAAAATTAAGTGTTATCCGCATAGAATATCAAATAAATATGTAATATATATACGTATATATATTTGGTGCCGGTAGATACAAACTATTACAAACACGGCTACATTTGTGATATAAGATATAACTCATATAACTAATGCTAATGGTTACTTATTTTCATTGCAGTAGTTTCAATAAATAAAATTTTTAAAATGGACTTTTTTGCCTTATCGATATATCGAATAACGATATTTGCGATCGAAACTATCGATAGATATCAACATATCGATAAATATCAACATATCGATATATCCACATATCGTTATATCGACATATCGATATATTGACAAATATCGATATATTGACAAATATCGACATGTCGATATATCGATAAACATCAACACCGAGTCGGTGGCGTAGTGGGCTAGAGCATGAGTGACAGTCATGGCTCTGGCCACACTGCCTATCGTGTCCGGGTTCGAGACCCGTCACCGGCAGATGGCAATGTCGGTGGGTATGGATGTTTGTCTGCGTTTTTTCTATTGTGTAGCCCCCTTAATCCGGACCAAGGCCGGTAAACTCTAAAGGTTACCCCATCTGAACCTGACCTACTCAACATACGCTACTCGGCGACCGCAGGCAGGGATCGTCGTTCTCTGTTCTACAACAGCAGAGCAGTATTAGTGTCTCTTTTTAAGCATATAGAACTGCGGTCGCCAGCTCTTCCTCACCCCGTATTTTCCTCGCCATAATGCTGCTCATTGATGTAACCTGTACAAAGTCTATAAGCCTCGCTTCCGGACAGCCTTTGGCTTTGGATTTGGTGGTTGTCTAATTTCTGTGGTGTGTTTTATGTTTATGTTTATATCGATATATCGTATAATGATATTTGCGATTGGAAATATCGATATATCGATAGTTATCGATACATATCGATCAGAGAAATATGTCTCTGCTATCGATATATCGAATTTATCGATATGTTATCGATATTCGTAAAAAATTTTCAATATCGCCCACCCCTGGTCATCACTACCACACTACTTCTTAAATAAAACTGGACTCCCCACCCACATGGTTGAAATAAAATAATAGAAATGTAACACGGCACCCCCTGCTGACCTCCATGGTAAGAACCAGATCCGTCTTTCAGGGCAGGATTACGAACAAATAGTTACGCACCAATAAAGTAAATCATCAGGGAAATAGTCGGAAATACGTATTTGTTAGGTCTTATAAGATGTCAAATTTCTGGTAGTAAGAATAACAAATCAAATAAAAATATATTCAAATGAGAATCATATAATTCAAACTGGAAACCTTTAAATCATATAGCATTTTTATATTTCTTTTCATATTACTATTATTGTCAAAAATTTACCGTATAACACTTGCATTTGCAAAATTACTTTTTAATTGCTTTTTTTGTATTCTTACTTTTTTTAGTTTCTACAATTGTATCTCAGTTACTTATCTACTAATAAAATTTAAGGTAAACAATTATTCACAGAATTTAACGTGTGTTTAGGTAGATGATCGCTATCTAGAAAATAAAAAATCATTTGTGAAGGCCATAGGCATTTACGATAATTGGAGCGGGTAATGTATCCTGGTACATTGCGGTAATCAGCTGTTTTTTGTCAATACATCTACCGAGCTAAGAATTACCGAACGCAAAATTTCAAATGTAACCCAAAGCATCACTTGACTAATTAATAAATAATTGAAAATTGAATTACTTTTTTATTTTATGCTTATTCATAAGTCCATACTGCTCGCCATGTCAAAATGGAAAGTAAAAAAACATTTATAATGTATTGCATATTTAGGTATACCTACTTACTTACTTAATTCATTATACATATACAATGTTTCCGTCCTCATCTAAAATTAGGTACTTCATTATTTTCGTCAGTGATGGGTATTTTTTTCAAATACTCACAGAATGTCAAAAATTAAGTTTTTTTTAATCATATTTTAAGATTATACCGCATTTACCAACCGATGTAGTCGATCCATAAATTTTGGATCGGGTAGATGTAGCGAATACATTCGATACATTTATTTCATCCCGTCCGGAAAGTACAACAGTACAGTATTCATATGCGGCCGGAAAATGATACATTACGGTATCAGAGCCGGTAAAGTACCGGAAACCACCGGAAACTTATTGCGAACCAATCACAAACTGTTATTATACCTTTTGACAGTTGTTTGACATATAAAAATCAACCGTAAATTAAAAAATAGTGTCAAATATCAAATGACATGAGAAAATAACCAAGTGTCAAATTATACAAATATACTAATATACAAGAAATGACGGGATGAAATAAAATATCATTCGACACACGTCCGTAAGGTATGTTGTTCCAGCCTCGTTTAGATATTCTAGACTCGGCTCCTGGCGTCGCCTCGTCCATAATATTTACTCGGCTGTAACAAGTCACCTTCCGGACTTGTGACGAAAATTACTATTACCGAACGCGGTTCGGTAGATATGTTCTTATTATCGAACGCTCTGATACATTGTGGTATGTAGCGCTCCAATTATCGTAAATGCCTACAGGGTGTTTCATGAGGAACTGTACATAGTCCAATGGTAGATAGGGCCCATCAAGGTTAGTAACAAACCACTATTTAAAATCATTTTATCCAAGTATTTAGGGTTTTACAGGGTGATTTATGAATTTTTACCAAAATTTACTTTCGTTGCCTTTTAGAAACTAATTGTCCGATTCAATTTATTTTCGGTACACTTTAAGTACGATCAAATACCAACAGTACGCCATAATTACAAAACCAAAATTCCAGGTCCGTATTAGGAAAAATTTCATTTTATCTGTGCCCCCTAAAAAGTTGACCCTGTATATGTTTTTTTTAAATCTTATTACTGAAGTTTGAAAGTACATAAACTACCAACAAAAGTGGAATACTTCGTTTTCTTGTCACACTTACAACAGATACAAAATAAACACATTAAATTTAAACATTATCTTGCTAAAATTCAAACTTTCAGTAATTCAATGCTATTGTCAAAGTTACTATCAATTTAAGTTTCTAAGTAATTATAACTATTATTAGTTAAAAATAGTATGAAATACCAACAGTTAGTCGCAATCAACAAGACTCCAGGACCGTATTAGGAAAAATCATCATCTCGTCGATTCCTCCTAAAATTTTCACCCCGTACATCTTATTCTTAACTTTACTTGCTATAATTTAAAAGTACATAAAGTATCAACAAGTAGTGTAGTGTGATCCACACTTTTCAATAAATTATGAACGTCCAACTACCGTAAGTTGTATAGTAATTAAAGGGTAATCTAGTACATTCTGTTCTAATTTGTAATGTAGAATATTTTCATGTTCAGTTCTAGTTTTAAGAAATGAACCTATTTTATTTAGTGTGCAGCTAAAGACATTTGTGCAGGATTTCTGCGAAAGTTTGTCAATTTTTTCTACAGTAGGAATATAATAGACTTTTTATCTAATGACACTGTTAACAAAAGGAGTAGTCGGCTATGGCAATAGTTTGACAGGTAAAATTGTTGATGAGGTATAACTTTTGTTTCTACGTTCCTAATGCCATTAGTCCAACTTGAGAGCAGCAATTAATAGACCGAATTGAACAGTATTGTAACGTAATGAGAAACTACCCAGACGTTATACGAAATTCTGTGGGACATTTAGTAGTTAGACAAATAAAATGCCGTGAAGAGGGGGGTTTACATTTGGAAAATAAGTTATAGATTTTTACTTTTTATTATGTTAATATGTAAATTATTTTGTTTTCTTATGTTGTTTTGTATTCATGTTGCGTTTTTTATTTTGCTTGTTCTGTTCTGTTACTATTAAATTGTTTTAAAATTCAATGAATATTATTTACAGACAGAATAGCTGCTCTAACTGAAACCAATTTATTGAAAATGTCAATTTTATCGAGATAAATTTTGTTGGTTTAAAACCTTTTGAAAGTGTAATAGGAAAACGGATCACACTACACTACTTGTTGATACTTTATGTACTTTTAAATTATAGCAAGTAAATTTAAGAATAAGATATACAGGGGAAAATTTTAGGAGGAATCGACGAGATGATGATTTTTCCTAATACGGTCCTGGAGTCTTGTTGATTGCGACTAACTGTTCGTATTTCATACTATTTTTAACTAATAATAGTTATAATTACTTAGAAACTTAAACTGATAGGAACTTTGACAAATAACATTGAATTACTGAAAGTTTGAATTTTAACAAGATAATGTTTAAATTTAATGTGTTTATTTTGTATCTGTTGTAAGTGTGACAAGAAAACGAAGTATTCCACTTTTGTTGGTAGTTTATGTACTTTCAAACTACAGTAATAAGATTTAAAAAAAATATATACAGGGTGAACTTTTTAGGGGGCACAGATAAAATGAAATTTTTTCTAATACGGACCTGGAATTTTGGTTTTGTAATTATGGCGAACTGTTGGTATTTGATAGTACTTAATGTGTACCGAAAATATATTGAATCGGACAATTAGTTTCTAAAAGGCAACGAAAGCAAATTCTGGTAAAAATTCATAAATCACCCTGTACAACCCTAAATACTTGGCTAAAATGATTTTAAATAGTGGTTTGTTACTAACCTTGATGGGCCCTATCTACCATTGGACTATATACAGTTCCTCATGAAACACCCTGTATAGTTAAAAATTAAATATTTAGCAACTGTCAAGAAATGTCAAACTAAGTATACAATTGCGATATATTGTATATTTTATTATCAAATCCAAGTATTTCAGGGCACTTTTACAAAAAAGTCGTATGATATAAAAATGATTTTAATTCATTCGTGGAATTTACTCAACTCGCTATACGCTCGTTCTGCAACATTGGTTGCATTCATAAAAAACAACAGTTGCAGGTTGCAGGTAGCTGCGGAGGTAGCTAAGGTTACAGCTGCCACTGTTTTGACTGAGTTTAATTCCCGATGAAGGGTGTAACCTTAAAACAATCAACAAATTGCAACAGTTCATCAACTGTTGCTTTTTATATGCTTTTTATGAACGCAGCCATTCTCTATATATACTTACAAAACGAAAAAACTTTTCATAAATAACCATTTTCTGTTTATAGTATTTATATACTGCAGTATATAATAGATTTGTTTTTTTTTTAATTTTAGAGTTTTTGCTTGCGATATAGGTACCTATTATATTTTTTAATATTTTAGCGTATTAAAGGTACCTACCCCATCCACATTACCTTACGAGTTTATTTTTATTTGACAATAAACATTTTCCAACAACCAAAAATCTTAATTATTTTCCCCTATGTATAAATATTTTCTTTTTTTTTACAATTGTTGTGGTGAAAAAATTTCTGGCTTTTTGATACGAAAAATACTCCTTTTTCCATAATATTGTCCTCCTTTTCTATATTCCCCATCTGGCAACCCTACATAAATTTATCACAAAAATAACAGGTAGGTATCAAATTCGTATAATAGATTTATGATTCTTGAACCAGGCGGTAGTCCAAGCTAGCACACACATTTTGTTTTTAATGCAGAAAAAACAAGTGTGTAAGACTGCCTAATTATGCAAACACGGAGGTTGCAATCATTTATGAAAACCTTTATATACTGTTGGCAAATATTTATTTAAAGATGCGGCTCGATGTCGCAACAGGTAGTGCCGTTGACAAGCTCCATAACTGTTGTCCAACAAAACCAACATGAATAAAAGAACCACAAAACAATTATAATTAAAATACAGACTGCATGTAAGAATGAAAGGGTCACGTCTCACATCCATACAACCCCTCCACCAAAAGGTAGAAAGTGAAATATACAGGGTGTCCCGAAAGTACAAGGCAATCTCTTAAGGATGTGTATTCTAGAAGCAAAATTATGGCATTTGATTTAAATAACTAATCGAGTATAACGTACACATTAAATCAAAATGAATGAAATAATGAATTACAAATTATTAGTTATACACGTACAGTACAGCTACATTTTGTCAAATTGTCCTTAAACCGCTGACGATATCGGAAAATTAGAGGAGTAAAAAAATTATCAATAAGATGTACTTTCTTCATAGAAAACATAAATTTACCATTTGCTGGTCATAGGCATCTCAAAAGAAATTGGGGTAGATCAAAAGATAACTGACCCGGAAAACTAAAACATCCAGTTATGTTAACCAAACCAGTACCACAGATCACTGAAGATGTAATTTGACTTTATATTAGTGTAGTAAAATTGGAGGCGATTACTCAAACTGTTCTGAAGATATTTAAAAAATTATTATTCTCACCAGTGACATTTTAACGCCCTGTATATAAAAAACGGCGCACTTTGGGATATAGAGGTACTATGTATGACTCAAATGCGATAATTTTGCTTCTAGAATACACCTTGAAGAGATTGACCTGTATTTTCGGGACACCCTGTAGTATATTATGTAGGAGACATGTAACAGTCCTACTGTAACTTCGCTGTTTAAGATGTTAAAATTTTGAATTTTGAGAGGGTTGTATATTACATAATTACCCTTTTTTAAACCAATCAAATATTTTTTTCAACTTCCGGGAATGTTCAAGCAATAAAAATGATACCAAATATATATAAGTACATCTTTGTTTTAATTTTATTGAGAAAAATCTTAAAAAAACCCTATCATTTGTTAGAAGGCGGGAAACTTAACTAACATGTCCAAATAAATAAAACAACACATACCTACCTTTTTCTTTATTTTCACAAGGTTCTATTACAACTCGAAAGTTATATGAGAGATATCAATATACTCGTAATATAATAATAGAATTCTCTTATTAATAGCCTCAAACTACTCCGTTTAAGATTAGTTAAATAATCATCTTCATGCACTGCTGCTAAATTTTGTTTGTAGTTGGTGGTTATTTCTCTCAAAAAAAGATTAAATATTAATCGTTTGCATTACGTGGTACCCCGAGTCGGCCTTTGTCAAGGCAAATCTAGCGGTTGCTTTGTAATTCGGGTTCTATAAATGATCAATTGAGAAATTCCATTCAAATTTAGCGGACATATTTGGGGCGGAGTCTAATTATACCTGTTGGTAAGACAGATTATAGATCTTTTTTATTTAAAACAAAATCTCTAAACAACCCACGATATAGAAATCAAGACATCAAGATGTTATTTGACCTACTTAAAAAACACTTATTAATTTTTTATTTTTCTCCAATACGACTGCTGTATCCTGGTACAAAAATTGTCATTAAATTTAAGTTAAACTTCTGCTGAGTTTAATTTCGTGGTGATGTCTATATTTACCATAAATTTATTGTCAAAGATTGCACCACACCAATGTTAATTTTAAAATTATATTACAAATAATTCATTTGGAGTAAGAATATAAATTTTTATTAATATTTTTAAATTTTTACAAATTTTACATTTTTACTAATATATACATATATTATGGGGTTTTAAAATACAGGAGAAAGCAGAAAACAATATACATTTAACAAAAAAAATACCTCCTAAAATATTTTCTTATAACAGACTTCTAAATTCCAACCAAAATATATAATGAAGTCACTATATTATATCCAAATTAGAGGATTACCAATATGAAGGGACAAAATAATCATTTTTCCCTTCTCCAATCTGAATATATACTGTAAAATGTAAACACCGGTATTTCTCCAGAAACGCATCCTTTATGATTTAACTAAGAAATAATAATACATAATAAAGGGCATTTATTTTTTGTTATTATTATTTAGATAATTTTATATACCTAACGAATTAAAGGAAGACATCAAAGTATTACTGAAATTTTAAATCTTCTATTAAATCTCTCATAATATTTATTATTACTATTATTATTATTATTTAAGAATTAATTTTAGTTGTAGATTTAAAAAGATATCTTGTCATTTTTACAATGTGTATTTTTCTCCTACATACAATTTTCGAGATACCTTATTCATAAACTAATAATTGATGTTTCTATAATTAATATAAATATGTATTGCTAGTAAAGGAAAAAATATATATATTTAAATACAGCATATCATAGTTTGCTCCTTGTCATAATGTTGTATTAAATAGTTAACTAAACCAACAAAATATTTAAAAATAACTTGACTAATAATGTTAAGATAATAATCCCTAATACCACCAAAATAATATAGTAAGTTTGAGCAACATTATTTTGGTAAATTGACCAGTTACACACGATACTCTTTAAATCATTCCAATCAGTGTTATGATAGCATAATTTATTTAAAATTTTAAAAAGCAATTTATATAGTAATAAATAAATTAAAATTTAACACCTAATCAATCTAAAGAACTAAACTAAGGTCAGGCCAATTTTTAATGGTGAGGTTGGCAATAAATTATTAGAAACAGTGGACATATCTTCTTATTTACTTCAACTTGATTACTTATACGTCGAAGCAGATAAAAAAATATACTCATGATTATTATTTATTTCACTGTCAAGTTCGCCATCCAAAAACGAATTGATCTTAGTAAGTAATCAATAAATTAATCCCACTTAACTACAACAATGTAATCAATTTAATAATGGTCAACTAATACCTTCTGTATAAATACTATAGCTTATATTTCACAAGAAATGAATACTGAATAATGAATGAATATGAATTTGATTTTATTCTTAATGTTCTAAATAACGGAGCTTTATTAAAATTTACACTTTAACTTTAAAGTAAAAGACTATATTAGTAAATATTGTATTAAGACCATATGACATCGTATTAAATTATCATTTTAATTATCATATCTATAATAGTATACAAAATCTGGAGCCGATTTATAGAAACCTACGGATTAAAAAAAATAATTTTTACAAATCAACCAATGATAATAGCATGTGTAAGTATTCGTGAACAGTTTCAACATCATCTAAAATTTAATATAATTTCGTTCATATTTATTATTCCAGAATTTGAATACCATTAAACTCAACATATAATTGAAATATTAAAGTTCTACAGTGAGTTTACAGAGATACTCGATAACGGTTATCTAAAAGATTTGGCGCATTTGATTATTTTAAAAACAGGACCTCAAATGATCTTTTGAATTTTCACCTACACACCATTCGTAGTTAATGGAAAGTTTTAACGCTTTCATATTCAATTTGCATTTAGATTTTGTAACATTTTCATTGATGTGGTGTTTTAAAAAGATAGTAAAGCGTGCGAGAACCTTTAGATAATATTAAATATCTCCATCCACTTTAGGACTTTGATGTGTGAATAATTTTTAAACAGAATTTAATGGTCTTTCAAATCCTAGAATAAAAAATACATCACTGCCTTTAAATGATATCCAATAATTATAAAACTTTGTCAGGAAACAATTTGTTCTAAAACATCTAATTTTTGAGAAAACTGACAGTTACCAGACTTTTGAAAAGCCCCGTAATAGTTTTATGAGCTGTGTCATAATTTAATTTTCAATTCCGAAATAGAACATGCTTTAATTTAGATAATTACCACAGCATATTTGATGCTGTTAATAGGACGAGTAATTATTACTCTAATTTTTTAATAACTCTTTTCTTGTTCTCTATTTTTATTAAAACCTAACAAATATCCAACAATAAACCTTACACAGCATAACGTTGTACTTCGTGTATGCGGGATTGTGTAATATAAATAGCTTAAAGCATAATTAATATATTATATAAAAAAATTATTTTCAGAGGGATTGGGACACTTTTACCTCATTTATTGACCACCTCACTCTTATTGATCATATAGAGATTGAATTTCACAGAATTTGGCAAAGTAATATTGTACACAATTATTTCAAACGTAAAATCATCTCTACTATTACCTAGAGCATGTTTTAATTTCAAGTAATAAATGTCATGCACATTCACACATAAATCATAGTCATCTTATATGGCGTTTCGCGAAAAAAATCAAATGATTCGATGTTGGGTTAACAGTAAATTACCCTTACTATTTCAAACATTTATCAAAAAATTTTATTCTGAAATTTTATTTCCATTTCCAAGTTATGCCAAATTCAAAAAATTAAAACGGCATCTGTGATTTTTTTTAAAATATTTTTTTTATAACGAAATTGAATAGGTGTTTCCTGAATAAGTGCGCTAAAGCTAGGGTTTCCAATCCCGGGATCCTGGGCAGGTTTTCACTCCCAGAAATCCCGAGATTTGAAAAATCAATCCCGAGTATTTATAATATGACCAAATTACATAAAATACATATTACTTTTTATCTCGCATGTATTCTGTGTACAAAGATCCAGTCCAGATTAGGGGACGACACCCTAGACACACTGGCCATTCTCAGGTCATTTCTTCAAAGTAAATTTTAGGCTATTCATTTTTATAGAATAGATAATCAATAGATTAAAGTAGCAATAGATTGTTAATTTTTAAATTTTTTTAGAGTTTTATTATTTATTTTTTTATGTATTATTATTATTCTTGCTCAATAAATCGTTTCTTATTTAATTTTATGTTGATAATCGACAATGTATTTAGATCCCGGGATCCCGGAAAATCCCGGTATTTGGCTTCCTAATCCCGAGAATAACGAAAGTCTAATCCAGTCCCGGGATTGAAAACCCTAGCTAAAGCTCATTCTGTAAATCACAAATATTCGAAAAAACAACTTTACCGACTGTGTAAGATTTAGAACTTAACATAAGTTTCACTAATCATATTGCTTATCCCTACAGATTAAATAAGTGAATTATCCTATTGCCATAATACAAAAGCATTTTAGAACATGGTGGCGCACCTGAAATTATAGGTTTTTATATACAGGGTGTTCGGCACATGAACCTTCAAACATTTTTGGTGGGTAGGTGGGGTCATTTGCAAGTTTCTTGACCCAAGGAACTACTGTCCCAAGTCTCACGGTTATTGAGATATTTTTGAAAATCACCCGCCTTTAAAAACTGATTACTATTTTGCTTATGATCGTAATGGCACGAAATAATTTTTACTGTATTCTGTAATATACCCTGGATCTAAACAAATTAATACTTGACGCAATTAATACAAAAAAAAGGACTTGCAAACTAGTCTCCCTAATTTTGACCACCTAATGAATTAATTTGCATTACATGTGGTATACCATTGGAAAGGGCATAAACTAGAGAACTTTTTAAAAGAAAACGAAGATCTCAGTTGCTGTTTGTGTTTTTTTTTTTTTGAATGTAGAAGTCAAGATTATTTAATATTTTTACCCTCGGGACGCTCATAAGTCCTTTTTTTTGTGTTAATTACGTCAAATAATAATTTATTTTAGACCCAGGGTACGTTACAGAATACAATAAAAATTATTTCATGCTATTATGATCATAAACAAAAAAGTAATCAGTGTTGAAAGGCGGGATTTCGGGTAATTTTCAAAAATAATGAAAAAAAATCATATCTCAATAACCGTGAGACTTGGAACAGAGTGGTCAAAACTTTCATATGACCCCACCCGTTCACCAAAAATTTTTGTCGGTCCATGTGCCGAACACCCTGTATAGTTACTAACTGAATATATTTTGTTAAATTTTTGCAAATTTTCACTATTACATAGTACAGATCAGTCCCAAAAAAAAGTAAACAGTGGTAACTAGTTTCAGGACACTGGCATCTTTTTTTGGAACAAATGATATCCATTTATATTATTAAGACAGGATGGTGACTATATCATACTTTATTGAATTTATGGTATCAAATAATGGCTGGAACAGTTTTAATTGCCTCCACCAGTTATTTAGTGATATGAAATTAGATGGAAATATGCTAGTATGACTGCCACAATCAACACTTCTGTATAAAACAATATCTTCTATGTAGATATTATTGATTGGAATTGGGAAAAATCTGTTTCATATTGATATTGATAATAAAAGTATTTAATTTATTCATCAAATCCTTGTTTACAATCCACCCACTTTAGTGGGCTCGCATACCGGAGCAATAAGCAATGAGCAACCAGCAATAGGCAATAAGCAACAGGCAATGCATTTTATGCTATCTCGCACACCAAAATAATAAAATATCACTAGTTCAAAATGTCGTCTGATGAGGACGAAGTGGTAATGTTGTGGCAGTATTTAAGGCGAAGAAATAGGAAACGAAGACGATATTGGATTCATCCATCATTTTAAGTGCTCAAGAATCATGGAGCAAGTATGTGCCGAAGAATTAAAGGCTCATCCAACCCAGTTTCAGAACTGCTATCGGAGAATGCTGGATCGTTCGACATGTCAAATAAATAAAACAACACTCAAAAAACATATACTTCTTGTGTTCTTGGAGACAAATCTACCTACATATTGCTAAACTACCAGCAACATTATTGTATTTCAACACGCAAGTCATGTCGCTAGCAACACAAGATTGCTCTACACAGGCGATAACAATATCACGTTGCGTCGGTGTACGAGTTGCGATAAGTGGGCTCGCATACCGGAGCAATACGCAACTAGCAACGGGCAACAAGCAATAAGCAATATTATTGTCCATATGTATTTCACATACATTTCTATCGCAACTCGTACACCGACGCAACGTGATATTGTTATCGCCTGTGTAGAGCAATCTTGTGTTGCTAGCGACATGACTTGCGTGTTGAAATACAATAATGTTGCTGGTAGTTTAGCAATATGTAGGTAGATTTGTCTCCAAGAACACAAGAAGTATATGTTTTTTGAGTGTTGTTTTATTTATTTGACATGTCGGACGATCCAGCATTCTCCGATAACAGTTCTGAAACTGGGTTGGATGAGCCTTTAATTCTTCGGCACATACTTGCTCCATGATTCTTGAGCACTTGAAATGATGGATGAATCCAATATCGTCTTCGCTTCCTATTTCTTCGCCTTAAATACTGCCACAACCCACTTCGTCCTCATCAGACGATATTTTGAACTAGTGATATTTTATTATTTTGGTGTGCGAGATAGCATAAAATGCATTGCCTGTTGCTTATTGCCTATTGCTGGTTGCTCATTGCTTATTGCTCCGGTATGCGAGCCCACTAAGAGTTAGGCTGCAACACATTAAAGCTCAGTTGGGCTCCTTAAATAATCACTGTGATTAAAAACATATCACTAATCATAACAAGATAATTCCAAAAAATTAGTATACGAATCAATGTGATTACTTTTTTTTTGAAAGTATTGAAAAATATTACTGGGAAAGGTTGTTTGAACTATCCTATTACTAATTTAGTTTTTGGCCAATTCATATTAAAAATATTTTTGTTTAAATAACACTGGCTTATAACTATCGATTCTTTTTACTTCATCTTATTCAGAAACGTGAAAGGTCTAGTTTTGTTTCAACAAAAGAAAAATAAAAATAACACACTATATTTCCAATATCCACTATGAAATTAAAAAGCTTACTATGTAAAATAACAATTTTCCAAAATTAACTAGGAGTGAATTAAATAAGGTTAACAACAAAATTAATTAGACGAATAATAAATTTACGTGATAATGCTCAACATTACTTTAAAGTTTAAAGATAATTAATTGTTGTATTACAAATAGGTATCATTTTAATTCGGTGTATCAAATACCATAAACACAAACGTATCCAGCTTATATTAATAATATTGATTGAGAAGTTTACACTTTAAATCTAACAACTTCCATATTATTTATTTATTTCTTTTAAGATGTTGTTTGGAAAGTTACTTTAAGTGATTTGTAAAAAATGTACACATAAGTAACTACCAAAAATAGCACTATAATATTGTTCACAAATGCTTACCACTCATATTCATACATAAAACTGTGTATCACCTGCAAATGACCATATTATTGTACATAGATGCTGAGTGTAAAAGTTAGTAATGAAGGAATTTTAAAGTTATTGTTAGAATAGTAACTTAGACATTGTATTAAATTTTCGTTGTGAGCTGTCCCCTACGCATAGCATTTTAAACTTTCCAGCATTAAAATGTCAAAGCAGTAAATATGCTGATTATTTTAATCTAAGGCGAAATCAGGTGTTAACTTCATCCAATTTATAAGGCACAGCAGTGAAAGAATTAAGTATTATTTTCTTGAAATAAGTTGTGTGCATAAAATCTTAATACTTCCACCGAGTTTTAATGCTAATTCCTGGATACATAAACACTCTATCTAAAGTAAAAAATGAAGTCTCATATTAGCCCATTAGATTGCTCGTTTCTTTTCATTTAAAAAATAATGAAAATTTACCTGTACGTCAATCCAACTTGCCTTACTGAAGCCTTTTGCTATTTTGATTGATAGGCTATAATGATTACGCATTTATTATTATTTAAAGCAACTGAATAACACAAATAAATATTAAACATCTGACTCTGAGACATTAGTCTTCCCATTCCTCATCGGTGGAAACATCAGAATTATCGTCATCATCCTCAGAATGTATAGCTCTACTGCGTTCTGCTAAGGCCCTTGCTAAAGCACTAGCTAAGTCATAGCCACCTTGTTTTGGTGGAGGAGTTGATATTTCTCTTTCTTCTACTGGTTTCAACTTACAACCCTTTCGAATTTCGCTTAACAAATCACCTCGAGTATCTTCCTGTGGGGGAGTTTCTCGAGTCACCTTCCTTTCTTCAACTGGCTGCAAATCGATTATAAAATTTATAAAATAAGTGAATTGTTTATTTACTGTATGTTTACAAATAGACATTTTAGAAAACCGGCAAAATTGTCCCACGAGATTAAATGTTTTTAATTAAATATATCACTTGACCTAATCTCAATAATTTTCTGGAAATAAAATAATGGCAAACTTTGTTGCGCAAAAATGTTATTCACGATTTGGATGTATGTGGGTGTCTGAGATATTGCCACTTATTTTATTACATAATATCTAAGTATGATGTAGGTAAATTTTTTATTTCTGCACATTATTAAATAAACATATTCGGTCTGTCAGATACATCACGGATCAAGTAAATATTTTCAGCAAAACTAATTTATACATAAAGTATATATTACATGATTTTTTCAAATTCTGATTGCAAAAGTGGCTGAGGATAGTTTACTATACTTGATACAAAACAAAATCCGTTGCACGTCATCACGCACAAGAATCGTATTTTATTATTCAGCGTCTTACAGGTGCTGCAAGATGAATGTCATCAGTTGGTGAAGGAAAAAAAATGTCTTGCAGCAGCTGTAAGACGCTGAATAACAAAATACGGCTCTTGTGAGTGATGACGTGCAACGGATTTTGTTTTGTATTAGGTATATTTAAATACTGTATATAGGACCAAGGGGTAAATATCTAAAGGAGGTAAACTATCGTTGGTGGGGGTAATAATTCGAACGACGGAAGTTCACATCGGCCATATTTGATAAACCACTTTTTGCACCTCAGTTCTTTGCTTTGGAGTGTCAGAAACCTAACCTGTTCTGTCTGTAGTGTCAGCATCTTATGCAAAACTTTTTGTTGCGTTTGGCTTTTGTGTTAAATGATTTACAAGAATTGTATTTATTCGTGTGTGCGTGTTTTGTGCGGTATTAGAGAATTTAGACATATAATTATAATAATAATTTACATGTGGTGTTATATTTATATATATTATTATTTATATTATATATTATATAAAACGGTTTTATTATGGTTAGTTGCATATGGTGCGGTTTATCGCACAGTGCAAGGAAAAGTCTCGGGAAAAGTGGCGTTACTTTTCGTCGGTAAGTAAATAAGTATTATTATAAATAAATAAACCAACTGTTCGTAATATTTTATGTTGGAGTGTTTAAAAACATTAAACGATAATTAAATTGCAAATTATAGGTCCACCATGATTGTTTACAATTTATTGTTCTGGAATCCAGTGGCAGTTCATACTAAATTCGTCTTGCTTGTCGAAAATAAAATAAAATCAAAAAATTATAATTTAACTACTTATTATAATTGTGTGCAAATAAAACAATGTAAGGTAGCTGTTGTATAAACTGTGATCTTGTGATAACTACTAATTACAAATTTTTCCAAAGGTTCCCGAAGACGACTTGTCAGCAAAAGGAATCATGGATTAAATTCATTTGTAAAAAAAGTGAAGAAATACCTGCATTTGCAGAGCTGTGCTCACAACATTTTGAAGAGACAGACTTCGAGAGAACTGCATTCAAAGTACTTCTAAAGGAAAATACGAAGGAAAAAATACTTTTGTCATTTATAAATTTTAGTTTATTATTTCATTTACATGTTTTGTACCATACTTTTTAAAATACATTAGTTTTATGTTTTACATGTATTATAAATATAAATAATAAAGTGTTATAATATGTTAGTTTAATTGTTTAATATCACAACTGTGATAATAAATGGATCAAGCTTAAACCACATTCATTTTGTTAATTACCTAATTTTTCATAATGTACAATTAAACTACGAGTTTGAAAAAAATACGATATTTTTTTTAATACTAACTACTAATTTTTTACATAAAATTCTAGAAAACTGCAGTACATATCCATAGTATTTTTAGACATCTTAACTCATTTGGTAAATTACCTGTTCAATATCTTGTATAATTTAAATTTCGTTCCAAGAACGTCACACTTCCGATCTCATCCCGACGCACGGACCCCACGGATAATGTTGTGTTATCCATGGGAAACACCACTGATTATCTTCCCCCACCTAGATAAACCAGTTTCGTACCAACTTAAGTACAACTTCCGTCGATACAGATTTTATAAATACCTTCTCTCCTTTAGATATTTACTCTTTGTATAGGACTGTTCCAAGTTAGAGTGACATTTTACAGATGAAATTTTTGGGTTATCTAAAGTTGTAGTTTGGAATAAAATGCAGTCGAATTTTTTCAGCATTTAATATTAATTTGATTTCAGACAACCACTGTTTAATTTCCTTCATTTAATTATCTATAAAATGTTGTCCTTTAATCAATTTGTATCATCGGCAAAATTGATAATATGTTGCTGATTTCGTGATTTCTATCTCTATCCTTAATACTGTTGCATAAAACAAGCAAATGATGAAAAAAGTTATTATATCTATATCTGTAAAAAAATTAGTTTTACGTGAAACTGGGTTAGCCAAGTTTTTTGTTATATGAGGTGGGTGCCACTCATGTTACTTCAGATAATGGAGACTCTGTAGAGTAAAAGAGGGGATTATCCAGTGTGGAAAGTGGAAATACTAGAATTTTACAAGTCTGCTGTCTAACTCGGCTTATTTATGTATGTTTGGTTTGTCTCAGGTTCAATGTATCTAACTTCTATGAAAATAAAAATATATCATTATCTTGAATTGTTTTATTAGATATTTTTCATCCATAACTCTACAAATTCCACAATTCTTATATAAAACAAATAATAGAAATCCAAAAACCAAATACTGTACAAAATGTACCTAGTATAATGAATAGAAAATTGAAAATGCCTAGAAGGAATTTATTGCTACGCCAGACTCATAAAATCAGTCATATCAGTGTAAAAACTTTCTAAAGTATGAGATAATTGAATGTGTCTTACACATTAAAGATGTCTCACCTTTTCAGGGAAACACTTATTGTATATCTTATTTCGATTTATATTATCAAAAGAATAATAATTATAGATACTAATTGCAATTACAGCAAATAAAAAACATTTTAAGATATTTATTACAAACAATATATTCTTCTAGAAACTTACTCATTTAAGCCTTAAGGCTTAAGCTATCAATTTAATCATTATATATGTTTTTAATTTGGATTAATTCCAGTAATAGATTAAAATCTGTAAAATCAGATTCGTTACTCACTTGAAAACAATTTTTCCATAAACAGAATGTTTGAGGTTTTCAAGAATTCATTCACGGATTTTTATGAATAGATATTATAAAAAATTGGGAAATGTATCACTTTTTTCACTAGTAATGTTTTAGAAATATGTCTTAAATTTTACAATTTATGTATTTCAGTTAATTAATTATTTAAACTTATTATCACGTATTTGACATGTAAAGACCTAGATATTATGTTATTTCTAAAAAAGATTATCTATATTTAGATTGCCTTAAAAATTATTCACTCATAGAAGGGTTTTGTCCATGATAGGTTTTATTTGTGATTTAAAAATATAAACAAAAAGTACAGTTGTAAACGTTGCAAATAAACTAGTGAGGTGGTTAAAATGAATTTTGCTCTGGCACCTGTCTCTCATTAGAGCCCATGGTTGAGATAAAATATGGTTAGTTTTATCTCGGCTCGATTTTCGTACTGAACTGCGCAAGTAGAAAAACTTGTTGAGTGCCACTAAGTAGCTATATGTTTTCTGCTAAGTGGGAACTGTCAACTGTCAAATAACAAATTGTCAAATTTGCTACACAACATTAAGAATGTTAAGTTTGGTTATTTGAATTTATTAATTTAGTTATTTGAATTTATTAATTTAGTCTGGTGGTATCAGTTTTAATTGAAAAACGCACAAAGGTGATGGAGGACTCTTTTAACCGTTTCCACGGCAAGAAATTATTTGAAGAGGATCAAATCTAGTAGCGTCTATTTCTTGTGCTCTACAAATGAACATTCAGTCCGTACCAACGTTGCCAAGTGTACAGAACGTGTTACTCGAAACCTAACTGAACTTATTCTTTCTTTACACGCAGTTTGCCAGTGGCGGAATAGCCTAGCGGAAACGAGCTCGGCTGGCAAGCAGAGGGTTCTGGGTTCAAATCCCACATGTTCTTGTTTTTTTTTTTTATTAAATGCATCAGGCATGACATGAGATCTATTAATTGCGAGTTAGAATCCGGAGGCAGGTTAGATATGTGTGTTATTCCCTTGGTAAAGGAATTTTTTTTTATTAGATTAAAGGAATTTTTTTTTTAAGAGGGCTATTATTGCGAGTTAGAAGCCGGAGGCAGGTTAGATATGTGTGTTATTCCCCTGATAAAGGAATTTTTTTTTATTAGATTAAAGGAATTTTTTTTTTTAAGAGGGCTATTATTGCGAGTTAGAAGCCGGAGGCAGGTTAGATATGTGTGTTATTCCCCTAATAAAGGAATTTTTTTTTATTAGATTAAAGGAATTTTTTTATTAAATGCATCAGGCATGAGTGCAGTATATTTTTATATCAAAGAAGGAACATATTCGTTTCATTCGCGAACCATATGTTACTTACCAGATAGCGCCACAGAAGCAAGTTCATTTGTAGAGCACAAGAAATAGACGCTAGTATCAAATCTTTGACAAGGTAGCAATAGATGTTTGCCAGCTATGCTATTCATTGTCTCGTTCGGACAAGAACTTACATTCGTCTACGAGAAATCAACAGAAAAATACAAGATAACTAGAAAAACAAACAAGATCACAAAATTTACAGAATTAAAAAATAGTCATATTATGCTATATTATGCAATTATTATGTTGTTCCATGTCCTTTTTAATAAGTAGATTTCAACTTCGTTGAATATTCCTTCATTAGAATATATATTGTTTAATATATATTCTTTCGTTAAATATTATGAACAACTATGTAAACATTTTCTAACATTCATAATATTCGATGAAAGAATAAATTATTATTTTCAATTAAAGTCTACAAATGTGAAATTGTGATTAATTTCCAAGTTTATTTCATATTATGTCAAACACGTTCTAATTAGAAATGCAGGTAAACATCACGATAATAAGCACAAACTATATATAAATCGGTAGATTTTTCAATTTGTGATACTTGATTTCAACATTAGATGTTATTTAGAAACAGCAAAATCTATCCAATTAATCTACTTTATATTTAAAATTCGCGCCAAGATTTCTACTTGATGACGTAGTCCTAGCGGTAGTCAAAATGTGCGCCGTGACAAACCATCTTATATCTCAACCATGATTAGAGCCCATAATTTGCGAAAGTTGACGTTACATTTATGAGTGATTAACGATTAACTTGTATATTGAGATTACTGGCTGACCGCCTGGGTCTGAATACTCTTGCTATTACTAGTTGGAACTCTCCGCAAACAATAAGAATCTGGATAAAAATTAATTTTCAACAAATAAATTAAAATTCATTCAGGAGAAAACACAAACTTGTTATCTAAACAGAAATAAAAGGATGAGTTCATAAGTAAAACTTTTACGATAACTTAACTTGATGAAATCATATCTAATACCTTAATTTGGAGTTCCCAGCACTATTCTTATGTTTAGATCAATAAAAGGTCACCCTTAACTTCAATATACTAAAGATTTTAATTTTTATTTTTTCATCAGAAAATATATTAGTTGTTTTGTGAAGACATTCTCGTTGTGTGTTAAAAGTATTTCATCTACAATAAAATACTGCAAAAATTCTTGAGTGTTAACCCTATCGCAACCTATAAAAATATTTTTATTAAGCTAGGAGTTACACTTCTTCCTTCACTATTTATATACTTTAGTTTCATTACATTTATAAAGCTTCAATCTTAACTTCATCTGTTATCATGAACATATCACATCTAAAGATTGTCAACAGTTCACGATACTGATTAACAACTGCTCAAAGGTTCCCAAATTTAAAGTTATACAATTGTTTACCTCTATAAATTAAAGAACTAAGTGTATTGATATTTTAATTCAGAATCAAACAATTTATCTTACATTTTTCTTGATTTCGTCATAAATATCTAAATTCTCCGTATATGCAGTAATAAGCAACTCATTGGTTATATGCACATACTTGCTTGAAATTATTCCTTTTATTAAATTTTTGTAGTTGTTCATTGTTTATTATTTTACCACAATAACAATACAGTGTGGACAAAAAGTCTAAAACACATATCTTCTAAAATTTTTACAAAAATGCTCAGACATCGATTTTTAAAATCAAAATATTATCTTTTAAAATAGTTAGGTAATTTGTACATACAGGGTTATGCATGTAACATTGTACCCCTGCTAACTCTTTTGGTTTTTTTATCTATAAAAAAATTATAAAGACTTGCAATACAACGAAATACAATTTTGAAGTATCATTTAAGGTTTTAAGTAACAAATTTGTTAATAAATAGTAATAAGTAACACAATAATGTCACACACAGACCTTTAAGTTTTAGTGACGGAGATTGTAAAAAGATTGTATAATATAACTACGTAATTATAACCCATTTGTTATAGTTTATAGTTTTATTTTATTTTCAAAGTTTTGTAATTAATTATTCTGAATAAATTCTATTATATTCTATTGTGAAACAGATTATCTGCAGATACTAAAGCTTCTAAATTGACTACCATAAATTTAAGAGCTTGTAGAGAACGTTAAAATAAAACTAAAACCTCTATACAGTTTCGTCGAAAAACGCTTAGTTTTCAAAATACAGGGTGTTATAGTGTCGACTGGCAGATCAGTTATTTAGCTATATCTCTAAACAGAGTGGGCAGAGGAATCTAAATTTTTGTGAGCGAGTGTTACTCAAGACTACCGATGACTGTATAATATTTTAAATCTGATACCACCATTCAGTGGCGTAGAAAAAGGGGTAGCCTAACATTTTTTTGTTAATAAAAAATTTGCTGTTAGATATTTTGAAAATATCGTCTCATTTTCAAATTCCCCAATCAAAATGCTATAATAAAGATGCTCTTATTAAATATCTCCCTTTTTCTACGCCACTGAATGGTGGTATCAGATTTAAAATATTATACAGTCATCGGTAGTCTTAAGTACCATTATATCTTATTTTATTTTATTTTGTTTCTGACTAGATTTCTGTAATTGTACATTTGTACTTTTTATGAAATTAATAAAGATTACTATTACTAAGTAACACTCGCTCACAAAAATTTAGATTCCGCTGCCTACTCTGTTTAGAGATATAGCTAAATAACTGATGTGCTAGTCGACACTATAACACCCTGTATTTTGAAAACGAAGCGTTTTTCGACGAAACTGTATACAGGTTTTAGTTTTATTTTAACGTTCTCTACAAGTTCTTAAATTTATGGTAGTCAATTTAGAAACACCTTGTATAAATCTGTTACAACTGATTTTTAATTATGTTAAAATGAACTTGAAGCTTCCCACGCATAAGATACGCTGATTTTATGTTTTTGATCTTATACGCAAGTGCAATCATGTAAACACAGTTTGTAACGAAGCAAATTTTTAAGCCTACAGATTCAGCTGGTAGTTGAATAATTTACTCGTTACTACTATTATTTTATCCGCTAGTATTTTTGGGTTCACCCTGTATAACCAGTTTAGTAAAATATAGGAATTATTGAACCCTAGAATTTCGCGTTGTTTATTTGCAGTTAATAAATTTATTTATTGTTTATTTATAGTTAAATTCGGGTACATCCTGTATAAAGGAGCTATTCCGCCGATACAGGAGTCCGAACTAAAATTGTTAATAACAATTTCCGTTCAGGATTGATAAATAAATGAGCCAGAGTGCGACTTAAATCGCTAGCCACGGGAATCATACGTAGGTTCGAGTTTTCAGCGCGTGGAAAAACACTCGGCCAGCAAACTGGAGATTAGGACGTACGCGAATTGAATTTGAATTATTAGTTGCAACCTTCCTGTTGTATTTAAGCTCACTCGGCATATTTACGGTACTTGAAGTAAAAGATAAAACCGCGTTAATTATTTGCTTTTCGACTTAGAAATAATTTGCGAATTATTTCAATATTCTGATAGGGAAATTTATAGTCAATTATTAAAAAGAATTAATTATAAATTCAGACCGTGCGTTACAATTGATTTGCCCTAAATCACCGTGCATTGTAATAGCTGTAATTTTACATGTTTTAAGTTTAAATGAGGAATAAAATATTTTACTAGTTTTGAAGTGTGATAGAAGGTATTAGATCTAGTCATTTCCGTAATTTATTTAATTAAATAAAGTTAGTAGTCCGTCTGTCTGTATGGTGGCCCGATAGAATACGAGACGAAGGAGGTGTGTAAATACCAACGCATTTATCCGTTGAGAGTGCGAACTTGCCAACAACTGATAGTGTAAGGGTTAACACTACCCTCTCCTCAGGTTCAGAGGTTTGTCTTGGGGTGCCAGTACAGTTGTGTTTTAGTAATCAGATCTGTTCGTAACCGCTCAGAATAATAATCAGGTTACCGGCGTACGAATCTAAAAACACCCTGTCGTGAGTGCGCTGGCCAACGTCTGGGTGATTAGATTAACACGAATAACCCTGGTTTAAAAATTATTCCTGAGGTGGTTGTATAGGGGTTATTTAAAATAAATCATCGAGGTTTCCAGGGGTAGAAACCTAAAACATCTTGTCGTGAGTGAGCTGACCAGCGTCTGGATGACATGGTTAACACGAACAACTCGATTGCAGTAATTACTTGTAGAATTATTTAAATCAAATATTTAGTCTGAAAATCCGACTTGCTAGTACGATAATACTGATTAGGTTTTTTTTAGTAATTTCTTTTGTTACCGCTGGAAGTTTTTATTGCCGTTACTTTTACTGGATTATCACATTTCAACACACACGTTTACCGTTTTGAAATAAAATTCATTCATGTTATCAAAAATAGTTTTGAAAACACGTACCGTAATTATTCCAAAGCTTACTTCAAGTCTTGCTTACATCCATCACCGCTTTTTAACTATCCTGCCGCTTGCTTACTACTGCTACCGCTTTTTAGTTACCTGCATCCGATTAATACCGTAATTGCACATACGTTTACCCGCTTTAGTACTTTCCATCACTCTGATAATCGTTTAGTTTCTTCGAAACTAGAACGTGCCGCTTGTAGTTAGTTTTGCACCCGCTTTGCTTGCACACACCTCCGCTCTATCTTTTGAGTAGTTAATTTTAAGTTTCTTTGAATAAAATTAATTTTGATTAAATTATAGCAAATACTTTAAGTATTGTTGTAAATATTTGTTGCTTTGTTTATAGATGTTTTAAAATACATATTTAGTTGCTTACATACTGCTTTGTGGTAAATTAGCCGTACTTATAGATACCACATTGATTCGCTTTCTTTTCGTTTATCAAACAATGTACAATAAATATTTATTGTAATAAATTTGTTTTATCAAATAGTTTATGCTTTCTATATCACTAACATCACTATAGGTACCTTATAATAACATCAGTATAAGCCTTTAACTCTAAAAGACTATACACTCAGCAGTCGGGACGCTCCAGTAGAGCGGCCACCAGCAAACCTAGAACCCGGACATACCGTGTCTTCACTGAAGTTATCAGGCCCTATCATACTGTTGATAGGTCAAAGTGGCATTCCTACACGTTAAACAAGGGATTGGCGCCTGAGGCAATAATATTAGCGTCATGTTGTGTACCATTAATTCAATATTTAGGAGAAGGGACGTCACAAATGACGTCCGATTAAAAAGAGCGTCACAAGTTTGACAAATATTTTATCTTGTTACCTCTAACAAAAAAACGATTAAATAACTATAGCCAGTTATCAGGTGTCAGTGAAGTATTTACCGGCCAAACTATCAGTGGACAAGTGCAGGGTACAAAATGAATTTATATTTATATGCGGGCGCCTAGTAAATTAACCTATTACATAAAATACAAATATGTACAATACTATTACTGCAAAATAATTTTACACAAATACTATTTAGAAAGATTTTCAAAAAAAAATTGACCAAACCTAAAGGTGTAGAAAATTTAAAAGTATGATCTAGAAAAAACTCTAAAAATGTATCAAGAAAACCACAAATAAAAACAAACTTTAAGTATAGGCTTAGAACTCAGATATATATTGCATATAATATATATATAGTCAAACAGTACAGGTTTTCTGTCAATGTAATGAGAAAACTAAAAAGTCCAAAAAACATGTCTTTCACATAGCAGATATTCAGTAGGTGGTACTTTAACCATAAATTAAGCAAACGGAGTAAGTGAACTTCTATATTGGACTGCTTAAACTTTATAAAACAAAACACGAAAATAATATTTTGGGTTGCACATAAAAATGAATTTAAAATAAAGTAGGACTCAAAAATACTATTAATCCTATTTATGTCATTTTATAAATCAACTTAATTATCTTACAAGACTATGTGTGTTTTCTTAAAGAAATTAAAATGATCTAAAATTACAAATAAAAGTAACAATTTTTTTTTAATTTTCACTCGCGTGTCTTCCTGTTCCAGGTAAATCTTAATCTCTGGTCGTCCACAAGGTTAGGCTGCATTCCCAGGATTAAAGTTAGCACAGAGAAGTAAAATGTATAAGAAAAGAAACGTCACTAAAAAAATGGTTTCTCCAAACTGTTATTTTTTCCAGATCGAAGCCTCCAACACTTGGCAGCAACTCAAGGGAAAATTACTAATACCAGCCCTCTGTTAATATTCCTTGAAGGATGTTTCATTGTTTTTCACAGAAACGGGTAAATACTGGTTTTGTAAGGCGAAAGAAAGTGAAGAATGATCACTATACATGAAGAGAAACAAATATTAGAGAAATATTTAAAATCACATACTTATACACACACAAGTTTTTACAATTTTACAGAAACACTCCCTAAATTTCACAAAAATACTACCACAAATTAACAATAGAAGTTAGTATAGTTCGAAACCACAATTAGCTGCTAGACAAAGATTACTCCAAAAATAGATGATCGTAGACCAAAACATTCTTGACACAGACGGCAATTAATTTAAAAGCCCCCTCTAATCATCAGAAATTGATAGAGAAAACTAATTTGAATAACAATTAAAATTAAAAGTTTATTGCCTGCAATTAACGGCCAATATTAGTTTGACCAGCTGCCCCTGAAGAGCCAGGCTAAGTACCATTCTAGAATCTTTATTAATAGTACATTTGATTATAAAGCAAATTAATTTTAAAGACTTGTCTCTAGATATGTAATGCTTTTATAGTTCTGACTTCTGGATACTTTTAACACGTTGACGGCCACGGTTGCATCTCACGAACTTGACTGAACACTTCTCTTTGTAGTGTTTTGAAATGAAAACACAGTATATTATGATAACGAAGATCGTTATCATTTCACATGATGTGTGCAAAAATCAGAAAACACAGTACTGTCATGTTTTTCACACAATCCTGTCAAAAACCGAACGGACATCTGTTATTTGTATTTTTTTAGGTAGGCTAGGTTTATTCAGTTTCATAGTAACCGACTTGTAATTTTAAATTTTAATGTAATTGGTTTTGTTAAATAAAAATATCTATCAAATTGTTTGTTTTTTTTCCAATCGTAGAAAAAATATTGTAAACAACACATTTGAAAACATCTTTTCACACTCATTCGACTTGTCTTCCCACCAAACTGTCTCACTCGTGTGTAAAGATTCGTTTTCAAAACTTGTTATTTAAAATACTATTTTTGATGAAAATTCAAACTTCTATGGAAGATTTAAAAAAAAAAGAACTTTTCGATTGCTTAAGTATTAAGACCTGCAGACTGATTTGAACAAAAAAAGTCACTTTTGTCCCACTGTGCGGTGGCCTAGCCGGCCCTGTAAGCCAGCGGCCCACCGGGCATTTGCCCGGTTGCCCGCCGCTCCAGTCCGGGCTTGCTGACAATGATGCAAAACTAATTTGCAGTTTTATTTTTCATTATGCGACATAACTATAACTATCATTTGGCATGGTTCTTATCAAAATGGTTTTAGGCGAATACCGTATCTGCAACTATGAATAAGTTAGCATCCTGTTTTGAATAAATTTAATGGCAGGCTAACATATTTATCTCAAAGACACATCCACGTGAGCTAGTCAATTCACAAAAAAATTTTAAACATATAATAGTTAAAAAAAACTTACTTTAAGTGTGGTACCATTACGTATACTTTGCAGAAAAGCAGAATTAAAAGTATCTGCAGCTGGTGGCGGAGGTGGTGGAGGTGCCGCATTTCTAACTTCTTCATTCTTTTCTGGCATTTCTAAAGGTGGAGGGGGTGGTGGAGGAGGAGGGGCTGGGGGTGCTGGGCCAGGAACAGGAGCAGGAGGAGGTTTCTTTGGTGGTACAATTTCCATTGGTCTGGGTCTCCGGGGCGTAACATTGTTACTAAGATTATTACCCTTAGTAGGTATTGGCGGTGGAGGTGCATTTCTCAAATGAGGTCCCCTTGTTGGGCCTCTAGGGGGTACCGCGGGTGGTGGAGTATTAACTTCTAGATTGATTTTGGATGTGCCCTTTATAACAGCATCACGTCCACCATGATTGTTTACAAAATCATAAAGAAATTCTCGAGTACTTTTATCCTGAAGTTGCTGTTCAGATACACCAGCCTGAAAAATAAAAATATATTTATGATCTATTTAACTGTACTGATACAGCTAAATAATAATGGATAAGATTATTTAACTCATTTTTATGTATTTTTAAACAACTTGATATACTTATAAGTTTTAAAAAACATTTTGTGGAAAATTTCAAAATTCTTCCAAAAAAATGTTAAGGTTCAGATTTAGTAAAGTTACGTCTTTTGCACACCTATTGTACAGGGTTAGTTTTATTAATGTAACTCCCCATTTTTATTTTTATCTTAGACCGAATCGAAAAATTTAAAAACTGGCCTTACACGGTTTTGTGTGTAGATTGCACTCCTGCTAACAGATTGGCAGTAATATTTTAAATATACAGGGTACGCAAAAAAGCAAGGTTTTTTTTTAAACGGAACCCCTGTATATCTTGACAAATTTAAATTCCTCTAATCATTCTGATTATAAATATATACAGGGTGAGTCGTGAGGAATCTTACAAACTTCTACCACGTATAGAGTCCATTGAGTAGAATATCAAATGGGCATTAAAAAGTTTCAGATCCCTTTTTTTATTGATATACAGAGTGATTTATCGATTTTGACCAAAATTTCTTTTCGCTGCCGCTTTTAAACGGTAAATTCAAATTGTGTTATATTTTGGTAAAACTATAAACTAATGTCTAGCATCACTGTGACGTATTCAAAATTTAGATATTCCAGGACCGGCGTAAGCAAAGTTGATCAGTAGGTCCATAAAGAAGAAAACACCATGTATACGGGTGTTTTCAAATTTTAATGCCGACGAGGAATAATATAACACCAACGATAAAGTTATTCCCTTTTTATAATCACACTAAATAAAAATGTTGTCTGTCTATAATGATCTTTTAATATCATGCGCCCATTTTTTAAACAAATCGCATAGGGAACTTAGAAATAAAATTACCATAACAAATCCACAAAAGGTTACTTTTGAAGAACTATTTTGACCATAAGTATTCTAAATTAAGACTTTTTTAAGGGTATAAATTTAAATATTAACTCAAAACAATCCATTTTGTTAAATAAAATTGCTACATGTGTAATAATTCGCTTTAAAATGTGATTTTAGTATATCAGTCATTAGAGGGTAGGCAATCCGCAATAACTAGTCCCAGTCGGGGGTTTGATTTTGGCCCCACGTCACAAATGATCAGTAGGGTCCAAAGAGTAAGGTTGCAAAGTTTCATGGTTTTATCACAAAATGCAAAGTATATCTTAACGCCCACACTAATATACTTAAATAATTTAATTACACGTAAAAACTAACTGTCACTTTCGACCTTACATATTGCTTTAAAACAGAAAACGTTTTTTAAATTAGAGTAATAATTAATTTCTGCAGAAAAAAACAATACAAGAAAGTATGCTTTTTCTGCACCATAAAAAGTAATTGATATTTTATCTACAATTATCTATTAAAAATTTTTATTAGTTAAAATTTAATTCGGACACAAGTTATATTTCTTCTTATTGTGATAATTCGAAGAACGAAAAAATTAGGTATATTATATAAGTAATAAAAAAAACAATACTTATTAGGTATTTTCTTATCACGATACTTCCAACTGATTGGAGAGACAGGATACTGTTATATTGTTTAGATTATACCAACCCTTTGTTGATAATGCTTAGCTATGTAAATATATCATTTTGAGATTATTTGCATTTTGTGGTAAACGCATTTTGATCAAGCGGAAGTTTCAAGTTAAAAATAATATTCTGATAACTATGAAAACTTATTACGCGCTGATAGCAACTACCATATTTCATAATGACTTTCCTAAAGTAACTAGGTATAACATTATGTCAATATAATATATTGGAATTCTAAGATATGTCATATTTTCGAATTATAAATAATTCTTAGAAATTACAATTTTACAATCTTACTAAACAATTATATGATAAATAAATAACGTAAAATCTTCTATTTAATAGATATATATGTAGGTACCTAATTTAGATTAAATATATGTTTACCTCGATGTTTGCTTTACTTTACTGCAACGTTAAATGGTAGGTACTACTACATAACAAGTAGGTATATCACTCGGTATATCATCTTAAACATATAAAATAAAAATATACACCATACCTATTAGTGAACATTTCTTTTTACGAAAGCTTTTCATATTCCATTTTATGCATTGTTTTACAAATGAAATACGATTTACAATTAGAAATAAATTCTGTGATAATAGCCTGAATAATAATAGTTACAACCTGGATAATTTAAATCTACATAAACTTTCTAATAATGACTTAATTAGGAACATAAAAAAGTAGATAGCTTAATGGGAATAAAATTTCAAAATGGTAATAATGACCTATTTAAGTAATATAAGCACTGTCAAATATTTACTTTAAATATGTTTTTTCCTTCTGCAACATTTTCCCACATCTCATCTAATTTTAAAAAATTTGAATCATAATAACATAACGATTTAAATCAAAATTAGCTCAGGACCAGTAATTTGTATAGTTCTGAGTCCAGAAATACTGACTTGACAATGGCATATTAATATATTATACCTATAAATACACATTAGGTTCCACTGGGTTGAGATATGTATGTACTGACTGTAAGTACAGTGTACACTGGACAAATTTGTCTCAAAAAATAGAATTAGAAAACGATTATCAAAAACCTAGGTAAAATTATTTACTACAAATAAATGATCTTTAACTTTATTTGTAAAAAGAGAAGTATTATAAAAATGTCATAGGTCAAACTGTAATAAATATTAACGCCTACTTTAAATTATTAACATTATAATATGTCGTCTATAGATATATCTTACCTTTTTAAAAAAAGCTTTTAATTCTTCATCATCTGTATTGATATCAAAACCAGAAGTTGAATTCCACCCTACATGTGATATGTGTTTAAAATCCATTGGAGTGCTAATATCCGCTTTTGTGATATTCCGTTTCCTTTTAGCAAGCTTAGCAGCAGGATCAGGGCTTTTCTTAAAACCTGCAAAATCTACAGTTGGACCTGGAACAGTATAACTATGATTTGATTGCCTAGACCGCTTTTCTTCCCTTCGTCTTCGAGCTTGTATTTTTTGACTAACTATTATCTTTAAATTTCTAGCTTCTTCTTTACTTGCAAAGTTGAAGGCTACTATACAATCATGTCCTTCAAACATATGAAAAAAAGGTGTAGCTTCAATATACTCCATATTGTTATACATTTCTTGATCCCAAAGCTTCGTATTTCGTTTTAAACAAAATAATCGAAAGAAAAAATTTTTCTTTGTGTTATCTTTTACAAAACACAAAACACCTGTACCTTTCTTTAACCATTCTGAATGATGTGGGGGTTGCGTGTAATATAACTGAACAACAGTTGTAGAAAGAGACTGGCAACGATTTCCTAATAATTTGAACACTTGCAAATTTTCCTCAGATGATAAGAGTCCACAGTATTCGTTTTCCATAGTTGGGGACATTTTGGTAATCACATTACTTAATTAATCTACTTTTTAATTAACGAGAGAGTAATATAGGCCCACACTAAAAATTAACAAAATAAATATTTATTTATGACTTACGCGACAAAAATATATAACCTAAAACTAGTCATATTTGACTAGGACTAGGCCAACAGCCAACGCCAGAATCAAAATCCGTCATACGTCTGCGTCTTCTTCTTCTTATTCTGGTAGGTTCATCAATGTCTTTCACGAGTCATGCTAAAAGCTTAAATAACTAAACTTCCTGCGAACTAGGCTAGCTATGGGTTAAGCAGA
Source organism: Rhagium mordax (assembly GCA_963680705.1). Taxonomy (NCBI): domain Eukaryota; kingdom Metazoa; phylum Arthropoda; class Insecta; order Coleoptera; family Cerambycidae; genus Rhagium; species Rhagium mordax. Next base: position 68,048,681 of record OY796658.1, read on the forward strand.
GACCTGGAACTTTTTAAACAAAATACAAAATGTATTCCGTTCTGGATAAGTTTGAAAACGGACACCTCTTTTATACCACATAACTTAAAATAGGAGAAGGTTCTTTTAAGCCTAGCCTAGCTACTTGCAAATATTGAACACCGCCATTTTTATATACTTGGAAGCGGGAATTTTTAAAAATAACATCGCAGTCGTAACGGAAAGTAGTTTTGAGTCAAGAATGTTATTGAAAGTATAACTAATATTTTACTGTAATTAGTTTTAAATGTGCCTTAAAAATAATATTAGGTAATAGGTAATAAACATTATTGTGAAAATAATTATATACCTATGCAAAAAGTGTGTAAAGTGAAATTTTTTCGGAAATGGTCAACTTTATATTAATATAATATAATGGACTACATAAAATTAAACATGTAACCATATTTAACGTTTTTGAAATACGATATGATTATTATTATTATAGGCGATTATATGAAATTTTTACTTTGGGCACTACACAGCGTATGTAAAGTTAGTACTTTACGCACGGCAGTAGAATTAATACTTTATTATGATGTTGAAATAAAATAAACTTACTCAGTTCTTTTCTAATATGAATGCCCGAAATGGAAAGGTTGTATAAGCAGTACTTCTTAACTAACGTTACAAAGTCGAATTTTTCAATAATAGTATATGGATGACTTTGGTAAATCCTTATATACACATTTCCGTTTGCTTACAAATGTATTTCATGCCGATGAAAAGTAATTTCAGAGTTAGAAGTTTTTCAACGTACAGTTGCAGATAAAGGACTAAAAAAAGTAGAAGGTACTTTATAAATTAAAATTACTCTTAGTTTATATTTAATTACTAGTTTTTGAAGCCCATAAAATTCTCAAATTAAATATATCTATGTAAAAACTACAATAGTAGACATACAAAGTACAACGTACAAAACTACTTTCCCCTTCTAAGCACTGTTGTTTCGGATCGTCTCCCAAATGCCAGCTAAAGTCATATTATGCAACCCTCACAACAAAACAAACTTGATAGCATTTCATTGGTTCAATTTTCAATTTATATGTGTAAACAAAAAGTATTGAAAAATGGACGGCTCCTGTATTTGCATGCGCCAATGGCTGCGCAGTGCGTTCATAATCAGTCTAATTATTTAGGTCTGTGGTCCAGTAATATTATTTTTTACTCAATGACAGTACGCAGTACGCACGAATTTCTCAATATAAACATTGAGAAATTCGTGGCAGTACGTAACTAATGAGGAAAATGAGGTGAATATCGAAGAAAAATGTATTTCTTAACACTATAAAATGACATCGTCAAAAAAATATAATGATGTAATTAAAAGTTTGATTCACAATATTCTTTTTTGCATTCGTAATGCCATATTCTATCTTTATGGTATTGCCAGAGTAGATATATATAGAGTCTCACTCCCGTATTTATGAATGAATTGCCGAGGTATTTTTTCGTGACCTTCACTTGGTGTGAGACTATCTTCACATGCATAGTTTAGTGTGAGACTATCTTCGGATTAAACAGAAGACAACAAGTCAGTAGCGTGCAAGTAGGTAAATTAAAGGATAAAAATTAAATATTTTCAATTTAAAATATATTTAAAATTTCCTAATTCACAAACTAAGCATCCGTATCTCAATATAAATAAACAAGAAGTATTCAACAAACCTTCAAATAGCATAAAGAACTTTTAATAAACAATAAACCTAAAAAACAAATAATGATAATTTTGACACTGACAAGTTTATCTACTACGTCGTAGCTTCAATCAACGGTCGTAGTAGTAAAATAGAGAGAGATAGAGATACATAAGAACTGGATTGGCGCCAAACGCGAAGTCGGTTTGTTTGTTTACTGTGGTATTGCTATTGTTTAGTGTCAAAATTTTTAAAAAGATATACCATTTAAGTAAAATGTGTAATATAGTGCCCTTTCTTGAAAATATGTATACTTGATTTTGTATTTTCTATTTATCCGACATTTGTGTCACACCGCCACTTTACTAATTAAAATTTAGTTAACAAGGTTAACAATGACCCCAACATAATATATAGGTATAATATTTTTATGTTTAACTGGTCGCTATTTGGGAAATAATAATAATAATAAGCTGATATAAACGACTCAGTGGAAGCAAATGAGCGAATGCATAATGTATTTGGTGAAAAATCTATATTTCAAAGTGTTTCCTTTAATTTAATATGACTGATGGACGAGATGGTAGCGTACCTGCCTCTCACCCAAAAGTTCCAGATTCGATTCTCCGTCGTGGCAATGGAAAATACTGTGGGAGGGATTTTTCCATTATACACGAATATTTGAATGTGTGTCCCTTGTCTTTAAATGTGTAGCCCCCTCCCGCACAAGGCTCTTCTAAAGCCTTCTGGGATAAAGAGGGTCGTATAATTACATGTGGTGTTATTATTAATTTGTCTCTATTGTAAACAGCCGAGTGCGTGTATATAGAGATGCAAAAACAATCAAAACTTAACAACCGACATTTTTTTTAAACCAGTATAGGTATATTATTATACTCTAATTCAACTAAACACCTGTGATGAAAGCCGCTACCTTTCAGAATGAATTATTTAATTATTAACTATTCATACTCGAGTTATACAGGGTGTCCCAGTCGTGATCCAAACGAAAGTGGGTGATAGACGAGGTTATTTACAATCAAAATTAAAATAACTTCATATGTAGTTATCCAATTGTGAGTCGTTTAAAAGTTACAGCATTTTTTCTGTTTTTTAAGAAATTCCGACTCCGCTTACGAAAAATTTCATTAAAAAAAATTGACAAGTTCATTAGGTTTTTTTTTTTTGTTGCTGATAAGCTTACTACTGATGTGTCATAGTGAAAGTATTTTCATGAAATTATGCTCTTCACTTTATTGTGGAGTCAGAACCACATCTATAGCATCAACAGTTCTCTTTCTAAGTCTGAAAAAAATCACAAATAACTTTTTAAATTACTTCAGGATGGATTCGACCACTGATTTTTGCAAACAAGTGAGTACGTATTAGCACCAGTTACCCACTCGGCTACGATTATATATTCACTTTATTACCTAATCTGTCTTCAGTCTCAGTCATCAATAGGTGTCATGTCGGCATCTCTGCTGGCTTTAATAGATAACCAACAACTAAACAGAAATAAAAAATTTCAAATACCTCACTTACACTTTACGCGTTTTCATGCAGTGCTCACACAGCAGAAGTTTTGTTCGTTTATTTACATAATATTGTATAATAAATATATTAATACAGAGTTGTGTGCCCTTCTTCCATCTTTGGTGACTGATTCTTGTATTGCATAGACAAAGCATAGGAGGAACTACTTAATGGCAGCTACACCACTGTAACAGAATACCCCTCACTTTTGGCACTTTTACGTTTTCGTACCGTTTTAACAAAGCAACCTCATACACCGAATATTTAAAATTTAATCTAATTCAGCGTCTAACTCGTGTCGGCCCTTTTCTTAAATTGTTCAGTTTAGATAATATGTCTAGTGATGTGTACTATCCACAGACCTTCATAGGCGAAAAAAAAAAGTAAGATTACTTTTGACCAACTAAACTAACCAACTAATAAATTAACATGAATAAAATAATATAGCAATGGAGTGGAAGAGTTACACGTATCTATTATAAATTTGTATTCAAAAGCTATTGTTACAACACGTGTATGTTAAATTATTTTTGTTGAAAATTAATTTTATATTAATCAATTCATCATTAGGAATATATTGAGGGGACACTTTATGGTTGATGTTGGATGCTATATATGATTACCTAGTCTTTTACTACTCATCGTTAGTAATGTAAAAATCTCATGTTTGGTATTTTCTACAAGACAATAGTGTATATCCTGAATAGGATACAACATACAAACATATAAATGTTGTATCATCGCTTTGAAGACCAGTCTTTCTTTCAATTCAACAAAACATGTGCAAGTAAACTTAATTTCAATTTTTAAGCTTTACTGAAAGTAAATACTGGGATGAAGATTTTTACATCTGTTATTCACTCCTCAGGTCAATATTTCTGTATTTTTTTCTATTTGGGAACTTACTCGTGAGATAAATCTCAGAAAATTGTGAACATATTGAAATAATAATAAAATAAAGTTCTGCTTAAAAAGTATTTATTTTTTTAAGGTGAAATAGGCACAATAAAAACAACATAATTAATTATTATAACAGTTACAATTTCTAAAATTACATTTCTTCTTTCTCAGTTGTACTATTTCTAATAATCACAATTAAAGCTCACACATTTTTATATTAAATATGATTGTAAAACTTCTTAACAAGTCATAAAAATATTGGGTGGATGTATATGATCTATAAGAATATTTTATATGAATTAATAATACAGTTATATTTATACATTACATTATTTAGTACAAAATAAGGCCATGTTACATGTAATATGAGAATCAGATTTTTTCTCCAAAAGGGCACTTTAACTATTTCTTTCTTAATTTCTATTTGTGTACCTAGTCTAGTCAAATTTTAATCCTTACAGAACGATTTTGATCAAATTATATTGACAAATATTTCCTAGGACAAAACAATTTTCCAGGAATTTCAGAGAGTTGATTATTTCCTAATTTGACTACACTAGAGATATTGATATATTTAATAATACAAAAATATTGTTAAATATGTAATTTAATTAAAATTGAAATACATGGTCCAGTCATCTAAAAATAATGTTGTATATTTAAATATTCAGTGGAGCAGATGAATGGGAAATTATTTTAGCAACATGTATCTACAAAACTTTGTCAAATTATATGCAAGCACCAGTGAATGTAGTCATACAATCTATAAATACTATTAATAAAAAAACATTTAAATAAATTATAAAAAACTGCGTTAAAATCAAAGTTATGCACAACCTATAAATTTAAGTAAATATTAAAATAAAAAATAAGTACTATGCCTATACGTAGCATATCAGAAACTATTTATTTGTTTGTGTCTTATTTTGCATCACGGTTACATTTTGCTCTGCAGTATCCACTTGAATTTCAAAAGTAATTGACCCTGCTCGATTAAGTGAACCACCTCTATATTGGATGTTGCCTGCCCAAGCACGGCATTCGATACTAATTATAACATTTGCTGAAAGAAAAAAAACATATTAAACAATAATTTTATCTACAACACTATTTATAGACGTCGGAAGAGGTCTACATGCTCCTCCAACAGAATCACTGAGAAAATTGATGTCTATGTCTATATTGATTTACTTGCTGTAAATTAAGCTTTATACAAATTCAAAAGAAAATTTATAAAACGTTTCTGGGTTACTTTGTTTCTTATAATTGTTGATACGCTAAAATATTTTAAGCTCGAACAGTTGAGAAAGGCATGATATAATGAAGCAAAAGTATCAATTGATTTTAACAAATCGCGGATAATTTCGCGCGTACCCTGTATATCATCCAGCTTGTAATAAATATTCCGAAAGTAGTCAGAAGTATTAACTATAATTATTTATGGATCGCAAATCTTATAGTTGAACTTTAAAAAAGTAAATAAAGTTATTAGGTACCATAATTATTAATCTAATAATTCTAAGGATTGTTTAAACGTTTAAATCAGGTGTTTAAACATGTCTTTTTCAGTTTATGTTTAAAACGGAATTTTATGTACCTGTAAGAAAATATAAAATAAAAATGGCAACTTTGATGTATTGGGCGACTGGCTTTATTCACCGGTTGATCCACCAGATGTGTTTTATCTCGTTCTAACCTCGGAGATAGAACGAGATAAAACACATCTGATGGATCCACCGGTGAATAAAGCAACTCGCCCATTATTGTATTCATTTTTTTCCCAAATAATTATACAAAATCGTAAAATCTAAATATAACTATACATTTATACTTAAATAAGATACCATTCCTGTCACGATAAATAGCAGTAAAAAAGTAGTTTTTATCATAAAAATCCAGTTTTATTTGGCTTTTTTTTCAATGGACTTCATTTCTCTTTAATAGAGCTGGTCAAGGGACTCTTTTGGTCATTATTCGCATATCGATTGGTTACGCCGTTTTTGAGTTGTACCGACTTTTACGAACTTTTCAATTGCTAGTAATAATTTAAACATCTTTAAAACAAAACAAAAAATTTCAAATAATGCGAACCTTAATCTACGCTCCAACAACAATTAAACCGCGATAGGTACCTGATAATCATAATCAAGTTGAAGGTGACTCGCGCCGAAATTAGTGAACTACGCGACCCATCATGACCCATGTCTCGTAACTTGATACTTTGTTTTGTTGATGCGTTCCCATACAATTTAGTAAAACTGCACAGACATTTGCCCCATGCGTTCAAAGATACCAATTTATTTTCAGCAAAAGAAAAGTACAAACGGTGTCATAAACAACAGGAAAAATTTGGAAGATAACATTTCGACCAACACCTGTTGCTTTGCAACAACATTCCTATCAAGTATTTCATCAAGACCAAGATGAGATATGACAAGAGTTTTGAGCTCACTGTTGGAAAAAATCGGCGTCCGGCGACCATTTTATCACCCTTTTCAACGAACGATGTATACCAGCTCCGATCTCTTCTACAAGTTCTGCAGTAAGGTTGCAGAAAACAACGTAACTGTATCAAAGTTGGATTGTGCTGTTCAAACATTTGTTGTAAAACTACCATGAGCAAGAGTGTATGAATTCAGTAGCCTAAGAATTAACCGAAGATGATGAATAGAACTTTTGAGAAAAACTTGCAAGAGCTCTACATCTCATATATGGTGTGAACAATCGTTTGTAAGACATAATATGGATTTTATAAAAGAAGAACCGTTTTTCCTGTTAAACAAACCGATTCTCAGATATTTGATATTTACTGTGAAAAACGGCGCTACTGATCTTTGGCTGCCTGAACTTTGAAAGTTATTTTCCACAGTTGGGTTGGAATTAGCCGGATGGTCAATGAAATACTATTAATATAGAATTTTATGATAAATGTTTTATTTTTTTTATCCAAATAGCTTTTGGAGAAAAATGAAAAAAATCAGCGGCGAGGGAGAGTGGTTTTTTGAGGATATGGGGATGTTGCATCTACATCTACCAGGTGTAAACTTTTCGTCATATTATTCCTAGCTCTGCTGGGAGTTCGCACTCCAAATATAAATTCTTTATAAATTATTTACTCACAAACTTCTAATATACGTGTACTAAGAAGTGGTCAAGTGGATACGTCGAATTCATTTTTGTACCGCAGAAAAAATTCCCGACAAAGGAGCACATGCGGCGGCTTCTTTGAACGTTAAAGAGGCCGCGTTTCTGCTTTGTAAAAGCGGCATTTTTTCCCTGCTTTAGAAATATGAAATGAACTATACCGCTACGATGTATATACATTGTTGCATGCTCATTAGCAATATATACTGTTAATTGGTAATTAAAGTCGTTTGAAGGATCTATTGTGACAACATTCTATAATAAAAAGAAATAATACCTACTTAAAATTCTTTTATAAATTGTTCTACTTTGCTTTGTACAACTTAATTACAACTCTATTTAGGTTATTACAAACATAATAATAACAATAATATTCAATTTGATATTTTTGTTATTATTATGTTTGTAGAAAACCTAAATAAAGTTATAAACAAATAATAATCTTTTTTACATATTTTTATGCCGGTTTTCCACGAAACGGACTAGTCGAGTTTCTGTTTTGTTCGTGTTTATTGAAACACAGAAAACAGAAAACAAAACTAGGACAAATTCGAAACTCTGTTTCCGCCAAGTAGACAAAGTCTTGGAGTTTCGTGTTTTGTTTCAGTTCTTTTCCACCAAACGAACTAGTGTGTTTCAAAATGTTTAGTGAAGATGATTTTCTTATCATTGCTAGTGGTTGGTTTGCAACTGCGTTCAATCATTGATTAAGGGTTCAATGGAAGAGGGAGTAAGATAATTTTCAAAACGGACTAGTCAAGTTTCTGTTTTGTTCGTGTTTATTGAAACACAGAAAACAGAAAACAAAACTCGGACAAATTCTAAACTCTGTTTACACCAAGCAGACAAAGTATTGTCGGAGTTTCGTGATTTGTTTCAGTTCTTTTCCACCACGAACTTTCGTAATAAACTTTTTTTTCTAAACTTAAAAATACAAAATTTAAGGGAGGGGTGACATTTATAACCAATAACCCTGTACACGTCTGATTCTATTTATTTTGAACATCAAAAATTTACAAAACATAAATACATAATTAATAATCCACCTTGGATGTCTCCTAGATTGGCACTGCATTGTATATTGTATAGATAAACGTCTACTTATTATTTTTTAACTACACTGATGCACTTTCAAAGAGAAAAGAAACTGGAAACGCACTAAATAGGACGCAACTTGTTTCCACTAGACAGACGCAGTTCGTAAACACGCCGAAACTCTTTCATCTTTACCGCTTCCGAACGGGACTCGAAAAACAAAACAGCAACTGTCGCAAAAACCACGAATCTTTAAAATGTTTGTAAAAAGTTGCAGATTTGTTTATTTCGACACTAGTTTTTGTTTTGTCCGTTTGGTGGAAAACCGGCATAAAACAGAGGTTTCTCTTCGCGTCTGACAAAGTTTTACCATTTGCACACCTGCCCACAGTATTTGTATTTATCATTTGTAACAGTTGTCTCTGAATTTAACCATTTCGAGTATTTTGAGCATTAATTCATTAATCGTTTTTTTTTAGTAATTAAATTAAATATCAGATTTAAGAAGAGAAGAGCTGTTACCCCTTCCGATCGGGACACCAAAAACAAAACAGAAACAGACGCCGAAACCTCGAACATTAAAAAAGTTTGAAAAAAGTTGCAGTTTTGTTCTTTTCGACACGAGTTTCTATTTTGTCCGTTTGGTGGAAAACCGGCATTAAAAAAGTTTGAAAAAAGTTGCAGTTTTGTTTTTTCGACACGAGTTTCTGTTTTGTCCGTTTGGTGGAAAACCGGCATTACAATGTTTCATTTACTCTTTGTACTTATATTTATTAGAAATTTCTTTATCTTGTAATTAAAAGAACGAGTTTAACTTTTAAAACAAGTAATAATTTTCAATGAATATGACTTTGTTTTTCATTTTGTGTACAAAATAATCTGGCAAATTGTTAACGCACGGATAGAATCAATTGAAAACAGAAAGAATCTCAACTGTGAGGAATTGAAAACCACATTTATCGTCTGTGACAAAAACATACCTACATATACAGGGTGTCCCGATTTTAAACAACAGTAAACAATATTATTTTCTTGTAATTTATGATCAGAAATACAAAGTAGACGAAAAATAACAATTTACAGTTTATTATCGAATAACATAATTATTGAATATTTATTTATAATCCTTTTGAACCTACGGAATTTCGTCTATTTAGGCTGGATCGTGAACTTTGTGAACCGCGCAGATGATAAAATTGAGCAGAAATGCCACAAATGTCATGATTTGACTATTTCAATTTAAATTTACATAGGTACTAAGGAATATCAAGTATGGCTATTTATTATTACTGATAAATTAAAACATTTGTAATATTTTCATTAATAACGGAAATGGTAAAATAGACAAACCCCGTCGGAATAATTTTTTAATTTACTAATTCGTTTAGACAAAAACGAACCTGGGTGCGGCGCTTAGCTGTAATGAAAAGCTTTTGAAAAAAATAGGCCAAGGTAACACGTTCTGGTGATTATCCTCACTTATGATACAGAGTAAGTTAACAAAGTCGCGGTGGTCAATATATCTCCTTTATTATTTATGGCACATAAAAATTTTTCAGTATCAGTTTTGTAGACCGCCCAACTATTTTGACAATTTTAACATCTGCAGACGTTATCATAAATTCTGCATATTATGTATGTATGAATTTATTACCGACTTGGTAGCGCAGCGGACTAGACCATGAGTGACAGTCATGGCTCTGGTCACACTGCCTATCGTGTCCGGGTTCGAACCCCGGCACCGGCACTGGCAATGTCGGTGGGTAAGTATGGATATTTGTATGCGTTTTCAAATGTGTAACCCCTTTGCGGACAGCCCTGACTTTGGATTTGGGGGTGTCTAATTTCTATGGTGTATTCAGTGTCACGGAATTTCTAGGCACTTTTAAAGTCTTTGAAATAGGTACCCCAACAAATTCTACGAATTCCCTAAGAAATCCCTGAAAATCTAATAAATTTACAAAAAACGAGATTTGGCAATAGTTATTAACGTCATAAGGCCGATATGTAGCAATAAATATCAGACAAGATTGAAATTGCGTCTGTTATTTGCGTATCGGCCGTGTGTCGTTCAATATTTTTCATTATACCATAAATACTTTAATATTTAATGATGATTTGTAAGCCTTGCATTTTTCCGAGCATTTTTCTTTAATTCATTTATCGGCCTAGGCCGATATTGGTGTTATATCAATGAAGAATAGAGTAGTGATAAATTTTATCCTCCTAGACAAAAACTCAAAACATGCGTATTAATGCAACTAAACGAGATATTCTTCTTTCAACTCATACTCGAGGGAATTTTTGAGTAATTCCAGCGATTCTTCCAAATTTACAGAAGTTAAGGTCCATAAAAATAAATTGTTCTTTTAAAGTGGCAATATCTGAACTGAACGAATCTCGTTTTGTATCATTTCTAATAAATTTAATTTTAAACTTTTAACTAATTATTTAAAATATAGTCGATGTGTTTTCATAATAAACATATTTATTATGTGTTTCGAATTTGGACTATTTTGGTTGATCCTAGAGTTACCTAAAAATGGGAATCTCCGAGATTTTTCTCGTTAATTTTTGAATTTATTTCAGAAAAAGTTTTTATGTCGGTACTATCGTCATATTCCAAGGTATTGTCGACAATATTATTATATTTCTAGTAGTTCAGAAACCACTGATCGACTGATCATTCAACTAGGTTTTTTAATCCCGGGACGGCATTAGACTTTCGGTATTTTCGGGATTAGAAAGTCAAATCCCGGGATTTTCCGGGATCCCGGGATTTAAATACATTTGTCGAATATCAACATAAAATTAAATAAGAAACGATTTATTGAACAAGAATAATAATAATATATAAAAAAATAATAAAACTCTAAAAAAATTTAAAAATTAACAATCTATTGCTACTTTAATCTATTGATTATCTATTCTATAAAAATGAATAGCCTAAAATTTACTTTGAAAAAATTACCTGAGAATGGCCAGTGTGTCTAGGGTGTCGTCTCCTAATCTGGACCGGAACTTTGTACACAGAATACATGTGAGATAAAAAGTAATATGTATTTTATGTAATTGGTCATATTATAAATACTCGGGATTGATTTTTGAAATCCCGGGATTTCCGGGAGTGAAAACCTGCCCAGGATCCCGGGATTGGAAACCCTACATTCAACATTACGTATTTCACTGTGCATGCACACGCTGTTCATTTATAATCAAAATTCCATAGAATTCCCCTAAAATATAGCAACTATTTAGCAATCTCCGAAATTGCTCTTAAAAATTTCCAATATTTGGTCTCAAATGCTATAGCAGTCAGCACATAAGAGCCCTATGTGTACTGCCCTATTTCTACCTAGGCAATATCAAATAAAAGAAAGAAGTTTTTTGGAGAGGCCAAATATTGGCACATGATGCATGAAGGTACAAATTAAGTTACTTAACGTAACAAGTAACTTTTTCCGAAAAAAATTCCACTCGCTAATTTATAGTGTCGGAGTATTTAAGAATCTAATTTATAGCTTTGCAGAACGTTTTCTGAACCAATTTTTTGGACAAAGCTTTGGATTATGACAAAAATGTCAAGAATACTTTTTTATTAAGAAATAATTGTAGTTTTTAAAAATGTTAATTTTTTTTAAATTTATCCAGTGGCGTATCATTATTTTTTAACAAGTAAAAATTAAAAAAGTGAATACTCCGCCACTGTATAAATTAGCGAGTCGATTTTTTTTTTGAAAACGTTACTTGTTACTGTTAATTTGTCAAGCAACTTTCGTAAAAATACCTCAACTAATTAAGATTATATTTAAAAAAATATTTTTTTTAAATTAAACTTTGACCCCTGTATCTCAGAAACTATGCGTTTTTAGATATAAGTTTATTAAAGAAAGTCCATTTATTTTAACGTGATCTATTAGTTCCCGAAGTTTAATCGGTAAATTCTGAACCACCTTGTATAAGTTACACTACGTTGATAAGGAGCAATAACTCCGAAATACGTGTTCGTAGCTGCATCATGTTACTTTCTTGGAGTAAACGGCAAAAAATATTTCCCTATTAATTATTATGTTTGCACTTCTGTGGTGTTTACTATATAATACATATAATTTTTCTACCAAATCCATTATCACGAATAAAATCCTTCTTATTTTTAAATTTAATTATTTAATTAATAAAACTAAAACTTTATTTCGATCACTTAGTACATGTGGTCATTAGGTGAATAATATGTATAGCTTGTTTTACAAACGACACAACGGAGAACGTATTTGAAATTAATGAAAAGAAAAAGGATGCAGAGCATCAAGCTTTATCATAAAATATCACTTTCATCAATAACAACTGAAAACCTAGCTATTATTGGAAATGGATGCCTACGACATATGTTTTTTATGATTACGTTATACAATTACTTTATAATAGAAAAACACCAATTAAAGCATCGCTCGTTTCTCGGTCTGTACATTCATGGAAGACCGACAAGGAATAATTACCTATTATTGATTTTTGCACCCCTAAATGTACTACAAACCACTAAAATAATAAATGATAAGGATATTATTTTATTTACTAAATTAAATATGTTATCTGGTAACTTTGAACTTTGTATAGAATTAAGCAAAGAAGAAAATGTATTCACATTTCATACAGTTGTTACAGTCTTTCTATTTCCAATTGAAACAGTCAGTCTAATGAGCTTATACCAGGCTCATTTCATTACAAAGCCTATGTGCGCTGAAACAACATCGAAATCGTGTTCGAATATAAAATATGCTAACCGTATGTATACTAGAGTCGACCACATGAGTAACCGGCATACATAAAACGTTATTTACTGATGCTTTCATTGGACTAGCATGGGTTCGCAGGTGTTACGGTCGTCAAAAAAAAGACCGGGCGCCTTATGAACAGTGTACACAGTGCAGTGTATTTTAAAATATTTGAGGGAACTACGGTTTGTGCAATATATCCTAAATTGAATTATGTTCTGTAAGCTATTGTGATATTATTTATTAATGTTATTTATTTTCCTAGGTAGTTCTAGTAATTCTAGTATAAAGTAGCAAAAAAATATTCAATTTATTCAAAAAATTTAAAAATTATTCTTAAACCTTTTCGGTCGGCTCTCATGCTCGTGATTCCCTATAAATTCGTTTGTCGGCATTTCTTATGGAAGTTTTTAGGTGTTTCAATTTGAAATAGAACGAATATATCTAATGATGTAGTACAGTAGTACAGAAGCTGCCATGTTATTAAGTAGTAAATTGTGCAACTTCGTCCCCATTTAACTGATTTTCTATCTCTAATGGTTTCCGATATCCCAGCTGTAAGCATCCAATTTGAATCGACCTGTATAGAGAGAGATGTTATCTCGACGGACCTCGCAATTTAATAAAATGAGGCAAACAAACTTTATTCTCTTGTCACCTCGTATCCGACTGTTTTACCCCCAGTGGCGTAGCGGAGGGGCCCGCAGGGCCCGCGGTGCGGGGGGGCCTCCAGCTCTTGGGGGCCCCCGAGTCTAGGAATTTTTTACGCGAAAATATCGTCGAAATTAAAAGTGACGAAATCTTACATACATCTTAACATCAATAGTTAAGAAGCATGGATTTTATAAAAACATAAATTTAGAGATGGGTTAATGCCGGGCATTTTCATTAATGCCCAATAAATGCCCGGACTGTTTCCGAACATTTTTGTTTTTTTTTTAATTATCTAATCTTATTCTACACCTCAAAACGATTTTAATGGTACCAAATACTTCATATTTATTGTCATAACTGCATCTGAGAAACATAACTTTATGATATTTGAATAAAAACAACTCTTAAATTGCATTTTTTATTTTTTCATACTTTCATACCATAGACTTAATAATACTAGTATTATTAAGTCTATGTTTCATACCAATCCGTTTTTTGCACCACTTACCTACGAGTGTGCAAAAATAATTGCAATTATTGATTATCCAAATCAGTAATTCACATCTAAATAGAAAATAGGTACCTATGGTATTAATAACTTCACTTGAAAACAAGCAAATTGAAAATGACATAACATGCAAATAATATTAAGTGAGGTTATGCTCTAATTTTTTAGCGGGAAATTCGAATTAAGCCAATTAAATTACAAGTATAACTGTCCGGAAAGCGCCCGTAAAATGCCCAGCGGGAATTTTTCTAAGGGCATTTATATAAAAGTGCCCAAAGTGTCTTTGATAAATAGATGCCTGCCTGGAAAATGCCCGGATTGTGCCCGGACACAATGGACACTGTCCGGGTTGCCCATCTCTACATAAATTTATTATATTTCCTTGATATTTCTTAGATTTTTTAAGAATATAATAAAATAAATTGATAAAGAAATTATTTCGTACATAATTAATTTTAATATAAATCCAATGAATGACGATCAGGCTTTATTTGGAAGCTAGCAATCTTGCTGAAAATTATTCTGAAGATTTATCGGCAGATTTTCCCCGCGAACTTCTGTTACTAAGAATTGTTTTGAGGACACAAATAATAGAAATTAATTGCGGATTCTTCAATCTTAAATTTTGCTACATTTCTCATACAAAATCACAAAACTTTACTGTCAAGTGTTCCAAATATTTTTATTGCTATAAAATTGTTCGTAACACTACCAGTGACTGTTGCTACAGCTGAAAGGTCATTTTCAAAATTAAAACTTAAAAATTAAGACATTTGTAAGAAATTCAATGACACAAGAAAGACTATCAGCATTAAGTGTATTAAGCATTGAGCAAGAGAGAGTAAGGAAGTTAAATACTGATCGCATCATCGAAGACTTTGGAGCATGTACGCCGCTGCCGAAAATTTAATGATATATTTGAGATGTAAGAATTGGAGTAGGTATAATGTGGTATGTAGCTAACAATTTTTGTTCAACAAAATTGGAGGTGATTTATTATTTTGTGGGGGCCCTCATCATATATTTTGCGGGGGGGCCCGAGATTTTCAGCTACGCCACTGTTTACCCCCAAACTACCCCATTCCAGTTGTGGATTCTTCCCATCATGAATTTGCCATACGAAAGGAAAAACATTTTCATTCTGTATTTGTGGGTGTGAGTTTTTAAGCATACCCATTCCATTGTCCTGAATGAAATCTTTTAAATACTTTTATATTAATGTTATAGCAAAGCTCATTAATAAAATTTCCCCCACTGAACTGAACCATTGAGTAAAAAATAATAAAGAGGCGCGACTGTCAAGGTTTCGAGATTTTAGTATTGTATTTTTTTGCCAATAACTTCCTGATTATCATTAATTTTTAGTGTTATGGGAAGGTATTTGTAATGTGGCTGTATAGCCCTTAAAATTAAAGATGATCGTAAAGCTATTGATAAAAAAATACAACACTAAAATCTCGAAACCTTGACAGTTGCTTCTCTTTATTATTTTGTACTCAATGACTGAACTGAACAAACAACATATGAAAATGTAGCTAAAATATAAATTGACACTTATCAATAAAAGAATACGGCGATAACAATTTGTCATATTCTTTCATTATTATGTTACAATAAAATTATCGACCATTATCAAACAGAAACTGCTAAACAAGACATCTCGTCTATCCGCTATGGTTGGTTTGCACCGCTTAAAACTGGCCTTTATATCCTTGGTCTTCGAATATAGTCATGGAAGACCGACGGCGAACAAATATACTATTGATTTCCGCACCCCTAAACGTCACTCCTAGTCACTAAAAATATAACCAAATGCATTCTTTTATTTAATAAATACAAATATTGAAATGTTTACTTAATTTATATTAATGGGTGTTCTATTCGTTAAAGTGGTTTGTCATAATTTATTTTGACTTCTTGCAATATTAGTTACATATTTCACAATTTTTTTTTGTGATAAATTTCCTCTAAATGAACTATTTAATATTCCAACTTTCATCTTGAACGTAAGCATAAAAATTGACAAGGTTCATTTATATCAGTTAAATGTAGAATGTGGGAATAAGTTCTGTAAAGGGTTTTCATGTCTTTTAAGACATTAGAGGACTCGGCACTTTTGACATAAATAGTAAAATTCATTTTACTAATTTATTTTTATATTATAAATTGTTTAATTATTTAGAGAAACCTGTCAATTCAAGCTTTAATTATTTTAATAAATGCAAGAGTAAATTGTGGTGTCTTAGTGACTAAATGGACTTGATTGGTGTATCTTTATTATCTTTTAATCGTAGGTTACAAATACGTTGCTTGTTGTTAAAATCCTATATAATACATACTATTTCAAACAAATTCATGGCCTTCAAGGATAACACAATTAGCGTAACTATAAAAGTCAATGGGCTCATTTAGTGATATTTGCTTTTTAATTTATTTTAGCATTTTCCGTAAGTATTTCATCCTCTAAGTATATAGTGAAAAAATTAGATCGCTAGCGTCAATATTAACCCTAATATTTGATTTCAAATTCGTTACATATTTGAAACGGCTATGACGTCACACCACCCGACTCCACTGGTTCTATGAGATATGCGGATAGATGGTATTTAGATTTCGCTGTACCAAGGATGAAGAACTTAAAAGATGAACGAAATTACCACTTCCGCCGTGTGTGTAGTAACTGCCGCCGGTATGAAACTATAGGAAACAAGCGAGCGGCCGACCGCTACGAGTGGTATGACGTCACAGTCCTCTATTTTCATTATTTATTTTGAGGGAGAAGCAGTTGAAAAAAAAATTTAATATTTTGCACCTTGAAAGTTTTTCAAATATTGTCCCAACATGCAGTCATGCAACCGCGTGGCAGACACCGCAAGTGTGACACGACACCGCGGTTGTGACCGCGCGGTTGCAACCGCTGCCGCAACCGCAAGTCTGTCGCCGGCCTAAATCATAAAGACTATTTGACATATTTAATAAGTTCTTCTAAAGTTCAGGTACGGTAATGTGGCTTTTGAATTCTCAAAAAAAAAAGATTTAAAGGTGACAAGTCGAGAGGTCGCGCTGGCCATTCTATAAAGTTGAAAAACTATTTCAATTTGTCTGAACTGATCCTCTTGAATTACGGTATTAATAAATGCCATTTATATTTCAAGGAGTTGTCGAATATGGTATGATATATTTCGACTAAAGGGGCCCACAAACTGCGTTTTTGTTCGACGGTTTTGTTCGACGAACACGTGTCTTCGAACAAAAACAACTCAAAACCGAAGTGTATGGTATTATTCGCTGGCGTACAAAACCGATGAAAAGAATCAAGTTCAACCTGATTTTATTCGTCGGTGTTGTTCGATAAACACGCAAGTCTGCAGTGTGTGGTGTGTGGCGTATACATTTTTAAAAAACGACGGTTTTTGCGGTTTTTGCAGTAGCGTAGCTACAACTGCAACAGTGTATTCTTTGTAGTTTGTAGTGCCCACATTTACGGAGAGAGCAAGGAGGTATTGTTAAGTTGTACAATATGACTATGTTAATAAATTAACATGAGAAAACTGACTTCTCTTCAAAAGCCAGTCTTTCACCCACTTCCTCCGTTTCTTTTTATTTTTTAATTTTATGGCTAATGCCACCGCCACTGCACGGTCTTCATATTAAAAACTCAGTATTGTCTACGTTGACGCTGCTAGAACAAAACTGAGGTGTGTGTGCAACTGTACGTTGCCGGTTATGTTCGAAGAGATTTGTTCGTCGAACAAAATCGTAGATCAAAAACGCAGTTTGTGGGCCCCTTTAGAGTGTTTTACTAAATGACCGTTTAAAAAAATACAATTACAGTTACAAATTAGATCCACAGCACGAGAATTGTTTCAGATGGTACTAACGAAATCCCAAAAACAGGGAAAACTATGAAATTAGAAAAGTCAATTTTTAATACATCAACAAAATAAACAAAATAAGCAACAAAATTCGTCGTCATAAAATACTTTCTTTGATGACGTAGGTATTTTCAGATTTTAACTTGCATTTTAGGTGACCAACAAAAATTGTAAAGTTACTATTAAAAAGTGGCGATAAACAAGCGTGTTAGAACCCCAATTTTGAGGTCTTGGTGGCCGTTACAAACTTAACTATCAAGTGTACTGTTTTTTTATAATAACCATTATCTTTAAGAATTTGTTTAAGTCGGCATTTTGTTACTTCATCTGGTCATCTCATGATTTGGGGAAGTTACTGTGAACGAATAAACGTTTAATTCAAGATATCACTTACCTTGGTCCGATATTAGAGCGACCAGACACCATATTCAAATCCAATTTTTCATTAAAAAAAAAAAGAGTGAAAAAATCGCAAATATAACAGCTTAAGTTCCCAAAAAAATTTTAAAGACCAGTTCGTTGCTTATTAATTAAACTACCGACTGAACAATACCGTATCCTGGTTATTCAACTGTTTGCAAACATATGAAACTTCAAAGTTGTCCACAGTGTTGCACAAAGAAGCTAATACTCTTTGAACCTTCTAACGTAAATGTATTAATTAGATTTACTTCCTAGTTTGTTAGTTGGTGTCGTTTTTAGCATTCAATTGTTTTTACAAAAATAGTGATACGTTCTATAAATTTATAAAGATTTGGTTATCTGTATTTTCTCAACCGATTAGAGATATATCCCAACTCTTTCAGAATTGGGTGGAATCTCCTTCATATACCCCTTACAGCTTCGTCTCTGAGGAGTGAGGACTACTTATTCATCAACTAGAGTTGAGCGTCCATCGTTGCGACTACCAACTAGCACACTGCTTTATAGATATAATCGTTAGATAATGGAGTGTGTCATAGTACATCATAGTATAGTAAAATATTGGAATATATACCTGGCTATTATCATAAGCACAACCATAACTTTTTAAACAGCGGAAATGTGGTTAAATGATATAACGTTAACGTTAAATCACTTATATAATAAATGTATATGCAAGTCCAGTGGTTTAACTGGAATTCCTAAAGGGTTCATATGAAATCATAAAAACTGATACTTACGAGTAACGCCAAGCACTTGAACTGCAATAAGTGGACTTAAGTAATTGCGAACGTTCTTATATGGGTAATAGTATCCCGCAAATCCATGAGGAAAATAGTTGAATCCATGAATATTTTCCTTGTCAATATCGTCTAATCCTTGGCAGCTGACCCAAACTTGCTTCCTCTCATTCTCAGAATGCGTATTCTGCAAAATAGATAGATCACACGAAATCGTTTTTGCAAAACATTGGCAATACTGGAATTATGTAAGTCCAGTGGTTTACATACGAGTATACAGATAATAAGTGCAGATCTTTACATTGGGAACCTCAAAATATATACGATGTGATCGGCCGCTGCATAGAAACATGCGTTTTATTACTTGTGTACTTTTATTGCAACTGCATCTGTGATAGCAAAGTATGCATAGGTTACAAGCGATAAATATTTAAATAAATTTTAAGGTAGTTTTTGCCAAAAAAAAAATTGCAAGTAAATCTGGTTTGCACAAAGAAAAAGACATGTTTGAATACGAGAATTATTCAAATTTTAAGTGACGGCCTATGCATAGGTTACGAGTATCGTCTGCGCACGCAACCTAACCAAACTAATGTAAGCGACCATATTCAGATAAGTTAGACATATTGATATAAAAAATTTTGTTAAATGGTGGAATAGTGGAAACTGTACTTACATTTGTAATATGATCTCTCAAACCTTGTGGCATGTCTGATGTCGTAGATGTGAAAAAATCTGGTACCCAATCAATAATCTGCAAAAGAAAATAGTATAAATGTATTAAATGACTTTAAAAATACCACTTTAAATCAGTGGTGGTCAATGAAATTTGGGTTAGTCATATCTTAGTTTAAGCCTGGACTTAAATAATTTAAGGCATAACTGGCAATATTAAATGAGGAAAGTTTACAGGGGGAAAATAGAAATTAACATTTTCGTATAAATGTTCAGAACTTCTTAATGAAATTGGGAATCCGTCTACGAAAATCCTTAAAGAAACAACCACTTTTTGTAAATTTCAACTTTAATTACCACACAAAACCCAAAATATAACTTGTATCGACGCTCCAATACTATATTAGACTAACCTAAAAGAACACTCACTTTAGTGAATGATGGAGGAGTCTGAAATGTTTCGTCTTAACCTTAGAGAGGTGCTTCTACATAACTGTTCAACAAGAATGTCGAATAAATAAAAAAAAATGGTGTTATCTTTTACAGCTAGCACAGAAAGATTCATTTTTGCCGATAAAACAAAGCAATTGATTGGAAAATATTTGTTACAAAAAAATACATAACTATAATCCTATATTCTTTTAATTGACTCTGAAGGCTGGGTTTATCAACTATACTCGGGCCAAAAAGAGTAGTCAGTAGAGCCAGGGGCGTACGAATTTACGAATTTCATAAATTCCATAATTCGAACAAATGAAAGCGGATTGTGTTAATTATGCATGAGTATGAGTTACCATGTCTTAAATTTTAAATAATATGCTTACATCTGGCAACATTATCTTTACGAATTAGGTATAGCAACGCAGTTGAACAATGCACATCCGTTGCGTTGCAGCATATGTGACGCCACTGAATGCGCTACGATAGACTTGCTCGACGACCTTCCTAGTAGTCGAACAAATTATTGGGTAGAAGGCGCCACGTTCAAACATGTACTCTATTTGGTTGACTATAGCAATTACACATAATGACCTAGTTGTGGTTTTCGTCTCTGGTAGGCGGATAAAACTTGATATATTTCTTTGAATTATATGGGATTATATGGTAAAACGAGCTGCCGCTTCTGTATTCCATAACAGCTAAATGCTTTGAAGAATTGCCGATAACTTTTTGCTCTACTGACTACTCTTTTTGGCCCGAGTATAGCTACGCCTATTGAGTATGTTTCAACCGTGATAGGCAAGCTGTGTTAATGTAGATATAATATGCCCAAACAATTTTGTTAATAAGTAACGTAAACAAGTATGATGACTTGATGACAGTTGGAGGCGAAGCAAATTTTATGGCATCAGCCTCCAGAGACAATTAATTTCTAATGAAAATAAATTTAAAGACTGAGTATAAGAACAAGTTAAAGAGGATTGTAAAAACGCGTTTGGTGGCGTGAATATCAGTAATGTCACGTGAGCTCAATTAATGAAAATTAATTTATTATTTATACTTCTATTCGTTGGAGTAATGTGCCATTACCAATAATATGCGTCCTCGATCATAATTCTAGTCATCGAATAGTAAAGCAAGTCGCAGATTGCAGTTTTAGGTACAGGGTTAGTTTTATTAATGTAAACCCCCCATTTTTATTTTTATTTTTGACCGATTCAAAAAATTAAAAAACTGGCCTTACACGGTTTTTTACGTAGATTCCACTTCTGCCAACGGATTGGCAATAGCGTTTTAAATATACAGGGTACGCAAAAAAGTTAGGTTTTCTTAAATGGAACACCCTGTATATTTTGTCTAATTTCAGTTCCTCCAATCATTCTGATTACAAATATATACACATATTGTATAATCGCTTTACTGGTTTTTGAGTTATTTTCATTTTATTATGGATACGTCGGAACAAAAGTATTATTTTATAAACTCAAATATAATAAATCAATAAATGGAATAAATCAACAAACGAAACAAAATATATGAATTTTTAAAACAAATTACTTACGTAACATTTTCAACATAACCATCATTAACTTCGATACATTTCAAACGTTTAATAAAATTCGAACGGAGTCCAGAACTGAATCCATTAGATTATGTATTTTCTTTACGAAACGCTCAAAGAAAAAATTTACAGTGAACAAGTGGAAAATTTTAAACAATAAAAAAATCAAATTGTGAAAAATATAACTTTGCTAAATTTGGATGCAGCACATTTTTCGAAAAATTCGTTCGAATTTTATTAAACGTGTGGTTTGAAATGTATCGAAGTTAATGGTTGGTTATGTTGAAAATGTTATATAATTTGTACTAATAGTTCATATATTTTGTTTTGTTTGGTGACTTACTTCATTTAATGATTTGTTATATTATGGGTTTATAACATAACGTATCCATAAATTGAAAATAATTCAAAAACCAGTAAACCGATTATACAATATGTGTATATATTTGTAATCAGAATTATTGGAGGAATTCAAATTTGTCAAAATATACAGGGTGTTCCATTAAAAAAACCAACTTTTTTGCGTAGCCTGTATATTTAAAACGCTACTACCAATCCGTTAGAAGGAATGGAATCTACATAAAAAACCGTGTAAGGCCGGTTTTTTTATTTTTGGAATAGGTGAAAGATAAAAATAGAAATGAGGGGTTTACATTTATAAAACTAACCCTGTACAAAAATAATTCTTTTCTGAGATACAGATCGTTAAAATTTTTAGTTTCAGAGACCAGATTCCTTTGATAATATATTAAATACCAATTAGATTTCTGAAAAATTGATACGAATTCTATTTCCTTTCAATCTCGATCCGTCTTGTAATAATTTATTAGACGTAAACAAATCTTGTATGGTATTTTCTTGAAAATATGAGAATATTGTTTTTATATTTCCAAGGAAGAAACGTGTATTGAATTCTATTATGGAAATACACAAACAGAACTATTTTTCAGATAACAAAACAATTGGTAATATCTACTAGAAAAGTATTAGGACTATAGAAAATCACATCAACGTTTTTTTTACAATTCATCAAGACAAAGTTTATATTAGCATGGTGTCTTATTAAATATTTCTGTCTGGAAAATTCAAACACAAGATGATTGACAGCAGAATATATAACGAAAAAAATTCCAGTCGAAATTTGTGTTAATGCCCTTTGGTACTGCTATCGCTTTCGTAGTCTATAGCTTGCGAACGTATTCGTCACAAACTCTACCGAATCATTTTGCCTTGCATTTTACGTAATATGTTTTAAAATAACTTTGTACTTTTCCCGTTCGAAAAAAGTGGACAATGTATATGGTTTTGTGACGTTTTTACTTCACTCACAATCGGCTCAGAGAGGAGTTATTAGTCGTAAAGAGACGAGTAAAAGTTATACGTAGAATTTAGTACCTACAAAAATGTATACCTAGAACTAATTTTCTGATCATTGCAAAATTGCAATAATAACTGCAATTGCATAATAATGTTTTCTAGCAATCAGATTATGGTGCCCTACCCTAAAAAACCTTGGACAATATCCAATCGATGGTGATCTTAATTTCTAACAAACTACAAACCTATCTTGTATTGTCATTTTTACATTAAAAGAAAAAACAAAAAATAAAATGTAGAAAATGTTTCATTGTTTTTGTATATTCATACCATAATCACGTCGTCTAGTAAAACTAAGTACCAACACAATTTAATACTTTCCTTTTAACTCTAGTGAGAGGATTTTTTCGGACCTGTTTGATATGGAAATTTATTACTTCTATGCCATAATACATATGCGGTGAATATCTATCTTAATTCAGGTGATATGGCGAAACGTCGAAATAATGGTTAAAAACGTGGACGAAAAAATTCTGAGAAAGAATTTATGGAACCATATAATCTGTCTGGCTTTACAATTAGTCATAATAAAAATTTTATGATAAAGGTGCAATGTAATTAAAGTTTAAACTAAAACTAACAACAAAATGTATAGCAGATTAGGCTCAAAGTGTGATTATCATAAGATTTCGTTTAGAAAAATATTTCACATTTTTTTAGAACACGGTTAAATTATTATATTACGTGCAGGAAGAGTTCTCATGGAAAAATGGAAGGTTACATTTTTGTCATTTTGTGGCAGTACTTATTTTAGAAGGTAATAATTCCAGATTTTTTTTTGGTCTGAGGAAGAGTACCTATATAAATATTAAAAAACATGCATTTTTGCAATGTGTGCAAAGGTAGATGGTCGAAACTAGGGTCATCTGAAGTCATCTGTAGCGGTTTATATTGCCTTATCTAATTAACGTATACCTATGTCTCTTTCCCGTCCGACTTGTGGAAATGATTTGAGTGTGTTTGAGAATTTAAAAGGACGTTTTTACCTCATTTTTGACTGGCTATAATATCTCGACTCTTAGTGGTTGTAGAACGACGAATTAAAATAATTTTTACTTAAACTTATAACGTAGCAGTAGGTATACGAAATCTCTAGAACTACTTTCAACGATTATTTTAAAGTTATAAGCTAAAACTGCAAAATTGCACCTTTGATAGCTTATTCATTTCTGACCCCTTTTGATTATTTTTTCTAAGAAATCAAATTATAGTTTCTTACTTCCGTCATTTAGTGAACATTTCTTAAATCAACGCCCCCTCACTTCCCTCTGGAGTCTGAACTATATTTTAAGTATGTGTTATTTAACTGTGCCACTGAATACATGCAACTAACAGTGATCGTCATATGGGGTAAACTATAAATAACTTATGCTAATTATAGCCAGTTATTCTTAGATGTTTGATATTTTATATAGTTACAAAATTTGTCTTACATGTTTCGGAATTTTTTCAATAAAACACAATATATATAGCCTAAACAGAAACTGTCTCATCCTCCAAAAATAATTTAATCATCAGTAATGCTACCTACTCACATTCTTAATATGATAATCCTAAAAATAACTATGTATAGCAATGTTATTTAACTGAACGTTGCACACGCTAGTATTAGGGATTTACATTTGTAGAATATTTATTTTTACTTACCCTGTTTAATTTTAGGAATACACATGGGGAAGCTGTGGAATATCCATACTTATTAGCCGAATTGCAGTTTCCTAATTGATCTACTGAGGTAACACATACTTCGTTTACTCCTGGCCGTTTGTTAAAGTCACAGTTTACATAGTTATCCCCAGTTTGATTTTTCTTGTAAGCTAAACAAAATGTACTATAAATATTAAAGCAAGAAGTTTACTAAAACTTAATACAATATTTTTCTCAAAATTGTATGTCTTTGTACCATTACTAGCTAACTGGAAACGATTAAATTTAATCGCACAATCCTGCATCAGAAAAATAAATACAGATTAATAGGATTTACGTAAGCATTAAGAATTCATCGCTCCAGATAAGGTATTATATAAGGTAATTCAATGGGAAAAGAATAATGTTATGGAGTTCACTTGGGCGAATTAAAAATGGTTACTAAAAAATGTCCAAGTTCTTTTTTATTATACTACGGGGTGATTTGTGAGTTTATGGGTCAATACTTAAAAAATGACCGAAACTGAATTTTGTTCTTTGTTTCATTTTTGGTGAATTTGAAATAAACAATAAAATAATATTATCTTTCCTTATCTGAATGAAAACATTTCATATTATATCCAATATTTCCAATATGGCGGAAAGTGAAGACGACGAAAATGAGCGTGTCTGTAAAATGTGTGGTTTGTGTAAGTCTGTGTTTCATAGTGATTGTGTTGGTCTAAAGAAAACTGTGCAAAAAGTTATTAAATCCAATGCATCAATCAAATGGCTGTGCCAGGTATGTGACACTCAACTAAATGCTGTAATTTTTGCACCAATTCAACAAGTAGTGGAAAATTTGTTTAATCAAAGGCTTACGGATATTATTCATAAAATCGAAGAAGAAAAAAATATGCTGTTTAATAGAATAAACAATGAAGTATTTAATTTAAAATCAAATTATAGAAATTAATCCAACAATTTCCAATAAAAAAGAAACAGATATGACAAATCAGCAAAAAAGAACTTCTTTCAGTATACGGGATTTCACCCCAAAAAATTCAACTCTTTCTTATAGTGCAGTTGCTAGACAAAATAAATCTCAGCCTGGAAATTCTATTGTTATAAAAACACGTGATGGAAAACACTCCCCCGATGAATTATATAAAGAAATTAAGAAATCATTTGATCCAGCTAGCCTCTCAGTTCCTGTGAACAGTATCAAAAAAACATATAATAGTGTGGTCATAAATTGTGAAAATTCTTCTTCATTGAATACATTAAAAAATAAACTGGAATCACAATTAGGTGATAACTGTGATGTTGCCGAATTCAAAAACATAATAATAATTTATGGCACAGAAAAGTCTGAAAGCGTTGTTGAGGATAGTATTTTAGTACAAAATATTTTGAAATTAACTAACATATCTTCGGATTCTAATAACTTTCAATTTAGAATTGTAAGAAAAATAAATTACAAAGGCCTTATTAATTTAATTGTAGCGGTTGATTCAAAAACAAGAAATATGATAATTGATAAAGGCTACCTTTACGTTGAACGGAAAAAGTGTAATGTTGCTGATTCCTATCACATTAAGAGATGCTATAACTGTTGTGGTTTTGGACATCTGAACACAGATTGTACCAAAAAAGTTCCAGTATGTTCTATATGTGCTGAGGGTCATGAAACTCGTCTTTGTACGTCCGTTATTCATAAATGTGCAAATTGTATTAGCTCAAATAAGAATTATAAATCAGATTTAGATATAAATCACTGTGCGAAAGATAGAAATTGTCCAACTTATTTAATTAAATTAAATTTATTAAAAGAAAAAACTTTCTGGCTGGAATTTCACATTCTTCTGAATAGCAATCAAATGTAGCTATATCTGAAGATGATATTTGTGTTGTGCATCAAAATCTACAGTGCATTAAGAATAAAATGGAGGAAATAGATATTCTTTTATCAACAGAAAAAATAGACATTTTATGTGTTTCGGAAACCCATGTTAAACCTGAAGAACTAGATCATATTGTTTTAAATGGCTATAAAATTTCCAGCTCCTATTGTAGAAGCGCATATTCAAAAGGTGGTGTTATTGTACTAACAAAAAACTCATTAATTGTTAGTGAAATGTCTGATCTAGTTGCCCTAAGCCAAGATAAGTATTTTGAGTGCTCAGCTATAAAATGCTCTATAAACAGTAAACAATTTTGTATATTATGTTTATATAGATCACCTGATTCAGATGTTCATGTTTTTCTTTTGAAACTTGAAGAATGTCTTGATTTAATTTTTAGTAACATTCAATGCTCCAATGTAATCATATGTGGCGACTTTAATATAGACTTCTTTAACAAATCAAAGGACACTATGGAATTATTAGATATTACAAAATCCTACTGTTTGGTGTCCGCACTTGAACAAACAACAAGGATTCACTATAATAACACTGAAACTGCATTAGATTATATTTTTACAAATTTTAATAGCAGTCTAAAATTAAAAACAATTAAAAAAAATGGAATATCGGACCATTTTGGCCAAAAAATAAGTTTTGCAGGAAATTTTGTCGAAGAATCTGTTTACACATTTAGATCTTTTTCAAGTAAAAATACTAGTGTTTTTGAGAATTTTTTGAAAGCTGAATATTCGCATGATGTTTTCAACGTAGCAACAGTTGATGAGAAGTTTTTAATAATACTTTACAACATTATTATGATACTAGGTTTAAAATTGTTACAAAAAATTTACAGGTTTCAAATTCCAATAAGGATTGGATATCCTCAGGTATAAAAAAATCTAGTATGCGTTTAAAAGAATTATATCATTTAAAATTAAATGGGGGTTATATTCGAAGAACAATACAGAAAATATAAAACTATTTATAGGCGAGTAGTGAAACAAGCAAAGAAAATGTATTTTGATAAAATTATTCTAAACTCTGCAAACAAATTAAGTACTGTCTGGAGAATTATAAATAATTCAATAATAACAAAATCTGGTAATATAGATCAAGATATATTGATCAATGATAAAGTATCATTGGACAAAATTGAAATTTCAAATAAATTTAATTCATATTTCGTTAGTCTACCCAAGTCATTATTATAAACTCATAACATGTCGAGCGATACAAAAAATTACCCCTTAGATTTTCCATATTTGAGTCCTATAAATGATCCTAATTATAATTTCATTCTAGAGTATGTTACAAATTCAGAAATTATTGATGTAATACACTCTTTAAAAAACTCGAATTCAGTTGGTCCTGACTTATTTTCAACAAAACTTCTAAAAAAATTTGCTGATTTATTAGTCATATAATTAATGAATGTTTTTGTCATGGATGTTTTCCCAACTTACTTAAGTTATCTAAAGTTATTCCACTTTAAAAAAAAGGAGATGCTATGCAACTATGTAATTATAGGCCTATCTCACTGTTGTCGATTTTTTCTAAAATATTTGAGAAATTATTAGCTAATAGAATAATACATTTTTTAGAAATATTTCGTCCAAAAATCAGCATGGATTTCATAAAAATCGTTCAACCATATCCGCCCTTGCAAGTATTTTAAACTATATTTATAAAAATTTAGATCAGGGAAATAAAGTGATGGCAGTTTTTGTTGACTTGTCAAAGGCTTTTGACTGCGTGGATCATGACATTCTGTTAAAGAAAATAGAGTGTTATGGTCTTCGCGGCCAATGTAAAAACATTCTTGAATCTTATTTAAGTAACAGAAGACAGTTTGTTGAATTTTGTAAAATAAGGTCAAGTGAATTAGTGATTGATATAGGAGTTCCCCAGGGAAGTGTTTTAGGGCCTTTATTATTTTTATTATATATCAATGATATAGACAGCGTGTTTTCGACTTTTTATAGTGCCTTTGCAGATGACATAACTATCATTGCTGCTACCAAAAGTGAACAAGAAGCTAACACCAAATTAAATGAAAATTTATGTGCTGCATCAAGTTATTTCATAAACAACAAACTTATTCTTAATCAAGATAAAACTTAATCATTGCAGTTTCATCCCGTTGCAGCAAATTATTTGTCTAGTTCCCTACTAAAATTAAATGGTAAAAGTATTCATCAAGTTTCTGAATTTAAATTATTAGGAATATATATTGATCTGTCACTGGATTGGAAATCTCATGTACATTTTCTTTGTGGTAAATGTGCTAGCAACTGTTTTGCGTTGAAGAGGTTATGTCATATTTCCAGTACTTATGTAGTCAAAATTTTTTATTATTCTAACTTTGAGGCACGTCTATAATACGGTATTATATTTTGGGGTAATTCTACAATGTCGGATCGTGTGTTCATGCTGCAAAAAAGGGCCATACGCCATACTGTTTAAATTGCAATATCGTGAGTCATGTAAATCTACATTTATTAAACATAAAATTTTAACTTTACCATCTCTGTATATTCTGGAAATATTGACTTTTGTCAAAAAGAATCTACCTGACTTTAATTCCCAAAATCAGTTTCATGATTATCCTACGCGTCATGGGTTAAACCTACAGTATGACTTACACCGATTGGAATTATATAAAGCTAATCCCTATTATATGGGTGCAGTTTTAAATAATAAATTAAATGACAATTTAAAAAATATACTTGGTGTTAAGAAGTTTGTATAGGCTATTAAAAATATGCTACTCAGTGAATCTTCTTATTATTCTGTAAGTGAATTTCTCATGTCATAAAATATATTCCTATAGGTACCTATATATTATTATTGTTGCTAGTTAACATTTTTGTTCATTGTTATTAAGTAGATGCTAATATTTTCGATTACCATGTGTATGTTTGTATGTATGTATATATGTGTATACCGAGTGACCACGAAATGACGCTCTCCCTTATATCTTCATTGTTTTACAAGATATTAATTTCAAATTTGGGCACGTCAAATAACGGTTAAATATGAATTATTTCAACGGTTTTATTACTTTCCGTCGTTTCCGGTTTCACCGGAAATGACACTAACTTTCGTTTTTTAAATGGAACACCCTGTATATTTTTACATTTTTGGATTCAGGAGGTCATTTTGAATGCAGTTAAGGCATATTGAGATAAAAATATTATTGACAGACATTTTACGAGCAAATTTTATTTTTGAGGCCGCCGTGACCCCAAAAAAATGTTTTGTTTTGCTTCAATAATTAATCAAAAAATACAATTATGATATTATGTCGTACGACATTTGTGTTATAAGATCTTAAACATTTCGGAAATCGTTTTTCCAGAATAACGCATTTTTTTTAAATGGCACCATGGTGACTCACTATGTCATTTTAATAAAGCGTTTCATTATCGATAATTTGGTACCAAACACTTCATTATTTGTTCATATTATAATACATAAAAATTACATTACGAGACAACAAGATATAAATGAAAATAAAAATATTTAACACTGAATTTCTATTAAATAGGTGCCTTTGAAATGTAACGAAAGAAACAAATGAATAGTTTCATAGCTCAAATGTCAAATGATATTTAAATCTATGAGAATCAGGTATTATTATGCTGCGTATTAAAAAATTATGGGTAATTCACAAAGTGACAAAGTGACAAAGTGGTGTTCTTGAGCTACTCTCTCTTGTCTCAGCTGACAGCTCCCGTTCTACACTTTCTTAGTGGATAGCGTTCTGCATATAAATCACGGGCTGCCAGACTATTTCTGCGACTTTCCCCGTATATCAACAGCATATCCACTTTGTCACTTTGTGAATAAACCATAATTTTTTAATACGCAGCAAAATAATACCTGATTCTCATAGATTTAAATATCATTTGAGCTGTCAAACTATTCATTTGTTTCTTTCGTTACATTTCAAGGGCACCTATTTGATAGAGGATTCAGTGTTAAATATTATGAGTTTATTTTCATTTATATCTTGTTGAATGTAATTTTTATGTATTATAATATGAACAAATAATGAAGTGTTTGGTACCAAATTATCAGTAATGAAATGCTTTATTAAAATAACATAGTGAGTCACCATGGTGCCATTTAAAAAAAATGAGTTATTATGGAAAAACGATTTCCGAAATGTTTAAGATAACAGATAACACAAATGTCATACCACATAATATCATAATTGTATTTTTTGATTAATTATTGAAGCAAAACAAAACATTTTTTTGGGGTCACGGCCGCCTAGATCAAAAATTAAATTTGTTCATAAAAATGTCTGTCAATAATATTTTTATTTCAATATGCCTTAACTGTATTCAAATTGACCTCCTGAATCCAAAAATGTAAAAATATACAGGGTGTACCATTTAAAAAACGAAAGTTATGTAGCTACATTTGTTCCAAAATTAATAATCAATCAGTTCCCTTCTGTAAAATTTCTAATGAAATTGAAAAAATGGACAATTATCACTTTTAGATATTATACTAGTAATTCGGAAAGATGGAAATAAGTTCGCATTTGATATAGGTACAAGAAAGGGATGTAGCACTTTTAGACAATATCTTAACAGATGAAACCGAATAATTCTCACCATTGTGACCAACATAAAATGGCGAGCTTCAATTCCTTGGTTCGTCGTCTAATAAGTTTCATCAATAAGGAGAAGTTTGACAAAAAGAAGACCGGTACTAATGATATACCTAGCTACCCTGTAACTTTAATTGGTAAAATAATTAGGAAATGTACAGGAATATCCAACGAAAATGACCACCCCTAATAACTTCTTTATTTTTGATGCTATAAAAAAATTATTTTCTATAAAAGTTGTAGGGTTTATTGAAAGCTTTAGAATATGTATTCAGAAAAATAAATGAAAGTCGTTTAGAGGAGATATGGTATTAACTTGCATTTTTTCAAATGGAGCACCCCATTTTTTTGCACTTTTGAAATCAAGGTAGGTACTTTTCTCATTTCGAATAAGGTATCGGCTTTGTATCTAACATGAAGGGCGTCATTTTGAACAGTTTATGTAGGATAGTTTTAATTAATTTTATTTATAGTTGTAATTAATATCTAAATTACCCAAGACTAATGCATTCTAAAAATAAAAATTTGTTCTGTTATTTTATTTGCTTGTTGTTTTCGGGCCACAAAAATTGCAATAATTAGAAAACCCTAAAAGAGAATATGATATATATCTATATATTCGAAATGAGAAGAGTACCTTGATTTCAAAAATGCAAAAAAAATGGGGTGCTCCATTTGAAAAAATGCAAGTTAATACCATATCTCCTCTAAACGACTTTCATTTATTTTTCTGAATACATATTCTAAATGCTTTCAATAAACCCTACAACTTTTATAGAAAAAAATGTTTTATAGCATCAAAAATAAAGAAGTTATTAGGGGTGGTCATTTTCGTTGGATATCCGTGTACATTAAGGAGATCGTGGTTCATCTCAGATATGGAACAAATTCTAGATAAACCACAACAGTACACTGTGAACGTGATTCTAGTGTTTTTGATAATAACCATAGAGATTAATTAATTAATTAATGATTTAAAGTAAAGTTTATCAAAAAATGTAACACGTAATAAACAACTAGATGCTCTTGAAAACTTAGAAATTGAAAAATATAAATATAATATATGAATAATAAGAGGGAACCTATCGCAAATATTCTGCTGTATTGATTAATAAATAGGTCATGGTTTATCGCATAATTAGTAGTAATTAGATAGCTAGAATGAAAAGACCACAACGTTTTTTTAGCTTCCTGGAATGTATTTACAAATTGATGCCGTTTCTGTGCTGTGACGCTTATAATCACTAAGAATGTGTAACTTTGCTACAGGTTTCGATGGGATTGTGTTGGTCATTTTTAACAGAAAAAAAAGAGAGAATCGGTTATATTAGAGAAAAGTTGTGCATTTTAAAACTCATTAAGATGCTGTCTTCAGACTTAACAAATTTTCAGTTTTAAACATATTATGAAAATATTTTTTTAAAGAAATGGATTGACGATACTTTATTTATTCGAAAATTTTCATTACCGCCAGGCGTAATTTCACTGAGTACGTTACTAGTTACACTTTTCTAAAAGATGCAAAATAACTCGCAAATTTCAGTTATCAATAAAAAATGGACCCTTACGTTTAGTTTACAATTAGATAAATAAAAACGTTAGCTTGTGAAATAGTAAAACATACGGTGGATGTCCATGAAAAAAAAAGTTGGGTGTCTGGCGAAAAGTTTGAGAATTTTAAACAGACAACTAGATACCATACAACTTCTAATGATTTTTTTTCTCACCGTTTCCGAGTTATTTTTAATATTTAAAAATAACGATTTTTCTATTTTAACCAGCCTCTATTTCTTACGGTTTAGAAGTTACCAACACAATCCCATAAAAAAAATGGACAACCCCTGTATAATTATAAGGGTAAGATAAATAGTTAATGGTCAACGAAGTAATTATAATGTGCGTTTAATCTAGATCTAGTAATGGTTTATCACAATTACGTACACTTTTAAATTTGTTACAATGTTTGTTACAAACAATATTCTTTGCAAGAGAAACAGTTTTTTTTATCAAATTGTTGAATTCCAAATGCTCTGCATTTTAAGTAGAGCAGTGCATGGACTGGTAAGTACTTGTGAAAGTGAAAGCAAGCAGTTAAAAAAAGACAAATTTGGAGGGTATATTCGCTCTTATTATGACGTAATTTTAAATTTATTTCCATTAATACCTCACGAACGGTTTAACTAATTTTTTTAAAATGACCTGGAATTGTTCCTGTATTTAAAAAAAAAATAAATCAAGAGTGTGAGACTCCATAAGAAAAAAATTGATAAAATTATTATTGAAGGCCTTAACTATTAAAAACGAATTTACTTAGCAACTGGAAATCAAATAAAATGCAAATATGTTAATTTACATTAATTTATTTACAAAGTTTCTATTCTCGTTGCAAAACAATTTGATGAAGTTTTCAATATTTTAGACAGAAATTAAATGGTGCAAAGTTTAAACTTTTAATAATCATTTCTTAAATTTTTTTCATGCAACCCACACACTTGATAGAATTTTAAAATCAGGATTTCCTATTTTTAAAAATTCCCAGAACTACCCCTATTGTCATTTAGAAAAATGACCTTGGCTATTATTGTCCCCATATACTGTCTACCAATTATAATTCGTAAAATTTAAAATTTTAACCATAACAATGGTTTTTAAATAAGCATAATTGGTTCAGGTAATTTATTCGTAATTGCACTTTCTGAATTTTAAGCAAAATTATGAACTCCAGAACATTTTTTAAGCAAAATGTTGAGGAAAACAGTTACCCACAGTTTATCTGATAAAATTTAGAGCTCTCGGGATAAGGACCGGTGCATAAATTTGCCGCTCGCCAACCAAAAATATATCAATTAAAACTTACGTTTCAAGAATTCATCTATTAAGTCTACCCATTTCTCCGAGGTAGTGGCATTACTAATATTATACCAAATAAGTGAACCCTCTTCAGTCCTGGATGAAATTGGTCTGAATCCAAGACCAGGGTTGTCTCCTATTAAACTATCATCTAACTTCCACTTTGGTTCTTGATCGTCTAATGAGGCAAAGAGGCCTTGCATGCATACCGCAAACAGGGCTGCTAATACTATGTAGAAAATTGTATAAAATAATAACAGCTGACCTGAAACAAATGGAGAAGATATACTTATAATAGGGAATAAAAAAATTATGATTCGAGAGCCAAATAATTCATTCACGTAAAACATGTATATGATGTAATGAGAACAAACAAATTAAATTCTAGCAATTTCCCTTGTCAAATTTTGGTATCATAGCAAATTTGGCTCACAATAATTGAAACAACTCATTAAAATAACATTTATAGACATCTTAAACAAGAAAGGCAGTTCTTAACGAATTTCCAAATAATTAGATTTTTCGGCATACGCACCCGAACCAATTTTGGTCTGCAGTATTTAATTTGCATGAGCTTTAGTCAGGAATAAATTTCATTTGCTCTGTATTTCTAGACCACTGTGTATACATTCTGAAATGAGCTATTCCGAACATTTATTGTGATTACTTAGTACAACGTTAAATTGGAATAAATCCTGTAATTTGCGTTCACCTTGCAGGGTGCGAAAATTCAATTAAACCGATACTACGCTAACGTGACCTTATGGGCCATTAATAATAGAAACTAATAGTTGACGGTTCAAAAACATTTCAATGAATACAGTAACATGATTTCAATTAATTAAAAACCAGTAAATCCTAGGTGCAGTTAATCTAGGTCACTGTGTTAGATAATAGTTTTTCCATTCATTCATTCATCAAAGCTTTGTAACTTCACTCGTATAAAATTACTTGTGATGTGTATTGCATATACTTATTAAAAATATGATAAAACAGTGCAAAATGGTTGCGTTAATTACGTAAGCACTTGAACCGGAAATTCACATTATCTTTTAATTGTTTTTCCGGTCTAACAAATTATTGCTGCTGGGAAATAGGTACGCTTTTAACTTCCTCATCATGGATATACGCGACCATTACCAAAAAACATTATACAAATAAAATTATAAAGGTTAAAAAAACCCGGAGGAGTAAATTGAAAGGAAATGAGAATAATTTACACACGACCATTAGTATCAACTTGGACATCACTCCCCGTTATGTTGGTACATAAAACGGACAAAAGTAAATGCTCCTCCCCCACTAATTCCTATGTTCGCACCTACGTCGCACAAACTAAAATTAATCTAACTTACTTGTTTTCGCATGATTTTAATAATAAAGAAAAACAAAAAAATAATAATATGTACTGCATCATTGAATTTTTTCTGTTTGAGATAAACCAAAGGTTTAAAAATAGGAAGAAAATCGATTTAAAGTTAGCTAAGCAATAATTGACGATTAATTGTATCAAAGGCTTGAGAATTGTAAATAGAAATCAATGAGCACCCTTATGACAAGATATCATTCACAACATGAATTAGATGTACATACTGTTTCCCTTTAAATTCAGGCTGAAATAAAGAGAAAACATATTTGGCTAAAATCGGAAATCGAACTTGGAATTTTTTAAAATATACAATACAATAATAATTGTGCTTGTCACTTGATCAGCAGCCATGTGCTTATATATATAGGTTTACAATTAGCTTAGACATGATAAAAGGAACACTCTTCAATTTTTGGACTGTCACCAAAAATATTGCTGTATTTGAACTTGTAAGTTTTATTTTATTGTATTTTTTTAGGGTAAAAGTTTGGTGTAAATGGATCTTCTGGTACTTATTAAAATAGGTACAGGTTGTTTTAGTGACTAATGTTAATGTTGTAATTTTTAAGCTTTTGCACAGCCTGATTTTTTATTGCTTTCTGATAATAAAGGCAATCTGTATTTTTTTTATTTATAGAGTTGAAGATGTTCTAATAATGCCAACTTTAAAACTTTATCAGCCACATGGAATACCAGTTTCAAAGTCTTAATGAAAAATAATTATTTTCATATATTAAGTAGACAATAAAAGAAAAATTTTTTTATAAATAAAAAACAATATGCTTCTTTTACTAATCATGTAATAAATAAGAATTATTCTTTTATTGAAGACTTTGAGATTTACATGTGACTGACGTTTAAAAAGTCAACATTATTAAAATTTTCCGAAATTAATGAATAAAAAATTAAAATTTTATTCTAAATGATCAATTACTATTATTTTGTTCATCACTTTTAAATGTTTTCTGAAATAGTCTGTGTATTGTAAAATATTGTATTATATGCTTTTATTTCTATTACTTTAGACCTGTCAAATCTCCTCGTTCGATAAAAATAATTTAGTCACATCTGATGAAACTACTCTGTAGCAAAATTTTTGTAATTGTTAGTAAAAGTCAATTTAATTAATTACTGAAGAAGAATCAAATTGGATAGCGACCAGAGAGTGATGAAGTCCTATTCTGTTTGTTAGCTCAAAATGGTAGCAAGAGATTTGTACGAGACACATCATTTATACGAAAAGTTTATAATATTTGGGGCAATAGGATATGGATGTAGGACCTTTAAATCTTTCCAGAAAAGAAGATGGATTCACTCTCACGATTTTGTAACCGGTTACTTATACCACAAAGGAAGAGAAAATTCTATTTTGAAGCAGAATGCTAGACTCCATACCGTTGTCATCATCAAAAGGTCTTAAAATATGAACGTTTCCTCATGATAGAACGTCTAGAGCGATATCGTTTCGCGAGAGAATGGTAAAATTTTACAATTAAATAATAGCTATAGCTGAATGTTTTACTCTTTGCAAGCAATCGATTACTGCAATTTTATATAATTTACATAATACAATATTGTATATAATAAATTTTTTATTTTAATTATCTCCAGACGATATCCACTTCGTTGTTGGAATGCATGTTATTACATCGTGCATTATATTTTTTTTATTACAGAAACTATTTCGTGTTAGTTAGCGAAGGTTACAAGTTTTGTCATTTTGTCGATTAAAATATTCTCAACTTTTTTTATTTGCTTATCGATTTTTTTCACAAGAATAGAATTCTCCCTCTTCATAAGACA
The DNA here is from genome assembly GCA_963680705.1 of Rhagium mordax. Lineage (NCBI taxonomy): Eukaryota > Metazoa > Arthropoda > Insecta > Coleoptera > Cerambycidae > Rhagium > Rhagium mordax. The sequence continues at coordinate 68,086,153 of OY796658.1, forward strand.
TATCGTTAAAATTTCAATATAATAGGATTTTCCGGTTTTAAGGTATCCTGTTTATAAGAAACGTGATGGACAAACGGGCGGACGGACAGACATATTATAAGTGTTCAGAATTTGTGACTTAATTTTTGCTTTACAGTTGATTTTTACAATTTTAGAAATCGCTGGTGAATACAATATATTATTTTGCAAAGAGTATAATAAGTGGTGCTGTGATGGGGAAAATCGGTAGATTATAGATATGATTATAGAGATATATAGTTATAAAAAAAATTAGCATTAAATAAGAGGGTGGCAGGGGAGCTGGGAAGGTAAAATTTCCTTTTTCTAAATATGTAATTCGTTCCTATAATATTCACTATTGCTGGTAATGCTGGTATTGCGTCAATTTTTTAAATATATAATTCTCATTGGAAAGGTTGTTTATAACACCGTTTGGTTATTAACACTGAAAATGTTAAATAATTGTCCTCATTATTTTTACATTATAAATCTACTAAAAGAAGAGACATCAAAAAACATCAACATAAAATAAAATTTTATGCTTTAGTTGTGTATGCTTAATTTATAGTTGATCATACCGGAACATAAAAAACGTCGATGTCAACTATACACTATACGTATTGTACTAAAGTAGTGTCAATTATATAATATGACCAATTATAATGATTCCGAGGTGGCAAGGTTAAGTTCATTATAGGCTAACTTAATAATGAAAACGGGAATTAAATCAACTTAACATGTGTGTACGCGAACAGTCACGCTTTTAAGTTAAACAAATAAGTGTAAATTGTTTTATACAGTTTATTACATTTTATGGTGTCATTTTACGGATTAATTTAGACATAATTTGAAATGTATTTTTAATAATAATTTTTGTTGAATTATATTAATAAAATTTTGGCGTGAAACAATAGTTATACTATAAGGACTTATTTTAAAAATAGACGCACGACAATGAAAAATTAATTTATTAAATATTTTATTTATACATATCTACCAAAAAATATAAGTATAAGCAATATTTTTGTATTTTAAATTATAACTTTTATTCTGATTCAGGTTTGCAGGGACGGATGGGAAGGCCGGGCATTCGGGCAAATGCCCGAAGGGCCGCTACCTTTGGGGCCGGACCGGCCGGTCTATCTAGCACTCCACAGAACTCCACTATTATAATAGGCACTTTAAGTCGTGTCAAAAAACGTAAACGTACGTTTTGGCAATCGAGCGTGCGCAGTTCATAAATTTTCACGTTATCATCTTACGTACAGGGTGATTCCTATAACATTCTCACCCCAATTTTTTGGATTGTCTTTGGAAATAAAATAAAAATATTTAACGTAACTTATAGTATTTTTTCCAAGGATTTCGAAAATTTCAACAAAAACAATTGAAAATCAAATAAAAGTGAGAAAAAATATAGCAATGTTTTTTTTAATTGAATTCCCTGTATATTTTTATAATTTTAAAAAAAGGTTTAAATTCTCTTTCCAAAAATTTAACATAAAATATATGTATTTACCTCGGTATTTACCTTCATATTTAGTAAAATACTGATTATTATTATTTTAATTATTATCAGTATTTTACTAAATATGAATGTAAATAATATGTTGTTATGTTATATTTTTGGAATGAGAATATAAACTTTTTTTCAAAATTGTAAAGATATACAGGGCCCTGTTCCATTAAAAAAAAATCGCTTTGTTTTTTCCCACTTTTATTTGACTTTCAATTGTTTTTTGTTGAAATTTTCGAAATCCTTGAAAAAAATACTATGTGTTAAGTTAAATATTTTTATTTTCTTTGCAAAGACAAACAAAAAAATTGGCGTGAGAAAGTTATAGGAATTACCCTGTACAGAGTGTCCCTCATAAAAGGTTTACTCGATTTCCTGGCTTTATTATTAGGCTAAAATAAAAAACTAAAATCTATTCTCATGTATTTTTTTATGAGGAATCCCATTATAAGGTCGAATAAGCGATAGAACCCCTACTATACGAGGTATTGTCAAAAACCAATTTTCCAAATTTTCTTCATTCTAGGTATATACTATTACGGAAATCGATATGGTATATTATTGTGGTTATAAAGGCATATACCATTCATACATCTAACTTTCGGTTTACCTGGAAATAGCTAGCATCCGACAAAGTTTTGACGACAACCTGTATATTATGAAATAATTGAAAAGTAGCCAATCTCCTGATTTCAAAAATATAAGTAAGTAAATTATTTGCGATACATTTTTAATTTTGTTAATGTTTTAATATGTACCTTTTATTTTTTAGTTATTTTTGCTCTCTATTGGTTTCAATAATAATATATTATCATGCATATTTTATGATTTTTAATTGTGTCTTTTGAAGTGGGGCCGCTTGCACATAATTTCCCGGGCCGGTATTAATTACCCCATCCGTCCCTGCAGGTTTGAGGAACTATTTGAAATTAAAGTTAATTTAGCGTTTACGCATATTACGTTAATTCTTGGAGCTGGAGTCCTGATGAATTTCCGAATTGGCTCTTGGCTCACGTGAATTTTAAGAAAATTCTTCTTACTGGGCGCTGGAGCACAGACTATGTATGCCTGCCAAAGTTAAAATTTCGCATATTCGAATAATATATTACGTTCATAGCAACAGGAAAGGTCCAAAACTGAATAAACCTTGTCCTACAGGTAAGAAATAGGAACTCTAAATCATACGAACAGAAGTTCATTGTTAAAATTTGTAATATTTGGCACATTTGTAGATGCATCACATCCAAGGCAAGATAAACGCAAATACAAAGGCAAAAATTTCATCACAATACTTTCATCACTAGGTTCAAGTTGTAAAGGAATAAGAATACTCCAGTCAAATTAGGATTTTTAGGTAAAAAAATTTATAAAGTTTTTAAAATTTGACAATAACAAGGGTTGCGAGTACGGACCAAAAAAGTTCCCACCCCTATCATGGATGGAACATCCCCTTTATGGCGAAAAACCACCCCAAAATCGACTTGACGGTGGTATATTTCATTTATCTCGTAAACCGTTGTTTCGGCGAAAAAATATCAAGAGAGCAGAAATTCCCCATAAAATTTTACACAAGAAAGGTTATACAGGGTGAATACCAACTCATTTTAATTTTAAGAGGAGGTTTCTGTTGATATTTATAACAGAAATTACCAACAAAAAAATATAAAAAAGAAAGTTGAAAAACTGACCTACCCTACGTAAAATTCTGGTAAACTTTTGAGTACCGCTTCATCGCTCTACTGACCCACTTTTATGGGGTGAACAACATGCCTTGTATCCAAGTTCTAACGAAAAAAATGCGAGAGCAATGACCGCTTCAGGAAATTTTCAAATTTTAAGCCACTTCAAAATTTTCGTCAAAATTCTACTTTTTCGTTCGCTCCTACTGCCTCTAAAATCGCAGCGAGACCGTGCGATTTACGATGTAGTTCTAAGTTGGACCCTCTACCTTGGATTTCTTACCAGAACGGTAGCAGGGCGGCGATTTTTCGGTTGGAAATAGCGTTTAAAGATTTCGTGTTTTCGGAATTATTCAAATTTCTCCAAACAAGCGTCCGGGCCACGGTGTAAGTCTTACACCGTGGTCCGGGCCGAGCAATAACTCGCGTCTCCTTCGAGATTAACCGGCGGCGCATTTTTATTTGAAAACTAGATGTAATATAGAAATTTCTGAGGCGTAATCGTTTTCCTCGATTTTGCCTCCTAGAAAGTTATGAATTTTTAAAAAAGGCGATTTTGTCGGATTTTAGCGATTTTTCAAACATGTACCCTTTAGAAATGCGCCACAGCCTTTCCCTTTGGATCTAGAGGATTCGGAATCGGACGGCGAGCAAGAGGAAGGAAAACTGAAGAACTCTTTTTTTTAAGTCCATCTCCGATATTAGCCGAGATATGAATTTTTTAAAAAGGTCGTATTTGCCGAAAAACTGTACTTTTCCGGGGGCCCTTGCCCCTTGCTCCCCTCCCCGGAGGATTTTTTCGACTGAACTTTCAGGGGAGCTAGAACCTACCTTCCTCTCGGATCCCTGAAAATCGTTGCTAAATATTAATCCGCGGCCGAGCTCGGATAATCGATAACTATTATGGGCATTATGGCCCATTTGACGTCAGTCGCAATAGAATTTTTTTTCCATATTGACATGAACCGTTAAAAAAAATAGAATCCTCGTGTCGCGATAAGGTCGAAAATCCTGGTCTCTCCTACTATAAATCAAACAGAGTTGCTAAAAGCAATAACTGATAATGGATACCTACTTAGTTTTCTAATATGGTCATCATCCTGCATATATATCTATTTTATATAATATCTTAATTGACCGTTATAGTTACTTCGGAAACCCTTAAAAAATATTTCATTTTTATTTTAATTATTTTTAACGTTTTCAATGCGTCGCGTGTTCACACTTTCACGCATTGAGACCATCCATAGCCTTTAATGAGAAACAAATTTGTAATGTAGGTATTTCATTCGATTTTAGGAACACGTAAATAATACATATTTAAACAAACCCATCAGGTAAGCTGTATCTACACACGCAATCAATACACTTCTATAAAACATTTGTAGATGTGATACAAAACAAGGAAAACTTTACGATTAAATCTATTTTGAAACAAAATGTAGTTACGTTACAAATTTGGATTAACTTTTGAAACCATCATTACAAAGGTTGTATTCCTACTCAGCAACTGAAGAAACATACGATGGCACAAAATCAGATTTTAATGGTTTTATCCCATAGTTATTATAGTTCCAATATAGATAGCGTTTTATCTGCAAAGTTGACACAAACGCGAGATGATACAGGGGAATCGAACCCGATTATTAATTTGATATCATTTGCAGACATAAGTAACTGGAAATGATTCTATGTGAACTATGTACCGACGAACTTCGCTTTCTCTGGGATCCTATAATAATGTTAGCTTTTCTGTTTCAACCGTCAAATTATTAATGTTCTGGCAGAGTTTAGTACAACCATTCTAGCACTGAATCAGGTCATACACGTAACAAACCAATTCTTGGAGCATCGTCACTTGCCTTAGCTGAGATTCGAGTTCAGAAGAAATAGGCAGTTATGAGCTGTATTCTTTCAACGTAACCCACGATGAAATCAACCGAGCTACCGTCTCGGATACACAGCGCTTCCTTTCAGTCCTAGATATTATAGTCATTAGAATAAAGAATGGTGCTTGATGGAAAATTGAAGAATGCAGACGTACCAATTTTGCTGTGTACCTACCAAAATAACGCCCATACTAGATATATTGGTGGTTTTGAGACATTAAGAGAGTTTTCCATATTGCAATTCGCCTACAATATCTCATGCAAATTGGGAGAATAGTATATAAAATCGCAAAGCAATGCTGCTTCAAAGAGATGACATAGAGAATCGAGCAATTTTGGTTTTAGCCGCCGCCGGTATGTCAGCCTCTTACTCTGATCAGGGCACTGTTTAAGTCTATTATTAGATTTGCATTTTCAACAGCCGTTACTAGAAGTTATTAACAAGAATTCGCTGCTTATGTTCTTCTTGGTCAACCAACTATAGAACAAGTACGAATAGAAAATATGGATTAGGAGAGTGGAGGTTCTCTGGTTCTCTGATGGACTGACTATTTTAAGAGACTATAGCAATGCTGAACGCAATATTTGTTAGATATAAGGATAGTATCATATCGATTTTACGTACCTAATGTATGACTTGTTCTCTCGATGCTTATTTCATGAAATTTGTAAAACATCTGCCTACAATCTATTCCTGCCTGGTTTATTAATTCACATTAGGTGAATGGCATACGAAAGGAATGACTTTCCGATATATAGCGTATATGATAAATTAAAGATTTAGTCGTCAAAACCACCCTCCAATTAATTTAGTAAGAAGGCATTATTCAATGGACTTGATTATGATATTCCATATGAATTGTCTACTTGATTCAGAATAACAACTAAAATGCATAAATTAGTGAGAGAGAACTTAATTTTTTAATTAAATGTGTCATTTTTATTATTTTTTTAAGTAAATTCATCAAAATATTTTTTTTTCTTCATGATGAACGACATGTGGGAAAAATATAAATAGCAGATAATATAGATTTTGAAATAAAATAGGATTTTTTTGTGTTTTTTAGTAATGCACAATAAGTATAAGTATCTTCTTACTGGTTGTGAAATTCGTTTGTAAACATAATACCTATGTGCTAAAACTGTCAGCCTTCGCAAGCAGCCTGCTTAATACCAGCTTGATCTAGAATTGCTTAGAATTTAATATGAACTTGTAAGGGTAGGTTGGGTATTTGAACACGCAGATAAAAATGGTTGCTTGTATTGTTGAACTCGTTTATTCATTAACATTAAACAAACACATACGTATAAATGAGTTTATTTGCTGAATCTATTTACACTAAACTTCTATTTTAACTACCAGGCTATTTTATTTTCATTACTGGTAGGTATTGAATTTGAAGCAAATCGATTTAAGCATTAATTTGTTGGTTCTTGTTAATAGAATACAATTTGATTTTCTTCTTACAATATTTCACACTACGTTGTCAAAATCTACATAATAATAACAATTGACTTTTTAAGATCTTGTGAGTGGTTATGAAATCTGAGGAATAGTCAAATCTAATTGTATGTTGCTTCAAATTATTTTTTAAACGTTTTAATTTAAAAGAATTTCAGTTTTCTTAACGTTTAAAGAAATTATCTAACAATGATAAAAGAAATTGTTCTATTCGATAAAAATATATGTACTGGGTGTTTCATAAGTCACCTAAAATACTTAAAGGCAAAATCCTAATTTAAATTGTTTACATTAATCTTGTGGCCACAAATTGCTTACGGAATAACTCGATTATTATGAAAGATTTCTGAATTTGAGGAGCACTAAAGTCAAAATCTGACATAATTTGGTACAATATAATTTTTCCGGTCTAAATGGAAATGTAACCTGTTCTCTTATTTCAAATGGGACACTCTGTTTTTTGGCATTTTCTTGTGTTCGTCATGAAATTCTGATTTGTTGAATAAAAAATAAAGTAATACGTTTAGTAAAATCTATTGAAAATAATCTCAATGTTGTGTTATCTATCAGAAGAATTAAATTTTACATAATTCACGTTAAATGAAAGCTGAAGTATGCTCTTTCTTATGGTGCAAAAGAAAATATGTTGCCATTTAAAATTGGTTCACAAAATTTTATTGTTTGAGGAAAAATGTCTTAAACCTCATAGTAAAAGTCCCATCAAATATGTCCTATGGCAAGTTGCAAAAAACGGCCGCCATTTTGTTTTTCATTTTATTGTAAATATCTCAAATACTGTGGGGTTTATGAAAAAAAGTCAAGAGATCTTTTTTACGTAAAATAAGAAAATACATTAGATATACTAAATCTAAAAGATTTATTTAAATAATTGACAGAGAAATCTGTTATTTTAGTTTTTACAATTTAGTTTACAAATAATAATTATGTTCAATTTTCGTCTTCGTCATTTTCAAGTACGATGCAAATCCTAAGCATTGATCACATTTGGAGGAACATATTATCTTAGTCCAAGTTTTTTGCAGGAACATGATTTGCCACATGAACTTTCCTTGCAGTTTACAGGACACCATTTTTAGTAATCAGAGGGAGCAATTTCTTTTGTTATGGATATTGGAACAAGGTGTCATTCTTTATCTAATTGTCATACGTACAGTAAAGGGACTAATCATAATTAGGTACCTGATAATAAACTATTAAAACATGTTATACAGCAGGGTCTTCAGTTGGGGGAAGTGATACCAAATTGAAGTTTGCAGATAAACCTTAACGGAGATGTCACTCGATTAACTAAAGTGTACCTTCTTTATTATTCTTGGGTCGGTATAACTTGGTCGCCTACTCCTATTAAATATTTTTCATTTGGACTTTGTTGGTAAAATTTAAAGACTGTCGCATAAAGGTTTATCATTTTTTAACAACTGTAAACAGAATTTCTTGTTTTTTTTTATATGAACGAGATTGTGTCGCAACCTGATATAGCATTATTAGGAATAATATGCATTGTTTAATACGCTCCAATTTTTCTTTAAGTTTCAATATGTTCGTAACTCTATCAGCATCATCCTTAGCAGCTTTTCCTGGTCGATACAATAGCATTTTATCATACTGTGAATAATAAATCAACAGAACCGCAACACCAGTGTATTCAGATGCAACTACAATTTTATTGCTCTATACCACAATTTGAAAGTTCTACTGCAGTATTAACGATTAAACAGTTGGCGTCGCTTGTAGTCTGTATTTCTTCAACACCTATTATTATTTTGTAGAAATTCCTCTTGTGACAGCAATTGTATTTTCTAATTTTACTGATATGTTTACCGCGTTTTTTATTTTATCTGTTGCAAAGCATCCTTAGTTGAAAAACAATTGGAACTGTATCCATCAAAAACCACTGCATAGTCCTGACCATAAACATGTTTAGCATAATTAATAATTGATCACAAATTTGATGGAACATAGCAGGCTTCTGCCATAACTTTGTGAAAATACCGTCATCAACTAGATATTATATTGAATTTCGTAAATTCGACGAAGTGGGTGTAGCTAAAGCATCAAACTCTTTAAAGAGGAGAGTTTTTGCTCCTTTTCTCAAAACTCAAAATACTATGCTTAGGGAGAGACAACGGATATGGAGCTAACTCAAATTTAAAACAGTCCCTTATTTCTTCCGGGGTTTTGTTGGAGCAAATAATGATGTTAAATAATTGCGCATAGGTGATACTTAACATATGTTTTATCAATTTTAATATTATTGTTAATTTGAGAAAAATGTTTGATTTGATGTGTTTGTTTGCACTTGCATGAATATTTTGCCTACATTCTTGTTTAGCATTTTAATTCCAATTTCATCTGCTAAATCGCAGTTAATATCGGATTTTGCGATTCGCCCAGAAAAGACAGACATGAAGTCTTTGCGTATAAAAGGACTGTACCTACTCTTCTAACCAATTTAAAAATTTTCACAAAGTTTTTGAGATAGCGTCCATTTTTTGCAACTTGCCAATGTCAGAACCTTTGGGACTTTTAGTATGTCATTTGGGGCTATGTTCCCCGTACATTCCCGCTGAAAAACGTTTGTATATAATTTTTTCAGAGTTAGCCCCTAAATTCCGCTAATTTGGCTACACTAATAAGAAGCCCAGGCGTTAAATTCAATGCCCACTTTCTTAAAATTCGAAAATAAAATTCAACAGGACCTACTTGTGTTTTTTAGTTTTTGTACAAATGCCAACTTGTGATATGCTAAAGTCAGAATTTGCCGAAGAAGAAAATGTGAAAATGTACAGGGTGTTTAAAATAAGAAAATTAGTGTCATTTTCGGTTAGACCGGAAGTAGTATTTTGTGGGCAACTACGCCGGATTCTGGCTTTAGTGACAGATTATCCACATTCCGAATTTCAGAAGTCTATCTTTTACAATAACCTCGACAATATCCAAGTTATTCCGCGGGTATATCGGGAAAACACTAAATAATAATTTTGTAATTAACTAGATGATGTCTGATATCAGGTTTATTTTAAACTGCAATATGTAACTAATTAAATGAATTAAAAAAATTGCGGTTAGAAATAAAATACATACAGTGGAAACTGTAAAAATAACATAATTACTGTGGTATTTGATGACAATTTATATTGATTTGCTAACTACGAGGCACTATAGCTTTATTATACACAAGATGACATGAAACATAAAAGATTAACGAAAAATCAGCAATACTTATAAATATTTCACGAATTTTTCTAAATTTTATTTGTCCTACAACACAAAATAGTTAGTTATTCTCTATTCATTTAAAATCACGAAACGCATAACATGTTATACTTGCTTAATCAATACAATTTATAATACCGACACCGTTTAAGTTCGCAGTAATTTCAAATTAAATTTATTCAGCATGGCCCACACACGCTAGTTTTAGGTGGACATTGGTCCACTCAGTAAATCCACCAGCGACGTAACTGAATATATAGGGGCGAAATTTTCTTCTCTCCTAAAAATTATCACCGACATTTTAGGATACATCATTATTACTTGTTAATCAATAAACATTTCTTATTTTTTATTTATTTTTTTATTATTCTATTGTCTTGAAATACATTATCCAGGGTGGGGCAATTGTTCGTCGAATTTCGATAACTCGAAACTCGATGTATGTACAGGGCGGCCAAAATGATTTTTCAATATAGAACTATGTATTTGAATTGAATTTTCCAACTGTTTATTTTTCTACGATGTGATGTAGAAATGAAAAATAAACATTTTCTGTATGTACAATAATGTACATCCCTGGGGCTATTTGTAACCATTTTCGATTTACTAATCAATAAGTACAAAATTCAAGAATAAACTTAAAAATAGAGGTTCCATCAAATAATTCAACAGAAAAATATACAGGGTGTATTATTTGAAAAAAATTGCGAAAATTTAATTCAAACACATAGTTCTAAATTGAAAAATCATTTTTAGCCACCATGTATAATTTTAGAAAGTGAAAATGATTCAAAAACATTAATTTGAAGTCTCATAACTAGTAACTAGATGACATTATTTTAACTACTACTTTCAAATCCACGTCGATGAATTTTGCAGCACGAGCCGCGAGGCGAGTGCTATAATTCATCAAGTGAGTTATTTACCATTACCACGAGTTGGATGCTATACTTTATCTACGATTATAACAATAAATACTAACCTTTGCAAGTCCGAATTCACCATTTTTAGCACAATTAAATTAAACGTCAAAACTATTCAAATGTCAAATCACCTTCCTCCCCTCAATAATAATGGTCTATTCTATTTCACCGTATCAGAAAAGAATTTCTATTGGTGTAAACAAAAACTCTCTAGAGATTTATTATATTATAACTTCACGTTATTTGTTTATGGATACTATTAATTGATCAAAAACAGTCCAGTAATTAATATATAATCGAATAGAGTAGATAAAGTATAGTATTCAACTCGTGGTAATGGTAAATAACTCACTTGATGAATTACAGCACTCGCCTGCGGCTTGCTTTGCAAACTTTATCGGCGTGAGTTATTTACTACATTACCACTCGTCAAATAATATACTAGTTTCTTTGACATATTATTTATTCAAAACGGAACCGTTTGAATCCGGCGGTTTATGGCCACAGTCACCCCCAGAGTTTATGCAACGTCAATCTATATTATTTTATTTGTCTGGAAGATTTGGTCTAAATTTGAATTTAATTTCACAAAAATTCTCCAAGAACACATTCCTACGAAAAGTTATGACTGACCTTTATGGACCATCATTCTATCGAGGTAATTTATCTTTGCAAAAATATTCCAATTCCAATAAGAAGTTCAAAACTTAATTCGAAACACTGTGAAAGATTATTATAGGTACTTGCGGCACTATTATTAGTATAAAATAATAATAATAAAGAATAGTAGGTATGTCAACAAGAAACGAAATGTTTTTGAACATGCATCATATTTATGAACTACATAGTTATTACTTCATATTTAATATGTATAATGTTTGTGTTCGTTATCTAAATGCTTCTAACAATAATCAATATAATAAAAGAGATACATACATTTTCAAGATAAATATAACAAATTGAGATATGGATATATGACATTTATCCTACCATTAATTAACATTTCAGAATTAAAAAAAAAATACATTACTTTGAATCATCAGCATCAATATCAGTCACCAGGTTCGGGTTTCCTATTACCTACCTGGAACTCAATGATGCATATGACGAACCATGCGATGTTGATTGAACGAATCCATGCCTTCCTATAACATGTCAATAGCCTGCATGAACCACGTTTACCGATGATATCGATTACTATCCACGCATCATTATCGGAAATCAGAACGAAGTCACGCCTCCTACCAAACGCATATATAAAGAGAAGCTAAGCTCAAGAGGCATTTAGCTTCAAGAGAAAACCACGACAAGATTGTCAAGAGTTGTCAAGAATTCAAAATAATCTACAGAGAGGAGAACCCGAACATTCTTCTAGAAATTATCAAGTCTACGAAAGTCTTAAAATCAATCTCATATCTTATACCTATACTATATATTAGTCTAGTCACCAAGTTCAAATCGGTGAAAAATAGTGATAAAGCTCCTAAAAATATGAGCGATAGCTCGTTGGATTCGGAATGACGTCTAGAAAAATGCATTCGAAGGAATAATTAGCACGCAAAAAATTACAAAAGTTATTAACAAATTAAGTTGCAAAAAAAAAGGCATTTCGTTTTTTGTTAATAACTCCGAAACTATTCATATTTAAGAAATTTAAAAAAAAGCTCCTTAAAGAGGAGGAAATTTCCAATGAAAAAGTCCCAACTCCCGGAGTTCTATCTCCATTATTTATAATTTTAATTTAACGCTGAAAATAGGGCTCCGCGCGGCCGCTACGGCATGCTCGCGCCGCCTCAAAAGTGAGTACGCCACAGAAAATAATTTTTTTATAGTATTAAATATTAATTAAAAAATTTGAATTAATTATGGTGTATTTTGAACGCTTAAAAGAAAAAATTCCCGTTGGAAAAAAGTATTAAAATTCATTTTTCAACAAGTTAGGCTATTGTTAATTAACAAAATTTTTTCGGATCTTCGTCATCATTGTAAGTAATAAAAAATGTTTAAATAATTGCTCTATAAATTTTTCGTTTCTTGGAGCCCTTATTATACCGGGTGACCACGAAATGACGCTCGCCCTTATATCTTCTTTGTTTTACAAGATATTAATTTCAAATTTGGGCACGTCAAATAACGGTTAAATATGCATTATTTCAACCGTTTTATCACTTTCTGTCGCTTCCGGTTTCACCGGAAATGACACTAACTTTCTATTTTTAAATGGAACACTCTGTATATTTTTACATTTTTGGATTCAGGAGGTCATTTTGAGTACAGTTAAGGCATATTTAGATAATAATATTATTGCCAGACATTTTTATGAGCAAATTTAATTTTTGATCTAGGCGGACGTGACCCCATTAAAATGTTTTGTTTTGCTTCAATAATTATTCAAAAAATACAATTATGATATTATGTCGTACGACATTTGTGTTATAAGATCTTAAACATTTCGGAAATCGTTTTTCCAGAATAACTCATTTTTTTTAAATGGCACCATGGTGACTTACTATGTTATTTTAATAAAGCATTTCATTACCGATAATTTGATACCAGACACTTCGCTATTTGTTCATATTATAATACATAAAAATTACAGTCAACAAGATATCAATGAAAATAAACTCATAATATTTAAAACTGAATTTCTATCAAATAGGTGCCTTTGAAATGTAACGAAAGAAACAAATGAATAGTTTGACAATAGTTATTTATGTATCAAGGCATTAAAGTTAATCTTTTTATCATGAATGTGGAGTTTAGTTGACGAGGCCCGTAGGGCCGAGGCAAATAAACCACATGAGTGATGAAAAGGAACTTTAATGCTGAGGTGCATATTACATTTTTTTTTAAATCCAAAAACTATGAAATTAAGATTAATTAACTCTATTTTTCAAATAATTTTCAGTGACATTAAGAAATGTCATAATTATTTTTAAACGTCAAGTCGAAATAATTTTTTATAAGAAAACCATTATTTTTAGCAATTATAATAGTGATAATACAATTCTGAATGTAAAAAACTGTATTTTTTTACCTTTTGTTATAACACAATTATTATTACAAGCAATAAAAAATTAATGTTTACGTTTATCTGTCACCTCGGCCAACTACAAAAATCGCACAATAATGGATTACTTTAATGACTATTTCTATCACTTTAATGACGATTTTGAGGTACTTTAATGCCGATTTTAAAAAAATGATATTTAAATCTATGAGAATCAGGTATTATTATGATGCGTATTAAAAAATTATGGTTTATTCAAAGAGTGACGATAAAGTGGTGTTTTTGGGCTACTCTCTCTTGTCTCAGCTCCCGTTCTACATTTTCTTAGTGGATAGCGTTCTGCATATAAATCACGGGCTGCCAGACTATTTCTGCGACTTTCCCCGTATATCAACAGCATATCCACTTTGTCACTTTGTGAATAAACCGAGGGGGTAACAACTTCAATTTTTTTTGTACACCTGATTATGTATTTTATGGCTGAATACGTGTGAATACCATTGAGTACATAAGAATACATATGAATATTAAAGAATGCATGGATATTAAAGAATACATACATGAATATTAAAGAATGCAACTGAATACAGAGAATACGGATGAATACATGTAATGCATAATAAATAAAAGTGATAATTTTGATTTAAATTATTCGTCGGTAAATGACGTATTATATATAAACAATTTGAGTTAATAAATAAAAACTGTGAAAAACATTAAAAAATGTTAAAGCAAAAATAAAATTAAAACTTTTCCTTAATAAAAATTAATGAATCATATACAGTGTTTCCACAAAAAAATGCGTAAAATTCATAACTTTCTTCTGTTTTGCGTTCGCAGAAATACAAGAACTTGTCAATTGTTAGCGGTGCACATTTTGAACATTTATTGTAATAAAAATGAAGTTTTTCCTAAGATGTGTGCATATCAAATTTTAAAAATTCTCTCCAATATCTGACAATTTTAAGAAAAATAGCAATAGACGTATCTCGTGAAAAGAAAAGATAGGAATGGATTGCAAAACATAATGCAACAAAGTGAGAAATAAATAGGTCGAGCACGCTGCGTGTGGATTCTAGTTATGGTCGACTTCAGATTTGTAAGACACATAAAAAACCGGCGGCTTGTTTGATGCCCATAAAAACTTCAAACGAGCCGGTTCTTTTTATGTGCTGTATAGATATGACACAGACTTTACATATAAAGGTTGGTATTTGGCCTTAGTAACTGTGAAATTTTAATGTTGGTTCCTTGTTTTTATGGCGGTGTGTTCAAATTTTTGTTTCTTTTGCGGCGACTTTGAACGCGGAAATCGATAAAACGATATGCCACTATTTTTAGCCGTTTGAATTTTAGACGTTCTTACATAATATTGCACCATTTCCGAAAAAAAAAAAAAACCAACAAAATCAGACATGAACATAAAATCAAAACATAACCTCAAGACTACAATGACACTAATGACAGTTCTGCTTGATATGTACTGTCAGACTCTCACCTGGAAGTCCTTGAACACAGCTGGAGATGCATAGTTATAAAAAACCACACTTTCCACAGGCGACGCGCGCATCGAGGTAAAAAGAGACTCGTCTATTAAAGTCGAATTCATTTTTGTACCGCAGATAAAAAAATCCCGACAAAGGAGCACGTGCGGCGGCTTCTTTGAACGTTAAAGAGGCCGCGTGTCTGCTTTGTAAAAGCGGCATTTTTTCCCTGCTTTAGAAATATGAAATGAACTATATCGTTGCTCCATGTAGTTCGAGTAAATGTAAACACTTTAGAATCAATAATTTTCTCAACTGTCTTAAAATTCATTTTGTCCAAGTCCAAATCACTTTTCTATAATAAATGTTCATTTTTGATACAATCAATTATTATCAGAATTATTGTTTTTGCCCTACTACTCGCTACCAGTATAGTTTTCCGAAGCTTTGTTTTAATTAACCGCGATATGTATTGTATCTTGAGTACATCAGGCTTACTACTATAGTGTACTTAAGCCGATTGATGCGTCCAAGGACACTTATATACATGTATTTACATGCCCCTAGCCTTACATGCAACATAAGTACACATAAAACATGTGAATACATGGGAGTACAAAATGAGTACATATTGAATACATGTGATTACAAGTAATACAACTGAATACAATTGAATTCGCTTGAATACATGTGAATACGTATTCAATTCAGAACATTTGGACACCTGATTACACAAGTTGTTACCCCCTCGGAATAAACCATAATTTTTTAATACGCAGCAAAATAATACCTAATTCTCATAGATTTAAATATCATTTGAGCTGTCAAACTATTCATTTGTTTCTTTCGTTACATTTCAAAGGCACCTATTTGATAGAAATTTAGTGTTTATATCTTGTTGAATGTAATTTTTATGTATTATAATATGAACAAATAATGAAGTGTTTGGTATCAAATTATCGGTAATGAAATGCTTTATTAAAATAACATAGTGAGTCACCATGGTGCCATTTAAAAAAAATGAGTTATTCTGGAAAAACGATCTCCGAAATGTTTAAGATCTTATAACACAAATGTCATACGACATAATATCATAATTATTGTATTTTTTGATTAATTATTGAAGCAAAACAAAACATTTTTTTGGGGTCACGGCCGCCTAGATCAAAAATTAAATTTGCTCATAAAAATGTCTGTCAATAATATTTTTATCTAAATATGCCTTAACTGTATTCAAAATGACCTCCTGAATCCAAATATGTAAAAATATACAGGATGTTCTATTTAAAAAACGAAAGTTAGTGTCATTTCCGGTGAAACCGGAAGCGACAGAAAGTGATAAAACGGTTGAAATAATGCATATTTAACCGTTATTTGACGTGTCCCAATTTGAAAGTTATATCCCGTAAAACAAAGAAGATATAAGGGCGAGCCTCATTTCGTGGTCACCCGGTATATATACTCAATAGGATCAAGTTATTAAAGTTTTTAAAAATTGTTTATTTTGTTAATTATAATTTGTTTAAGTGAACAAAAAATGAAATTTGTAAAAATTGTTGTTAAAAGAAGCATATGTTTTATTATGGTTGTTTTTGCATCTGCTAATGGCATGAAACAATGTTGTGAACAAATTTTTTACATCTTTTATTTATAAATTTTTTATAAACAAATGGGATTAGTTTAATATTTAAAAAAAAATTTTTTTTACCATATTGTTGTCTTGAGAAAATTATGATTTTTAAAAAAAAAATTTTTCCTTAAATCCATTTTTTTATTGTTTATAATCGTTTTTTTATATTTCCATTATTTAAATAATTAGTTAAGAAATTATTTTATCTTTAAAAATCATTATTAGCATTTCTCAACAGGTAAACAAAAAAAAAATTTTTTTTCATCAACAAATTCATTGTTTATTAAGTTAACAATTTGTTATAAACAAATGTTGACTATCATTATATTTTTTTTCTGAAACTTCAAAAAATTACAAAAACAGCCATATATAACAAATTGTTGAAAAATTTTTTTTTTAATTTTTTACACCCTAAAGGGCCTTTAGGCTGTAAAAAATTTTTTTCGACAATTTGTTATATATGGCTGTTTTTGTAATTTTTTGAAGTTTCAGAAAAAAATATAATGATAGTCAACATTTGTTTATAACAAATTGTTAACTTAATAAACAATGAATTTGTTGATGAAAAAAATTTTTTTTTTGTTTACCTGTTGAGAAATGCTAATAATGAATAAGGGCTCCAAGAAACGAAACATTTATAGAGCAATTATTTAAACATTTTTTATTACTTACAATGAAGACGAAGATCCGAAAAAATTTTGTTAATTAACAATAGCCTAACTTGTTGAAAAATGAATTTTAAAACTTTTTTCCAACGGGAATTTTTTCTTTTAAGCGTTCAAAATACACCATAATTAATTAAAATTTTTTAAATAATATTTAATACTATAAAAAAAATTATTTTCTGTGGCGTACTCACTTTTGAGGCGGCGAGCGCATGCCGTAGCGGCCGCGCGGAGCCCTATTTTCAGCGTTAAATTAAAATTATAAATAATGGAGATAGAACTCCGGGAGTTGGGACTTTTTCATTGGAAATTTCTTCCTCTTTAAGGAGCTTTTTTTAAATTTCTTAAATATGAATAGTTTCGGAGTTATTAACAAAAAACGAAATGCCTTTTTTTTGCAACTTAATTTGTTAATAACTTTTGTAATTTTTTGCGTGCTAATTATTCCTTCGAATACATTTTTCTAGACGTCATTCCGAATCCAATGAGCTATCGCTCATATTTTTAGGAGCTTTATCACTATTTTTCACCGATTTGAACTTGGTGACTAGACTATATACCCCGATACAAAGTTAGAAAGCACAACTAATTCATCTGCTGTTTCAAACAATATATCTGTCAAATCAATTCTTTCAGCACCTTAGAGATAATATACCATTTCTTGTCATAGGATTATTATTTATAACCAATTTCAGTTCAATTATTATAAAAAACGCACATGTTCCCTTTAAAATTACCACCCTGTGCTGTATGTTATAAATATACGACAAATGTTTATATGAGAAATCTGGGTTATCTTATTGAGTTCTATTCACTCGTAAACTATACAGATACTATGTGTATTAATGTGAATAGAAATATATATTTTGTAAAATCTATGACAACAGCAAATGAAATCTATGATTTGCAAGAACTACAAAACTGAAATAAAAATCATAATCAAAACTATAGTACGGGTATGACCTGAAATTTTACTCATGTTATAAACAATACGAAAATAAAATCTCCGCAATATACATATAGCAGATTAAATGTTTTTTCCATTATCAATTTTATCTTTAAACACTTACAACTGTATCGATTATACCTACCTATTAATTATTCCAAAGTAATATAACATTTTAACCAAATAAAATATTATGTAACTAAAAATAAATTCTCTAGTTACATAATTCAACAATAACTTTATTGTTACACTTGGAATACTACTCGGAATACTATAAATAGGATACGAATGTTATGAATATTAATTAGAAGCCTGTAGCAACGTAATTTGTTTAAAAAATTTAGACATCAAAGGTGGGCTTTGTGTGCTTTTTACAGGGTCTTTCGGATATTTAACTGAAGATAGTGAAACAAAATATTAACATAAACCTCCAAACAATGCAAGTGGTTAGCGCCTAATCCGTTTTCTGCTATTTTCAAAATACCAGTAGAGAAATTTAAAAAAAAATTGTTTTTTCAACTTCACACTAGCGGAGATTATTATATTTTTTGAATTTCCTATACAGTGTGTCCCAGATTGGGGCCCGATGCATTGCTATCTCGCTTATTAACGGAGATGGAACGATGGTTAAATGGGGAAAGTTTTGCAGATTTTAATGACCATTTCGAATCCGTTTTCAAATTTTATGTAGCACCCATAGTTTTTGAGTAATTTTCAAAAAACTGAAAGATTGCTTTTTTTTATTTCCTCCATAACTTATTAAGCATTATTTATGCAGGTTGGAAACTTGCACATTATTAGAACACTTTTTAAAAATACATCTAATAGTGATAGCAAAATTTTTCTACAGTCACTTGTTTTCGAGACTGACACATTAACTTTTGTTTTTCTTATGGGCGCCATATTGGATTTTTATTTGATTAAATAGCATTTTTTATGCGCTTTTCAACGATGTATCACAATCTGAAAAAATTCTATACTGAGGTAGCAACGTAATAGAAAAACAGGTTTTTTAATGGTAGGCTCTGAACAAAATTGGCAATTGTTCATAATATCTGTTTTCTCCTCATTAGAAAACCTTAACGCCATATTCTTATTTAAAATTATTAATACCTACTCTTAAATAAAAATAAACTAGTGAACCCAAAAAAATAACAAAAAGGAACTCTTAACAATGAAACTCAACAACAATAAACAAAGTAACAACACAAAAGAAGAACAAAACCAGCAAATAATATAACTAGATTGCTAGATACAAGTTAAATGGTCAAAAATATTTAATTAATATCACTAGGATACGTTAAGTAGGCTATGCAAAATATGGTGGAAAACAAAACGTTTCCAATTAATTATTGTGACAATTCGTCAGAAAATTGTGCGTCGTTGAAGCATTTCAAGAGTTATATTATTTGCTGATTTTGTTCTTCTTTTGTGTTGTTACTTTGTTTATTGTTGTTGAGTTTCATTGTTAAGAGTTCCTTTTTGTTATTTTTTTGGGTTCACTAGTTTATTTAAGAGTAGGTATTAATAATTTTAAATAAGAATATGGCGTTAAGGTTTTCTAATGAGGAGAAAACAGATATTATGAACAATTGCCAATTTTGTTCATAGCTTACCATTAAAAAACCTGTTTTTCTATTACGTTGCTACCTCAAGGTTTTCTAATGAGGAGAAAACAGATATTATGAACAATTGCCAATTTTGTTCATAGCCTACCATTAAAAAACCTGTTTTTCTATTACGTTGCTACCTCAGTATAGAATTTTTTCAGATTGTGATACATCGTTGAAAAGCGCATAAAAAATGCTATTTAATCAAATAAAAATCCAATATGGCGCCCATAAGAAAAACAAAAGTTAATGTGTCAGTCTCGAAAACAAGTGACGGCAGAAAAATTTTGCTATCACTATTAGATGTATTTTTAAAAAGTGTTCTAATAATGTACAAGTTTCCAACCTGCATAAATAATGCTTAAAAAGTTATGGAGGAAACAAAAAAAAGCAAACTTTCAGTTTTCTGAAAATTATTCAAAAACTATAGGTGCTACATGGAATTTGAAAACAGATTCGAAATAGCCATAAAAATCTGCAAAACTTTCCCCATTTAACCATCGTTCCATCTCCGTTAATAAGCGAGATAGCAATGCATCGGGCCCCAATCTGGGACACACTGTATAGATAACATCGTTTTGTTCGGCTCAATCCAGACCTTTATTAAAAATTTGGATTGTTTCTGTATGGCTAACGGGAACTGAAGGATGATAAATCCAGTGTTTCATCATCGTCATCAGATTTTTCCAACTCTTCAATGTCAGATAAGTGTTAAGTATGTTGGGGATCAATTTCTTGTAACAGAGTAATGTTTGCTTGCATAACAGTTTTAACATATTGAATTTCCTGTCAAAGCACTGCTAGTGGTTGGTGGTAGTCTTTAAGATCGTCCTTATTTTGGAAAGACAAAATATGGCACTTGGCAATAACATAAATCTAATTTATTCCATGCCCGGGAAAAATTTAAAACGGCTTCTCTAAGGGTATACTATTTCAAAATCTCATTTATATCTTTGGACTTATTGGCTACCACCATAGCCAGAAAGCCTGAACGGTAATGTAATTTTGTTTATCTACTCTTATATTAATTAACCAACTGGTCATTGGTACATGCTAAGAATGATACCTTTTCCTTCCAGAATCCGATTTTTCTTCACAGATCACGAAAGTCTTTCCTGGCAACATCTTCCAGTATAAACCAACTCATCTGGTGTTTCATTAATTCAAATTCATCAATTCTCTTGCAAAGCTTTTGAAGAAACGCAAGAACTAATTCTGGTTGTGACGATAGTTTTTCTCCAGTTATTGCTAACAAACGTATGTCAAATGGTTTCTTAAATTTTCACAGTTAGCTAGCAGTAAACGTATGTTGATTTTCTTTTATTTTTTCTTGGAAATATTTGGCATTTTCATTTAATATAATGCCACTTACTGGAGCATTCCGTTCACGTTGGCACACAAACCACTGGCGCCTTTTCCATTTTGGGGAAACTCAGACTGGCGCAGGGATTTTCGCTTTCCTGTATCAAACGTTAAAAAACCAGTGGCATTGATCTTGTTTGTCTTTTTTTAATGGCAACTGTAGATTTTGCTACTGCATATTTTTTTGAAACTATCGTTCAAAAGCTAAGATTTGTTTTCCAACGTTAGGTAAGTTGGCTTTTTTGATGCCATTATGCACCTACTGTTTCAAAATACAACGTTACAACACAATATGTATACATGTTATGCACCTATACTATAAACTGCAACCTGATGGGTGTCCAGATAACGACTGACGCCACACGAGTGGTAAACAGATGATTCACATCAAACAGTTTCACTATTCACGTTTTGGAATACGGAATTTCCAGTTGTTCACGTTTTTAAATACTCCTCACCTCCCATTGGGGTGTTCACGTTTCTGGATGTTCACGTTATGGGATGTTCACATTATACAGACTCTATAGCGACTAATATTTCTTAAATAATTCTTTTGCAAATCAGTAGTTTTTTACGACAACTAAAATACAAATTTGAATTAATGTTTAAAGATCCGTTGCTATAAAAAGGCAGACACTCCTCATTTATTTATATATTTTTTCAAAAGTAACAGATTTGGTTAAAACAAGTATTTGAATTAAGACACAATTGCCAACTTTTCATTTTAATTCAATTTTATTTTTATTAAGGCGTAGGTAATTTTCTATAGCTTGAAAAAAAATGTTTATACATCGACAATTTTAAAACTAGTGCTAATATTTTTCCCCATCTCAAATTATAAATTATTTTTACATTTTAATCTCCAACATGCTTTACAAATTAGGTTAACACGAATAGTCCAGTTTTCTAAAATTTATTTGAACATTTTCTGCTTTAAAAATATAAAAGTTTCATAGTATAGGTAAGAGAAAAAAAATTGTATTTTATTTCCAGGTAAAACAAACTCTTCTCTCTTAAAGTATTATTGATGACGTCTTCACTGCAACATTTTCATTACGTTTCAACACGACAAGAGATCGAAAAGTCTAGAATTTAAAAAAATCAATGCGAATGATAACCCCCAAAAAAAATTGCAATTCATTTTTAATGTTACTAGTTTTAGGACATTTTAAAATTGTTATATCTTTAGACACAAAGGCTGTAGAGTGTAGATAACAAGAAAATCGGAATTTAAATAAAGAGTTATCTAGTTAAAAAAGTGTATCCTATATAAAAATACAAAATTGTAAATAACTCAGGATGACCAAACAAAATTTAGACATACACACACTTAACGAAAATTCAGTACTTAAAATATAGGTGTTTTTTAGACTTTCTATTTTATACAATTTTTGCTAACAGGGGCACCCCACAGGATTACCTATATATTTTTATATAATACTGAACTTGGCAGAATTACCCTTGTTAAATTTTATCAAAATATAACGAAACGTTCTCAATTGTCACGACAGACATACTGATCAACAAAATTTTTTTGTTTTTGAATTCATAGAATTTTTGTATTTTCCCTTTGTTCAGATAATAAAATACAAGCTATTTAGATTAAAAAAAAACGTATCAAGGAGTGGTGAATGGGGCCATCCCAATCTTCAGATATAGTTTACTGTCAATCCTAATCTGTGAGGTTATTTGAAGAGTGGTACACAAGAATAAACCTGATAAAATCGAGGATAAAATAACACAAAATTCAGCTAATAAATGACATTTTCTTGATGTTTAAAGTGTTTGCTCATTATTTAACTCTTGGTTAACTCTGTATACATTCACAAATAAACTTATATATTTTTCTTGTGGAAATATATTGCTAAGATTATAAAAATCTGGTAAAATTGAAAAAATACAATTGTTAACAACCTGTAAGGGCTATTAAACTACAAAATTTAAAAACAAATTGAGGTATCAAAAAATTGACGAGGCGGAGTATGTAAGTCTACTCAGCTTGCGTTACATTTTTCTAAAAATATGTCTAACGTCCAGCTACATGACGTGGAACATTATACTTACTATACGTTTTTATTTAACGAAATATTAATCCAAATTCAAGCACTTTCCCAAATATACTATGAAACAAATGTAGATTTTTAAGTTTTTCACAAAGACAAGTCCTTATATGGAATTACAGGGTTATATTGCAACAGATATTGCCATTAACTCATAGTTAGACTTGGTTAAGTATTTATTTATTTTTAAATCAGTATTTAGTTTGCGTCAAAGTGAAACATTTTAGAAAATTTCGCAAACTACGTTGGAAGGCAGTAGCAGAAATTTTGGTTCTAAGGCTTCGCGAAGTTGGTGAATATTTTAACGTTTCTACGATCTCGTGATGAAAGTCACTTCTCTTCAGAAGTACACCACAGGTCAAAACGCTATAAATTCAAAATATTCAACGCGGATGCGAGAACTAGAAAACTCTTCTAGAGAAAAAGGCACGATGAAAACGGAAGAAGTAGATTTGGATTTTGGATTTACATCACGGTTATGGAGAAATTGATCTGCGTTACTATATAGTGTCGGCAGATATAACTCGAGACACGCAGACACGAGGTCATATAATAGATAGATAAAGCCTATATGACCTATTTAAAAAGCGTAATATTATGTATTGTAGTATCCGTATTTATCTGAATATAGTTATTCAACCGATAACATTGACCGATTTACCGTCCATTTGAAATTTAAACTTTCCATATAAAAAGAGAGTAACTTCATCTATGGATAAAACTCACCCACATGATGCATAAATACAGGGTGCCCTAAAAATAATGTAGCTTAGTTTAATGTTGGATTCTAGGTGTTCAAATAAAAATAAATTATAAGAAGGTACTGCAAAAAAATATGCCATGGTCGAATCTGATTAAATTGATTGTCGAAATAGCATATTGTAAACGTAAGTTAATACAACTATTATTAATATTGGTCTAAACGGTATTTGTGGTATCGTTTAATATTCTTTCTTTTCTTTTTTATGGTAGTAAATCCCAAAAAAGAAAAGAACAACAACTATTATTATTTCAGAAAAATAAGTTATATCATTTTTAATTGTTTACTAGAATATAACATTAAACTATGTAACATTAGTTTTAGAACACCTTGTGTCTAGTATGAACTGAAATATTACTTATTTTTCTTTATGCTTTTATTGGTACTACTTTTTGCATATTAAATAAATATTATTATTATTTACTAACTGCTTTTCGAATTCGGTTTAAACTACCACATTCCTTCTCAACAGCTGTGAAACGTCGTAACTGTTTTTTTTTAATAAAGCCAACCTTTGAAAACATTATGTTTTAACGCAAAAATTTCATAATCGTAATTTTAACAGAGAGGTGAAATCGTATTCTTTAAATAGTTGGTTATCATTGAACTTATGAGTTTGATTAAACATTGATTTCTTGATAAAACACGAGATGAAAGTTATTAAATTCATTTAAAATGAAATTAATAAAAATTTGTAAAAGCGATTATATCATCAAAGTTATTTACGTGTTTAGATTAAAATCAATTTAATTACACTTAACAGTGATAGCCGCTGTTCATGCTGTTAATATGAATGTGGCAAAGTATTTGATAAAAACAAAAATTATGCGCAAAATAACATTGCTATTAAATCTAAAGGCAATACGAATCTGGGAGATGTTAAAGGTCGTCACAGTAAAGAAGAAAATGTTTGGAAGCGAGTACGTATTAATCATCAAAAAGACATGAAAATAGAATAAAAATATTGACGTCTAAATAAAAAATTGGTCGAATTGCCTTTCATTTGTCGTTGTCCGTTCCTTTATCCTGAGACAATTATTTTTCTATTTTTTTCTTGATAATAGAAGCCTGTGAGGATAATCTACGGCATAACCATGACAAAAGTAGGAAAAAACTAATTTCCTCAATAAAAAATCAAGCATAACAAAAACAGTACAAAATATGGTTTTGCCTCGCCCGCAACGTGACAAAACCATATGCTCCGGAGGGTAAAATTGGATAGAATATGTTATATAGTTGTTAGAATGCAAGTGTCACATTCGAATGGGTGTTTGTGACTGAAGAGGTTTCATGTGCCCAGTTCTCGCATGACATGTAGTGAGCCCATCCTACATTTTGGAATATAGCCCTTGCTCATAATAAACACATACATAATATGTTTGATCTACATAAGTTCTTGTTTCACCACCTTCTTCCTGTATCTGTCTGTATCTATATTTCGTATTTTCCATCAATTTTTGAATCGATCTTCTGTTTTTTTTTGTTTGATTTTGCCTTTAGATACAACCTCTTTCTTTACTATTTAAGCTTGACACACTTTATTTCTCTAGTACGACTGCTTTTATTTATTCTTGCAACGAATCTATTAATATGCCTGTTTTGTGTTAGTTGGTTTTCTGTTCCTGTTCTAGAGGTAGTCGCTCTTGGTACTTGCTTGGCAAGTCACTATCTGTCACAAAGACATCGCGTTGATGTCTTGACAGGGAGTAGCACTGACCACCAGAGGGATTTACTTATCCCTCATCACGTCAGGATAAACACAGTTACTCATTCCTAGATCCTACGTTATTATTTGTAAAAAAAATTTCTAAAATAAAAGTAGGTGTTGATTACCCAAACGAAAGCGAATAACTTAAAAGTTATCCAGGGATTGAATTAAGTGTCATATTTTTTATAAATAATATTTACCAATAAATCAATTTAAATATGTATTGGTAAAAGACGACTTTGCATTTAGTGACATTAATAAGGTAACAGTTTCCACAAAAATCAACAAATTTAAAAAAAAAAATTTGTAAATGCGAGACATAGTTTTTGAAATAAAAACTTGATGATTTAAGGATGCTAAGAATAGAACTCAGCGAAACTTTTTCTTTATGAATTTCTGATACTTAATGAATATATATATCAATATTAATTTGAATCAATTATTGTTATCGTTAAATTGCATTTCAGCTCTCGTATGCATTTGGCATTCAACAGTTGGAAAGCCTAATCATCATATCACCTTTAATAACAGTATTATCTTATTTGCTTTGGTAACAATAATATTATCATGATTTATAAAAAAGAACTTTGCATGTTTTTAATATTTAAAGTTTATTTTCTTTCTACTCGTATTATATTAAATATTTTTTTATTTATTAGTAATGTGTTTACATATTCATTTTCCTAATCTATAATATATTCAACAACCAAGATATTTTTCAATACGTATTATGCAACTTATTTGGGTTATAAGATATTTATATTGAATTTTTCAAGTAAACTTAATACATACTGAACAAAGGGTTTAATGATTTATTCTAACATTTTTTTTTAAATGTGCAGCGAACTGATAGTGAAATAAATTATGTCAACTTTATTAGTAAACTATTTGTTTTAATTATTGGACTCAGTAATGAAAAATATATATATATATATTTAAAATATCATCACACTCACTTAAATTATTAATTACCTATCTGTTATCTTCATCGCCATTTATAAAAATATGAAATTTATTTTAGTCATCTCTTAAGATGCGATGTAGAAATAATTGATAGATAAATAAATATAGAAGGCTTTACAAAAATTCATATAGCAGATATTGACCATTGACCGTACAGCGTACACGCCCCCCCAGCGACACTGATAGTAATGACGTCATTGGCAAAGGCATTGACGTTGGTAGTACTCGTAGATATTATATTCATTCGACACCATATTACTAATTCCTGAGTTAAAATAGAATGTATTATTTTATTTTATTGGTTCACTGGAGGAAACAATTATTAAGAACACTTCCTTAAAAGAAAGTACGTGAAAATATATAAAGGATCTTCATAAATGCTTGAAACCACGTGGCCACAGAATCAGGCAACCAGTATTACGTATGCAGAAAAATACAAGTGTATCTGGTTGCTTGTTTTAGGTCACGTGACTTGCGACAATTTATGAAGGCTCTGTACATTACAAGTACAACTCATCCGAGAAACAATTAAAATGGACAAGAATAAAGTAAAAAATTCCACCTCTTGTTTGCAAACATCAATTCATAACCACTCTATTTTGGGATAAATATTTCATTATCCTTTGAAACACTGTTTACCTACGAGCGAGCGGTAAAGTATACTTTACGGCACACTTTTTGATGCGGTAAGTAGCACTTTACCGCATAGTGTGCGGTAAAGTAGACAAATTTAAGATTTTCTGTTTCTATATTTATTTTTTTACAAACGAACAAGCGGTGTAGAAACTAGTTAATAATTAAAGGTAAAATTAAACGAACAGTTTATAGCGCATTGCAAATTCATTGCAGAGATAGCAGCCGTATTTGATCTTCTAAGTCCTCCACCTCCTTGAAGAGTCTGAAGATTAAGAAATTATATCACAATTTTGTATAAAATTTGTCTCAAAATTAAATATAAAAGTCAAACTGACATTTCGCTTTTTGTGAAGTCCATAATATTTGCGAGTTATTCTGATTATATACAGAGTGACCACGGATCATGGTAAACCCCCGCCATTTCCACAATTTTTGAGCTATCCAAATGAAATTTTGCAGCAGTAATGTATGTCCAAGAAGACTCATTCACCTGTCAAAGTTTCGTCTTTTAATTGTTTCTTTCATGACTAGTGTGATTAATAGTATAAAATGACGTGTTGTGTTCGATGATTTTTTTCCTTTTTTTATTACTTGCACATTGCAGATTTATCAAGGATGGGCATCAATGGAACCCATACAAAATGTATTATTTTATGGTATCGGTTTACCATTATATCTTTTGGGAAAATGGTCAAAATGGACAAAAACTGATTTGGTTAAATTTGAATGCACGCCAAGGCGCTATTTTTATATTTTTTTTGTCTATCTAATTTTTTGGGAGTTATACCAGTACATTTGAACCAAATTAGACCAATCATAGCACCTAGATTAAAAAATGAAATTGGCTATAAAAAAATCAAGTGGGCTTAACGAGTTCCCAAAATAGTTCTATCGTACAGTATTCCAAAAATGCAATAATATACAGGGTGTTCCAATTAAAATTCCAAAGTTGAGGTCACTTCCGTCGAAACCGGACGTCGAAAAGAAAAATTGGATCGGCCAAAATGAGTCTTTTTGGACGTATATTACTGCTGCAAAGTTTCATTTGGATGGCTCAAAAATAGTGGAAATGGCGGGGGTTTACCATGATCCGTGGTCACCCGGTATACAGTTTCCTAGGGAGATAATCTAAATGTATGTGCGATCAGATTGATCATACATATTACAGACTTTTCATTTTGATTTTTATATTTAATTTTTAGGCAGACTTTAATTTGACATGCTTTCAATGCTTACATATAAACAGTGGGTTTTTCTAATTCAAAATGGAGTACTGGGTGGGGACAAGTTTTCCTAACACTTTGGTATTTACAATAAAAAATCTATTCCCTTTTAGAAATACAATATTTTTAATTTAATAATGCCTTTTTTGTACATAATAAGTATTGTAGATGCTCATAGGTAAAATTTTGTACCTAACACGTGCAGAAAGTGCCTTTACCGCCCTTAACGGTTGACCGAACTCCGCTTCGCGTCGTTCGGTCAAATCCCGTCGCGTGCGCTAAAGTATCACTTTTCGCACTTGTTAGGTAAATAACTACAGTTTACAGTTTACATCCAGTGCAATCACAAAACAAAATATAAAACCATAATTTAAAATACACAATACACAAAGTGAAGTATTGGAAGATGTTATTAACTGAATTTGATACTAGTGAAAGTAAACTACTCGTATTTTATAAAGAACCCATACATGAATCAAATTGATTAGATATGATAATTATAGAGCTGGCTTGTCAAAAAATAACAGTATAGGTCTCTAGTTCCTTCAAGAATGTAAACAACCAAATATTTGGGAGGGTGGTTATAAGTTTCAGAGAGCCGCGTTTCATGAGCTAGACTCCGGCCGCTATACGAACAAGCCACCAACGTCATCAAAGAATATCTGCGCGGTCGTCCATCGAAGTCCCGCCCTCTAGCATAAGCGTATCATCATAATATTTTTAAAATCTGTTATTCGCAGCGTTGAGTTTGATAAATGCACGTCACTATTTACTTTGTAGAAGCATGGTATCGCCAAAGCTAGCGCAGCCGTTGCAACGCCCTTGGCTTGTTCTTATAGCGGCCGGACTCTACCTCGGACTCTGTTATAAGGGGATGATGAGGATGTGAAAAATAGTATTTGATTGAAATACTGTTTTTAAAAAAAAGAAGAAGTAAATTTATCCGTTTATCAAAATTTATTTTAGATGAAAAGTAAATCCCATTGATCTTAGCACATCTCCAAAACGGGCAGGTGCTATGAATTAAATTAAATAAACAGTATCTGCTGAAGCTCGCAGACTTTTTTTAACGAAAATATAATACGAATCCAAAATATTATTTTTTGTCTACCTGTTGGCCTGTGAATCTATTGAAAGATTTTGACCAAGTTCGTAGTTGTTAATAAATAGGGAAAATACAGTAATAAGAAAACGCCTTAAAATAAATTTTGATGGAAATGTAAGCCAAAAAAAAAAAAACGTTACAGATTTGTAAGTCCTATGGATATCTCGAGAGTAGACAACATTATCAACAAACTACTAGTACTATTAGTACTCTAATTGAACGTATTTCCTTGGTGAAACGCGAGATTTCAGACAGCAACACGGCCGGGATAAATAAAACATCTTTGACTAATCGCTTTTTCTCGTGAGACTTGAGTCTGTCAATCGTCAGAAGACTGGTTTATTCTAACATACGATGCCTCTATGTAACTGTTTGTTACATCAGCAATAGGGGGTCTGGTATTATAATGAAAAAGCGACAGGTAAAGCAACAGGTTCTAAAATCAGATGCATGTAGCTCTGAGCGTATAAGGTATGCGTGAATAAACTTTCAAGAACTAAAGTAATTATTAATAATCACTGTAACTATGCCAGATTCTTTTTTAATGGTTTAAGAAATATAACGCTTTTTATATCCAAGTACATAAATTTATGTTTAAAATAATGTCAGCAAGACTAACAACATGGAAAAAAATACTATTTTGCTCCCTCATTTCAGGGAGCAAAGTAGTACTTTTCCTCCCTCGGGAGGAAAATACTTTGCCTCCCTAAAAGCAACCTTAGCAACGTTCCATGTACTTTGATTTTTAACAATATTTACTTATCTAAATACCTATTATGACATTTTGACATATTTGGTTTTTTGATTGTCAAGCATAAGAAAATATAATAAAATATATCGCGTCGCGCATCAAACTATCCGCAGGAGGAAATTATGCACTTTTCTCCCTTGTCATACAAATAGCTATTTCTATGTAGGTAGTAGAAAAAATATATTTTCCTTACTTTTTCATGTTCAAGAGTGAAAGAAAAAAAGCCTTATTTAAGGCAACTAACCGGTTGAAATATGAGTTCACTGCTTAAAAAATGGCAAATCTTGTATAATTTACCAGAAAATATGTTGTCAATCAGGTGTATTCAGAAACCATACGATGGCTTCGATTGAACATAATAATATAACACATTACCTCAACGAGTCAAATACCAAAAATCGAATAGATTATTTAATCACGATACTTGATACTCCTTACATAATATGATTAAAAAGTACACCTCGTTATCGATGTAGAACCTTGAGGTGTGATGTTCACGATAGGAACAAATATCAAATATCAAAAATGATCTTGTCAAAGATACTCATGGAATTAAAAACTGCTGTCTTAGCTTATTCCATCCTTTTGTACTGATTAGTTCTAAGTTTTTCAAGTTACGTCCCACACTGACATTTTCTGCAATAATGTGTACATGTGTTTTTAATTCTAGGGATAAAAAACTAAATAAAAGACTATTAACGTTTTTATTTACGAAAGAGCGAAATTAAAGAAACTGTTGAAATTAGGTACAAGAGTTCTGAAAATACTATTTTTCGAGTAAGGGATAACAAAACCGTCCATAATGGTCTAACAAGATGATCTCAGAGGAAACTCTGTATGCAAACTCGCGAAGAAAAGCTATATTTTCTCATGTCATATGTGCTGTAGCTTCGTCCTGCTGATTATTTTCAGCTGAACTTATTCATCAACGTGTTGACCAAATAGAGACATGTTTCTAACATCTCAGCGTTGACCGTGAAATTAAAAAAACGGGCTCAATTATTCTCCTGCGAAAAGCTGCCTTCCAAACTCTTTGAGGATGTAGTAAAGGTTCAGAATAAATAAGCAGAATAAAGTGCTCCACATCCGCATATTTTGAGAACTGACGTAACACGAAAAAAGGAACCACGCTTCATCAGAAAAAAACGTCAAGATTAGCAGGTCGTTATTCATTAAATTATTGACAAACCAATGGCAGTACGCAAGAAGTGGGGTGGTCTGTCGGCAGAAGAGGTTCATATGGGATGCATGCCCAAATCCTTCTTTACGATGGTTCGGCATGTTCCATAAGAAAGTTCATTTTTTTGAGAAAAACCTCGAGAAAAACGTTTCAAAGTTTTTACGCTGTTCTTCTGTACAAACAGCATCTTTTTTAAGAGGCACAGGGCCAGTTTCACGAAACACAGCAACACAATTCGTAACATATGCATAAAAATCCTTTGATATTGCTGCTAAATCTGGGAAGCAATACTCCTGAAAATCGTCCAAAGATAAATGTCGACAAATTCTATTAACGAGTAAACCAGTTCTAAAATAGGCTTCAATGATTATGTTAATTTTGTGCTCTGTTAAAAATCACAATTAAAATAATTCCAAAACTTATTTTAAGATTCAAAAAGAAATAAAAATTCAACAGAACTGTTTATCACCTCGGTTTATCATATTTGACAATCAAAATATGGTTGACATAATCATTATAAAACGGTGAAATAAGCTAAGACAGCGGGTTCTAATTTTCATGGCCAATTTCCACCAAGATAATTTTTGATATTCCGGTTGAAATTTTTTGCACTTTTTCAACTTCATTCCGTGTATTATGAAGAATATCATGCTGCAAGTTCTATATACTCTAACTGAAATTAAAACGATGTAGTCTATATCGTTTAAATTTCAGTTGAAATCCTGGTTATGGACTTCATGAATCTACTGAGGATTTTGTCCTCGTTGAAAGTGATGTGTGTGTACCTAATAATTTTAGAGCATGCATTTGAATATTAAAATGAATAAAATTTATCTCGAAAACGGTGCCTCCGATCGAAGTTGCACAAGAGGGCATTTCCTTTATGAAAAACTCTGACAATTCATAATTTGAAGTCAAAACTCAAAAAAATTTACAAATAAAAAAGTTGCGGTAATTTTTACCCCCCACCCCTACAGCTTGACCCACCCTTGGTAAAAATTTTCAGATGATATTTCCCATTTTGTTAGGCTTAGAAAGTTTAGTGGATGTGCAAAATTTCATTACTTTAACTTGAACAGTTTCGGAGATAATAAATAAAAACCGTCTTCAGGGGCCCACATTTAGGGGCCTGTAGCTCCCTTAGGAAGCATTTTGGTATAGAGGTAAGTTTGGTCCAATCGATTTATTTTGTCCTCGGAAATATGTGGTTTCTTTTTGTGCACTTATTTCTGGGACACCCTGTATACAGTTTTCTCGTAAAATATAGCGCGAGCTGGCAAACAAGGGTATACACGATTTTGGTCGGCGCCTCGAGTTTGATTGTGAATGGAGCGAAATCTGCTAACGCGGGGGGTAACTGTCCACCAGGACACGAAATATTTAGAGCGCGTTCAATCAGCTATATTATCTCCCTGTATGTAGGGTATTTTAATTAAGAAACGCGGAGAACTACTGCCACAAACGTAGAGCTATTTTAACAAGGGAGATATTTTTCTGCTTAGTGAAAGAAACTTGACTTCGAGCATACGCAAACAGAGTATGGAAATTATAAGCTCTGGTTTGTTTTAGTGGTGCATATCGTCGGCATTTACAAATGATCTGAAATCCCAATATCTATACTTAATTGAAGGCGGCACGGACGATTATAGTGCATTCTGTGAGTCGGAAAAAACCTTGAAAAATACAAATATTTGGGGAGTCAACCAAACTACTTCCCCCACCCGTTTTTGAGGATGCTGAACACGATAGTGTTGTTTTTTCTGCTCCCTGAGTTGACCCTACCCCCCAAACGGCCAAAAAACCACCCCCAAATGGTGAGAATCGCGTATTCGACGTCTTCCACCTGCAAAACGTATGTTATCCCCCGTTTTCGAGGATGCTGAACACGATGGTGATGTTAGTTCTACTCCCCGAGTTGATACTACCCCCTAATCGGTCAAAAACCACCCCCAAAGAGGGGGAATCGCGTATTCTACGTCTTTCACCGGCAAAACTTATGTCACCCTCCGTTTTCGTAGATGCTGAACACGACGGTGATGTTGGTTCTGCTCACAGAGCCGATCCTACACAAAAACGGCCAAAAACCACCCCCAAAAAGGGGGAATCTACGTCTTCCACCGGCAAAACTTAAGCCACCCCCCGTTCTTGAGGATGCTGAACACGAGGGTGGTGTTGGTTCTACTCTCCGAGGCGAATGAGGCGAATCAACCACCCGAATCACCATCGTGTTCAGCATCCTCAGAAACGGGGGGCGACATAAATTTTGCCGGTGGAAGCCGTAGAATATGCGATTTCCTCTCTTTGGGGGTGGTTTTTGGCCGTTCGGGGGGTTGACTCGCCTCGGGGAACAGATCCAACATCACCATTGTGTTCAGCATCTTCAAGAACGGGGTATGACATAAGTTTTGCCGGTGGAAGACGTAGAATACGCGATTCCCCCTCTTTGGGGGTGGTTTTTGGCCGTTTGGGGGTAGAATCAGTTCAGGGAGCAGAACCAACATCACCATCGTGTTCAGCATTCACGGAAACGGGGGGTGACATCAGTTTTGCCGTTGAAAGACGTCAAATACGCGATTCTCCCCCTTTGGGGGTGTTCTTTTGGTCGTTTGGGGGGTAGGATCAACTCAGGGAGCAGAACTAACATCACCATCATGTTCAGCGTTCTTAAAAACGGGGAGTGACATAAGTTTTGCCGGTGGAAGACGTAGAATACGCGATTCTCCCTCTTTGGGGGTGGTTTTTGGCCCTTGGGGGGTAGGGTCAACTCGGGGGGGCGGAACCAACATCACCATCGTGTTCAGCATCCTCGAAAACGGTGAGTGACATAAGTTTACCGGTGGAAGACGTCGAATACGCGATTCCCCTCATTTGGGGGTGGTTTTTTGGCCGTTTGGGGGGTAGGGTCAACTCAGGGAGCAGAAAAAACATCACCATCGTTCTCAGCATCCTCGAAAACGGGGGAGAGCGGTAGTTTGGTTGACTCCCCAAATATTTGTATGTTCGTCCGACTCACAGAATGCACTATTAGTAGCGGACTACGTTGTATTCTTGCCAAGATAATTTTCAGAGAAAGCGGTGGTTATTTTGTAGTTGTTGACGGTTTTGCTAGTAAATGACAAGTTGACAGTTTGACTGCTAGATCAGACAGATCTTTTTTTGGATGTTCCTCGTGAATTTATTACCTACCCGTTTTTTGATGATGGATCTCGGATGCGCACTAGAGGCGTTACTTACTAAGTCCGAGCGTGTTATGTAATTTGCAACAGTTACTCGGTGCATCTGTAAACGGAAATAGGCTGCTTGCAATTTTTAAACTATAGTGCAAAAAGAAGTGGATTAAAACGGACCCGAATTAATATTTTAACAAGTTTTGGTAACTAATGATTTTTACTTTCGACTCGGTCATTACTTTGAACACGGATTTTAGTTATACCGGGATTAACGAAAAGTAATCAATTACTTTACTGCTTGTTTACCAGCGGCTTTTACAATTCAATATTAACTTAGCTAAATCAGGACTTCAATACTAACAGAGGCTACAGGGTGCACCCAAGTGAAACAAATATTAAAAAAAAAAAAGGAAAAAATCACTTCGTTACAGTATACACAGAAATGGTGACCAAACTACTTTAGAAGAAAATTTATACTGCTACTTATATGCAGTGTTACCGGATCAAAGTTATCAAATGGCGTTTCAAAAAGTTACCGACTAGTTTTACCTAAAATTTTCCTAGAATTTAAATTAAAGGAGAGGGGATTTTAAAGTTATGGGTCTTATATTAATAAAACACCCTACCTTATGCTTATGCATGTAAAAAACGTAGTACTCTTTTATTAAAAAAACTGTAAAATTTACAAAAACACAAAATCTGGGCAATATAAATTGTTGTCCAACAGCACAGCCGTTCTTAGTTACTGTACAGCTAGTTATTATGATTATTACTATGAATCATTAGATCGTGCTCGAGATCGTGCTGCCACTGTTTTATGTTTCTTGCGAGGTTTCCTGCATACTTTCCGCGAATACAGTATAGGCAACACTGCAAATATGATAATTAGGATAAAAAATGTTTATTCAACTCGGATGATAGTAATAGTATTGCTTGCTGTTGCGTAACAGCGTAAGTACTATTCGCTCTGCCTGTAAATGCATAAACACGTACCATTTGTAATTTAAAAAAAAATGTGCCTTGGTGTATGTAAATGGATTCGGTAAATTCAGAAATGCGCAATATTCAAATTTTCAGCAATTATGTTTTAATACCATTCCAATATTTCTGATTTTCCAATATTTCTAAGTGTTCGATAATGACAATTTCACACTTATCCATACTAACCTCGTCGACCTTCGCACCGGATGTGTTCTAAATTAAAAATGAATAGGTAGGAAACATTGCGTCCGATTCGTGCGAACATTATTGATGTATCGTGTGTTAAATTCTTGAGCCTGAAGACTCAGGGGGCCCTTAAAATATTCTATTAATTTAAATAATTTATTTGTATAATAATATGTATGATAAACATGAGAAAAGATAAATACAACGAAGAAACACATTTTAAAACTTAACCAAACAATGATTGTACAGGGTAAGTCACTGAAAAGTCCCATGGCTTTATTTCCCTTAATTTTTATCAATTTAAGTCATTCAAAAGATAAAAATAAACAGTTTTTTATGAAGTTTAAGAATCTTGAAACAGATTATCGAAATCTGCTCAAATGTACAAGGAATGGATTTTGTTTTAATGGCACGTCCTTTATTCGGTCTTTTATATCGTCGCCCTCGAAATATGTATACCTTCTATTAATAAGTAAAGGAAATCTACTCAACGGTACTAGTAGGGTGCAAATCATGGTCAATTGTATCACCATGTGGGCATTTTAAGACTAAAAGCTGGCACCTATCGGAAATTAAAGCTTATGCCCTCCGTACCTTAAATCCGAATTCGTCAGGAAATCGTCGTGTGCAAAAGGGCACTATCAAAAATGTTCGAGTTATTTATATGGGGTCATAGCTCATGACTCAAAGATTTTTCTGGTTGAATTTCAAAACGTTTTCTGTAGCCGTTTGGCAGCAAAAAATTAAAACAATTTTCGAAAACCATTGGCCCTTACGGGAATGCACACCTTTGGATTGCGATATCTCGGCTCGACATCGACTAAAAATTAAATCAATTTGCCGTTTTTTTGGGTTCCACAACGATTATCTCGAAATATAAGCTCTAAATCAAAAAATGTATCTCTTGTAAAATTGTTGCCCTATTATTTGTGACTCCTGTAGTGCTATTTTAATATTTTTAACATTGATAATAAACTAGTAAGAATAATAAATGTAAGATGATGCATAAGTTACAACACTGCCGTTGCGTGCCAGCGTATGCTCGCTCGATCACCCTTTCCGACCCCCTACCAACGTCTCACCCACACTTCGAACTGTACATGTTATGTTAAAAACTATTGCACACTAAATATACGTTCATTTATTACGTAAAAAAATTAAAATTTTTTACGATTCAGTAATTTAAAGTAGTTAATTTTAAAATAAATTAGCGCTAGAATCGGGAATCTGTGTAAATGTCAATATAATTATTTATTAACAAAATCCAAAATAAAAACTCAAAATTACGAGTAACTTAAAAACAACGTTAACAATTCAAGTAATAAATTTTAATGTAGCTCATACTTATTCGCTATCAACATCACTTTCTTCTTCAATAAATAGGTATCGTAGACTCTGCTGTAGTTTCATTGGATGGCATTTTGGTCCATGCATCGACAAGAGCCTATACACAACATATTTTGTTTTTTCGACAGCTACACCATTTAGCTTGACAATCTATACAGGCAAAGAAAAATTTTAATTCAAAAACTTCTAATACTATGAGGCACGTATGTTACTTTTCCCACATTTACATGTCAAAAATGACACAATCTCGGGAAAAGAAGGCAGCGTTTGAAAAATTACTATTTTAGAATCAGTTAATTTCCATCAATAATAAAATAGTTTGGTACGTCCTGAATAGGCTGTAAAGCATTAAGCCAAATAAATTAAAATTTTTTGACAGTTCTTACAGCCAATTAAATTTCGTTATTTCTTGTCATGTGACACAAATCGCTCAATCATTTCAACATTACACTGATAACACCATCCAGGGAAATTTTGAATCACTATGACAACAAAATTACTTAACTTTGACAACTTCATAATAACTGCCAAATAAATATCAAAATGTCACGTTTTGGCAATGCCAATTCTCAATCTATAACTTTTACTAAATAAATAATTGTTTTGTTGTGTTGCTACATTTTGATTTTATTTTTTCTAAAAATTTTCTAGCCGAATATCCCTCAGACATTGACAAATGCCTCATAATTTTATGACAACCTCAAGCAAGTTGCTTGGTAATATTATTACGAACCAACGTGCTTTCGATTGTCATAAAATTATCTCGTACTTACATTATCAATGTCTTAGGGATATTATAGCGGATAATGTGCCCGTAGACAATGTTAATAAAGGCTGTCTTCTGTTGGGGGTAATTTATCAATGGTTTATGGAAATTATATCTCGATTTGTCGTGTACAACTTCACAACAAAACTATGGATATTATTAAATATATTTTCGTCAAAGGTAAGGCCAAGATCATTCAGTAGTTCATGAAAATTCAGATATATTTTCCAACAAGTTTTTTTCCCCAAACCAGAAAACTGACTTGTATCGCATCCCGTAAGTGCATGGAAAGCTGGGAGATTTTTTAACAGTTTTGGTTCGATATTTATATGGTGAATGGGTATATAGCGAATACTGCCCTTTTTTCCGACTTTCATCCACATCTCAGGAATCAAATGCTCTTTAAAGTGGGAAAGCAGTACTAAAACATCTGTATCGCTGCATTCAATAATAAATTTATTGTAACCAGCGTTTTTTGCGAAGAGAATATGAAGCAAGATTCTTGTGTCTGCTTCTTCATGGTTTGAATTTAACAAATTATCCTCGAGGGAAAAATTGCTCTCATACTGGCATATCATTATATGTCGAAAAATCCACCGCTTGCCACAAAATTCACGTTTTCTTTTTTTGAATGTTCGATGGCCTCGCAGGATAGAAAATTCGTCAACTGATTTTTGTTGAAAGCAGAATGGATAAATAAATTCCACTGCTGGGGTACCTAGTGGCACACTGCCCGTATCAATTATTTTATTTATTGCGTTGGTCGATCCTCTCTTAATCCTGTTGCATTCTTTATTGATGATTCTTGATAATGAATAATTTTCAGGATGGGAACATAAAATCAATTTTTTAAAATTCAATATTTTATAAAAACCATTTTACGCGATTAAATAAATAGTTAATCTTCGAAGTCACCAATTACTTAAAAATACTTATATAAATTAGATATTCCGCGATGGTTTTTATTTTATGAGAACGTGTTACCTATATTATTATTGTGTGTAAATGTATTTTTATTAAAGTTTATTATATTTAGAGCATACTTTAAACAAAACTAATTAATATAATTGTAATACATTCGCATGACTAAAAATTACTTACAAATTGCTGTACAAATAGGGGAATTGTACATTATTTTCTCGATTTTTTTAATGGAATGTTCTTTACCAATAAAATAATTATTATTCGGTTTCCCAGTAGTGCTGCAGTAATACACCCACTGATTAATAAATAATATTGTTAATTCAACACAAATAACCCAATATTCTTAAATAAACCCTTTTTCTTTTACTATTATTTAGTACGGCCTGCGCAAAGTAAGGGTATGTGAGCGGGAGGAGGGGACAGAGAGGGTGATCGAACGAACGTATGCCGATACGCGACGGCGATGTTGTAACTTATGCATCATCTTACATTTATTATTCATACTAGTTTATTATCAATGATAAAAATATAAAAATAGCACTACAGGAGTCACAAATAATAGGGCAACAATTTTACAAGAGATAGATTTTTTCATTTAGAGCTTATATTTCGAGATAATCGTTGTGGAACGCAAAAAAACGGCAAATTGAATTAATTTTTAGTCGATGTCGAGTCGAGATATCGCAATCCAAAGTTGTGCATTCCCGTAAGGGCCAATGGTTTTCGAAAATTGTTTTAATTTTTTGCTGCCAAACGGCTACAGAAAACACTTTGAAATTCCACCAGAAAAATCTTTGAGTCATGAGCTATGACCTCATATGAATAACTCGAAAATTTTTGATAGTGCCCTTTTGCACAGGACGATTTCCTGACGAATTCGGATTTAAGGTACTTAGGGCATAAGCTTTCATTTCCGATAGGTGCCAGCTTTTAGTCTTAAAATGCCCACATAACTGATTTTTAAGCGACTTTACGTGCCGCGAGCACTACACTATATCCCCGAGTCAAGATAGCATTTGACCTAGACAAAAATAATATAAAGCTGATTTTTGGTAGAGATCATGCCTGAGGGCTAAATTGCAACATACTAAAAGTCCTGAAGAATCCTCCTTCCGCAACCCCCTTTTTTCGCCCCCCAAACCCCCCCCTTTTAATATTTTGGTGATTTTCTCGAAAACCATCAACTTTACGTAAAAATGTCAAGTGAGCATTTTTGAAGCTGATAAAAATCCCCTTCCAATGATGTATCACAATCCATATTCAGTAGCACATGGCACCCACCAGTGGCGTATCAAATGAAGGGTTACTTTTAAAAAATATACTTTTTGCTATTTATTCTCAGTTTTTTTATCTAAGCATAATTTTTTTAGAAGAAACATATTTTTCTCTAAAACGACCATTAAAAGGTGGTCTACTTACGAATCTTTTAGAAGTTCATCGCAATTACTTCAGCCAAAAAAAAATTAAAAGTTTATCCGAGACTTCTCAGCTTTACGTAAATCTGGAGCAAATTAATTTTTACTACCAATATTAGGCCAGTCAATATCGACACAAGGAAAGGCAAACATCGCAAACGCGCATGTATCTACGATTGTTTTATATATTATTAGGACCCCTGAGAGTAGTTTATACCCAAGTTTGCAACCCCGAAAACCCTGTGCTACTCCCGTGGTGCTCGAAAAACTGCGAAATTCTGACACTTGTTAGATGTAACATATGGCTTCAAATAAACATACACTAAACAAATACCGAAAATTCATTAAACAAACAAAATTACATAGGTACCGTTTTTCTTGTTTTATTTACAATGAAATATGTTGAATATACATAAATATGATTCAGTCAGAGCCATTGTGGCGGGATACGTCAGCTACGTTGTCAACCGCTTTGGTAAAAACGTAGCTGTGGTTTTTGATGGATACCCACAAGATGCAGCTATGAGGAGCACTAAATCAGCTGAACGCCTGCGACGCTCTGCTTCTCTGTCCTGCAGTGCCATTTTGTTTAATGAATCAACACCCATCAAGTGTCCCAAGCAAAACTGCTCTCAAATGAATCTAATAAACGCCGATTGATCACCATGATGCGTACTGAATTTGAGAGGCATGGTATCGAGGTACATCAAACTAAAGAAGACGGCGATGCTGATATAGTGAGGACTGCCCTCTCCAAGAACTCATCGTTCGATCAAGTTTTCATCATTGGAGAGGACGTCGACCTACTGGTCCTTCTCAAGAGCTTAAGCTCTCTACATACAAACGTGTACTTTCAGAAAGGCGGCAGAGATGGGTCAGAGTGCGCCCAATATCCAGCAAATTCCTTTACATGTGGAGAAATGCAAGTACCACAGACGGTTTTGTTCCTGCATGCCATCAGTGGGTGTGACACCACCTCTACCCTTTTCTGGCAAGGCAAGATGAAGTGGTGCAACGTCTTCAAAAGAAAACCCACTGGATAGACCTCGCCAGCATTTTCCTTGATCCAAACTCCAACCAGGAAGAAGTAGGAAATGCTGGCGAGAAACTCTTGATGAACCTCTACGGAGAAGACGAGGGAACGCTGAACACCCTGCGATACTCAGCATTTGTAAAATTGGCCGCCTCCCCCCCACCACAGAGGCCGCAAAATATCATTCTTGGAGGACCTATCACCAGGTGCAAATATGGTTGGGGGTCGACAAAAACCCGTGTGACTGGGGATGGGCTATCAGCGAACAAGGTCTCATGCCAGTCACAATGTGCTCAGAGCCCACTCCTCAAACCCTGCTTAAAATGGTGGCTTGCAAATGCAAGAAAGGGTGCTTAGGGCCGTGCACTTGTAGAAAGGCAGGGCTCAAGTGCTCTATCCTGTCCATTTACCAAGGGCGAAGTTGCAGCAACACCACCCCTATCGTCCTGGACGAGGAGGACGAGGATGTGGATGACCCAACAACATATGACGACTCGCCTCCGCCTCCAGAAACCCTCGTCTTTCCTCCCCCTCCCTCTCTCACTAATCCAGACTGGATGCGAGACCCGGACCTTCCAAAAGGGCGAAGTTTTAAACTACTGAGGTGTTTGTGCTTGACTGTGTAAATAGTATTTTATAGTTTACATTTATGTTTACGTTGTTTATTTTATGTTTACGTTATGTTAAATTCAATTGTTTATTTTATGTTTACGTTATGTACGTATAAATTAAACAGCAGTTTCAATATTTTTGGTTTTGGTGGGTCGTTCTATACATCAATGGATTTGCAATTTTATCACCTACAAAAAAATTGGTAACGATATTTTTCGCCAAGCTTATAGTTTTTGGTTAAAATCAGTAAATTCGACGTGTCCTTCAAGAAATTTCAATTAATCTCGAGGCAGGCTTTCTTTTGATACGCCACTGGTGTGTACCACGTGGTACTATATGGGCTCGCAATAAGTCTTTGGAAGGGAAATTTTGTCAGCTTCAAAAATGCTCACTTGACATTTTTCCTTAAAGTGGATAGTTTTCGAGAAAATCACCAAAATATTAAAAGGGGGGGATTTGGGGGGCGAAAAAAGGGGGTTGCGGAAGGAGGATTCTCCAGGACTTTTAGTATATTACTATTTAGCCCTCAATTATGATCTGTACCAAAAATTAGCTTTATATTATTTTTGTCTAGGTTTACCCAAAATTTGAACTATCTTGACTCGGGTAATACTAGGTCACGTTGATTTTAAGATGTAACTGAAAGGGCTACCAATGACTTATATAGTACAGATCTCGGTACAGATTATAAAAACAAATTATAACTGATAATTCCTTCACTTATAGGTATACCTAATATATCTTAATTAATTTTGTTTCTTAAATCTCTATTTATTCGTTTTTATATTTACAATTTATGGATATGTAGCCCTTTATCCTTTTTATTACATATATATACATAATTATTCCGAACACACGGTGCACGAAGTGCACGCCTAGAGTGTACTGGCGCTCCTCCTCTAACGCACTACGGTGCATTGAAATATTTTAGTGATGCATTTCCGGAGCACTACCTCGCATATGTGCATTGAAATTCATTAAGTGTTTATTTTAACAAGCTGTTTCCTCGTCGAATAGTTATCTGGGTATTTAAAAACACAAAAGCAATATTTACATTTTGGAAACAGATATCAGGTATTCCATTTTCGCATTACGTATTACATAAACATACACAATACAAATATGAATAAATAAATAACGTATTATCTTTGTAGAGCGCACATGCAGGTTTGGATCAAGGAGTAAAACTAGGACAACTAGGAGCTATGCAAGACAAGTGAAAAACAGTTGCAATATTGTACTCCAAATTCAAAACTTAAAGCTTCTGAATTATTTGCCTTATTTTCAATTCGTCTTCGGTAGTTACTCAAAAGGTACTACGTTTTTCATGGATTTAGTTGGTCGTACAAAAAACGCATATATAAATTTGCATAGACAAGTTCTTATTGTAAAACTAACAGAGACGGGGTGTAAAAAATAACGTTTTTCCATACGATTTTCCAAATATAGCGGAAAATTTTCCGCCTTTTTAAATCTATTTTCAAACTGAAGTACCTGACTTAGTAATGTAAATCTGTATAAAACCATAGTTTAATACGTCCGTATAAAACGGTATTAATCGGTATGTATAAAACATATAATACCCCGGTTTATTACTGGGTATTATATCACGTAATTTACAGTTTTATACGGTACGTACAAAACGATTTATACGGTATTTTTCGGTATTAAATAGGTACCAATTTCAGAAACTTTTCTTTTTATGCAGTTGGCATGAATGATCTAGCTCTAAAACGGGGTTTGACATTAGGCTGTGCTGTAAATGATAAGGAAGAGAACAATATCAAGGTTAAGGCCGTTAAGAGCAATGTGAGTAGTTGTGTCTCTGCTAAAGATACAGAAGCAGAAGATATTGAAGATCACGAAGAAATGACAGATACTGAGACTAGTAAAAGTGAGATAGACATACAATATGGTGATACTGAAACTGAAGAAGATGAAGATGAGGATGAAATGGCAGAACAACAACAAGAG
This sequence comes from Rhagium mordax, assembly GCA_963680705.1. Classification (NCBI taxonomy): domain Eukaryota; kingdom Metazoa; phylum Arthropoda; class Insecta; order Coleoptera; family Cerambycidae; genus Rhagium; species Rhagium mordax. The sequence continues at coordinate 68,130,360 of OY796658.1, forward strand.
GAGGAGGAAGGCAACAGACAGCGAGAAATGGTCGAAATGGGTAGTGATGAAGAAAAGAAGCGGAATTCTTGAGGTTTGATTATTTTTTAAAAATTATTTTTACTGTTTGTCTGTTTAGAATACATACATATTTAGTTTTACTTTGTACTTATATATTAAATATTTTGGGTTTAAATAAAATTTGCATTTTTTTGTTTCCTAAAATGAAACAGTAAAAAAACCGTTTAATACCAATGTAATACCGTATTATACATGTGTTAAAACAATTTTTTTTTAATACGTATTTTTACATCACTACCTGACGTACGTACGTCTACGAATTGTAAGCTTAATTAGATATTCGATACAGCTTTGGGATTGTTAATTCGACTGTAGAGTGTAGACACATTTTTTCGCAAGTAATTCTAAAAAATGAAGTAACTACTTAAAACCTAGTTTCTGCAACAGAAATAAGAATAGAGCATCTCTCATCTTAGGAGTACAATGCAACTTTCAGTCACAAATCAAAAGTTTTTAAAAATTACACCATAATTTGTCAACAAATTCAAGAATGTATTTTAGTTATCATAAATTGTACCTCGAATGGGCTCATTTAGGAAAATTTTTTTTATTCATATTTCGAAAGTACACCTTGTAATTAGTAAATGTGCAAAATATTACATTTTTTTTTCAACTGCTTCTCCCTCAAAATAAATAATGAAAATAGAGCGCTGTGACGTCACACCACTCGTAGCGGTCGGCAGCTCGCTTCTTTCCTGTAGTTTCATACCGGCGGCAGTTACTACACACGCGGCGGAAGTGGTAATTTCGTTCATCTTTTAAGTGCTTCGTCCTTCGTACAGCAAAATCTAAATACCATATATCCGCATAACTCATAGAACCAGTGGAGTCGGGTGGTGTGACGTCATAGCCGTTTCAAATATGTTACGAATTTGAAATCAAATATTAGGGTTAATATTAACGCTAGCGATCTAATTTTTTCACTATATAGTTAGAGGATGAAATACTTACGGAAAATGCTAAAATAAATTAAAAAGCAAATATCACTAAATGAGCCCATTGTACTATTGCGGCCGAAAAAAAGTAATCGACTGATTTTCCCGTTGTAACTATGGTTCTATTCAGTATCGCATCAATCCAAATATTTTTTTCTACTACCGTCTATATAAGTGAACTTTGTACCCCTAGCAACCGCGTGATAACGAAAGTAAACATTCGAGTTACCTGGTTGCTAGCTACGAAAGTTAAACTTTCGCTGCCAGGACAGAAAAGTAAAAAAAAACTTCCGATCTTTCAAGGAAGTACGCCAACATTACATTTTCGCCGATTTCCGCATCATTTTTGTCGGCACACCATTTTAAAAACACAATCGATATTGGCAGCTTCTTATATCCCATTTTCATCGCCACAAACATATTTGTTTATTTCAGTTTGACACTACCACAAATTAAAATGTTTGACATAAACCTCGATGACAGATAGCAATTGCTACGTTGCCATGGAAACAATTTTCATAGACAGCCTCCTAAGTCCTAAACTATAAAATTTATTAAAAACGTCATATTATAATTTCACGAAATAAATAGTTTTAAATTATGAAATACCATAATATCTTTCGGTAGTAGAAAAAATATAATACATTACACGATGCGAAAGCTCTTTCAGGTGCTCGGTGTTTTTTTGAAAGCTCTCGGCTTCGCCTCGACATTTCAAAAATCACCTCGCACCTAAAAGTAAACTTTCGCATCTAGTAATGTAAATAACTATTTATTTCATCCCGTCCGGAAAGTACAACAGTACAGTATTCATATGCGGCCGGAAAATGAGACATTACGGTATCAGAGCTGGTAAAGTATCGGAAACCACCGGAAACTTATTACGAACCAATCACAAACTGTTATTAAACCTTTTGACAGTTGTTTGACATATAAAAATCAACCGTAAATAAAAAAATAGTGTCAAATGTCAAATGACATAAGAAAATAACCAAGTGTCAAATTATACAAAATATACTAATATACAAGAAATGACGGGATGAAATAAAATATCATTCGACACACGTCTGTAAGGTGTTGTTCCAGCCTCGTTTAGATATTCTAGACTCGGCTCCTGACGTCGCCTCGACCATAATATCTACTCAACTGTAACAAGCCACCTTCCGGACTTGTGACGAAAATTACTATTTTATTAGTGTCAACGTCATTGTCATATTAGTAGTGGTGAGAGATAGAAACATCCCTCTGGTGGTCAGTTGCTACTACCTGTCAAGACATCGACGATGTCTCTGTGACAGATAGCGATTTGCAAGCAAATACTAAAAGCATGCGACCTCTAGCCCTGGTGGACTAAACTACATGCTAAATAATAAGTAGAAATCCAAGTAACAACTACTCAACGGGCAAAAGCCCCGACTTGCATTGAATTACACCGACCTAGGTCGCCTGCTTTTAGTATTTGCTTTGCAAATCGCTATCTGTCACAGAGACATCGTCGATGTCTTGACTGGTAGTAGCAACTGACCACCAGAGGGATGTTTCTATCTCTCACCACTACTAATTGCTGGGTCTGTCATAGACTAGTTTGGTTTGCCTTTATTATTCGTCTTTTCAATTACCTATGACACACTGACGAGAACATAATAAGTTCCAAACCGGTCTGTGTCTGGTGAGGAAAAGACGAATAATATTGGCTATCAATTTTGGATTTCCAAGTGTAATTCAATGCAAGTCGGGGCTTTTGCCCGTTGAGTAGTTACTTGGATTTCTACTTATTATTTAGCATGTAGTTTAGTCCACCAGGGCTAGAGGTCGCCTGCTTTTAGTATTTGCTTTGCAAATCGCTATCTGTGACAGAGACATCGTCGATGTCTTGACAGGTAGTAGCAACTGACCACCAGAGGGATGTTTCTATCTCTCACCAATACTAATTGCTGGATCTGTCATAGACTAGTTTGGTTTGCCTTTATTATTCGTCTTTTCAATTACCTATGGCACACTGACGAGAACATAGGTAATAAGTTCGAATACCGGTCTGTGTCTGGTGAAGACGAATAATATTGGCTATCAATTTTGGATTTTCAAGTGTAATTCAATGCACGTCGGGGCTTTTGCCCGTTGAGTAGTTGTTACTTGGATTTCTACTTATTATTTAGCATTGTCATATTAAGCAAAAATAATTTTTTTGTTACTTAATCATGACTTATCATGTTTTGAGTGAAGAAGAAAAAGGCTACATTATCGCCAAACTTGGAGAAGGGTGGTCTCAACAACGCATAGCAAGTGAAATTAATTGCAGCAAAAGCACGATTCAAAAACTAAACAAAAAGTGGATAGAAACTCATAATCTGAGCAGGGCAGTGGGTTCTGGGCGGCCAAAAAAGAGTCTAGAAAACGACAATACCCTGGTTAACTATGTGAATTTAAACCCATTTTCTAATTCTATTGAAGCCAAAGAGCAAACCAACTTCCCAACGTCTGTTAGGACAGCAAGAAAACGGTGCTATTTAACTGTGCCAGTGCTAAAAAGCCCCGACTAACAGATGTTAATAAAGAGGCAGAAATGCAGTTTGCAAATACTTTTATTAACGAAAACGATAGTTACTGGGAGCGAGTGGTCTTTTCCAACGAAAAGATATTTCAGTCCTGCTACAATGGTCAACTGCGAGTTTACCGTCCCAGGGGTCATAAGTTTGATGAAGAATATTTGCACAAAACAGATAATAGCGGAAGGTATTCTGTCTTTTTGTTTAGTTTTCGAATTGTGCCTTTGCTGCAATTAATTTCACTTGCTATGCGTTGTTAAGACCACCCTTCTCCAAGTTTGGCGATGATGTAGCTTTTCTAATTCTCTCAAAACCATACTAATTACCTAATTATTTTCTTATAATCAAAAAATATGAACAACTTATTTCTTATTAGTTTTTTTTTAATAAATACGACCCCAGCAATGATTTCTTGTCAAAATAATTTAATTGAAATAACTGATGTAAAAACTCTCATTTACAAAGGAAAATTTTTCGAAAAAACATACTACTTGATAAAAAGTCGTTTACTTTTTTTCGGCCGCGTAGTACTGTAGTACATATAAGTGGATAAACCAAATCTGCATAAGATAAGTATTTGCGCTCAAAATGATGTGAAAGGGATTCCTCGTGAAACACGGTTAATAAAATTTATTAATTTATTACTCATTTATTATAATAAGAATTGTTGTTACTTTGTTTGACTCTGCCAAATAAGATAAGTTTAGGCTCGAGTTTAGGTATAAGTCAGACAGAAAAAAATTACTAAAACAAAAACGTGGAGATAAGCAGACATCTTGGTCGATACACAATAATGATAAAAGCAAATTCTATTTAAATGAATGTAACTATACTTTAGTCATCGATTAAACGAAGCATATTTAAATGTTGAAGTTAAAATATTTGCGCGTTATTTTGATATAGGATTTCAACTCCGTTTGTCTGGTAATTAAAGTATAGAAACGGCACTGGCAAATATGTAATTGTAACACGTTGGCTTAATTAAATAATATCTGGAGTTTATAAAAAGGCTCGTAGAAAGGTAAAGCTAAATAAAGAATCTCTATACGGTGTACTCCGAGGTGTACTCTCATGAAATAAAATGTTGAATGAAAGCAGTTTTAGTAAAATAAAAATGGTAGAAATATTCCACACTGTAGTACTCGCTATAGTATCAAATAAAATCGAGGATAAAATTGAATGTCCAACTTTCAACAAAAATGTGCACCAGTTTTGACAATTTTTTTCTTTGGCAAATTTCGATAAAGCAGATCTAATCAAAATTATTAAATTTGTCAAAGAGAGGGTGTTCCCCAAGCCTTTAGATGACAAGATGACAAACAAAAAGAACGTTTTATGGAATTTATATTAAAAAAGTTTCTTCCTCCAAAATGTTTGAGGGTCATGTAAAATTATTGAATATTTTATTTTGAGTGTTGAGTACCTATCAGGTATTGGAACATACTATTGGAAATGCAGTTGAAGGACTCTCAAATTAATTTATCAATTTTATTATTTAATTTGGGTGAAATATAATCGAATATAATACATTGTGAACATCTATCAGGGTAAATGAGGTATTTCAAACACAAATTCTTTTTCGAGAAAACCCTCAAAACATGTGTAGAAGTCTAGGAAGTAATTGCCCGTATTTTGAGCCAACTTAACTTTTGTGACGTCACTTGTGCTGCGATATGCGAGGTCATCGATAATATTTTTTAATGATAACCTGCTCACCCCCATTTTTAACGGTTAATTTTAAAGGGTATCTGACTGAATGTATACCTCGATCATCTCGATGTATACATACACTTCTCGATACACTCCTAACCTCGCCCCTAAAAAAAATTCAGATTTTTATTTCTAAAACTGAAAATAAACATTATACCTAATTCGGCAGATTCGGCACTGCTTTCGGTTTGCTATTTTAAATTTTGATTTAAAAAATGGATTGTTGTGATAAGTATAAGGAAACAAAAAAGATTTTAATGTTGTGACAAATTACCTTTTTCACCACCTATTTTTGATTTTAAAATACCTACCACGCCTTAAACTAGAGCGAGCAAGAGACCGAGTAAGGTATCGGTATACAAATTTAGACGCCCTTCAAGACTAGGTATAACCATTGAGTAAAAAATAATAAAGAGGTGCAACTGTCAAGGTTTCGAGATTTTAGTATTGTATTTCTTTGCCAATAACTTCATGATTACCATCAATTTTTAGTACTACTGGAAGGCATTTGTAATGTGGCTGTATAGCCCTTAAAATTGAAGACAATCATGAAGCTATTGGTAAAAAAATACAACACTAAAATCTCGAAACCTTGACAGTTGCGCATCTTTATTATTTTTTAATCAATGGTATAACTAAATGTCTGTCTTTTAAAAATTTATCGATAACTTCACATGTTCTTCAGCAATGGCGTCACGAAATTGTCAGCCAAAATATCGGCAATAGCCAATAACTTAAATCATACTTCTCGTAGTTCTCGTGCCCTAGAGCTTTCTCTGAATTTTTTTTTTTTTTTTCGAAAAAGCAGATGTGCGCTTACGATACTACATATCATGTTGATGTTCAATTATCACAATTATGGAAAATAAAATAATGAAGTATAGGTAAGGTATAGCTTAGCTGATAAAATCACGCTAACCGGCCGGCACGAGTAAACCGGGCCTGATATTAAAACCATACCGTGAATTATTGTTTTCCTAAAACTAAAAACTATATCACCAATATTTAGAAATTCTGTGAATCATAAAATGTGTTTTCATTACCGACCTATCTTTTATTTAAATAGATACCAAAATTACAACAGTTCTAGCTTCAAGAATTAAGAAGTCAACAGTTTCTTTCCAACGAAAACTTGTTGCTTCTATGAGAAACTGTACGAGTATCCATACAATCACTGACCAAAGTTTAATTTAATTCTTCAGCATTGAATAAAGTAGGTATTTTAACAAACTAAATACCAACTAACCCCCAAAAAACAGAAATGTCAGAAAAAATCTTTTAGGTTATGTTAAGATAAACAAAACAAACTTACCCCAGTTTTTTGGCGTCCTTCCAAGAAACTGTTTGGATGATGGATCATAAATAGCTTTTTGAAAACTTTCCCATTTAGTTCTATTATCCGGTCTATAAAACTGAAATTCCACTACACCATTGTCGTTTTCTTTCCCAGCTATTGCCATATCTCTACACTTAAACTAAACACGGTGACTGACCTAACTAGAAACTCGCGACTTTATCACAGCCGCGACGTTGACTACTTCTCGTTGACGTATGGCAACTCCGACGAAGGTAAGCGTATTGAATAGAATGAGCAGTTTAGTAAACACTCTGAACTTGACTGTTGGGAAAATGCTCTCAACGACCAGAAAACACAACGCGTAAACTCGCGTCCACAACTTCGCGTCTTTTGTGTATCGTTAATCTCCGGCAGATAACGAACCAGACCATTAAAGATTACTTTATTTAATTACTTAAATCAGTAAATCACACATTTTGATTTTTGTGTACAGAATTGATTTTGATTACATTTTTATTTAAGCATAACAGAACATTATTATTATTTATTTTTGACATTGTTACAAATTAAAATAAAAAATACCGAAAAATACATATATACCTATATTATAACTATTTTTAATTCAAAAAAAGTTATAAGACACCTTTTTCTTTTATTATACTTTCTTACTCTATGCTACAACCAACAAGTGCAGGGTCCTGCGATATCATATTTGAATCCTGATCAGTGTTACCACAACTATAAATTTAAACGTACTGAATTCATTATAAAAACGTACTGAAACTTGGGGTCGACGTACTGAATTTGATTATTGATTATTGTCCTTTTTACTGACCATTTTGTTACCAAATAAAAAAAACTTCATGTTTGTCGGTTTTTATTTAAAATAGCAAGCGCACATCTTAATAAAATTAAAAAGTACCAACTAATGGCCATTGGCCAACTTAAATAAAACTAATGGCCATTGGCCAACTTAAATTTTTCTGGTGCAAAATTCCCTTCAATAGAGTTTTAAAATAAAAAATATACTGCAAAACCTGTTTCCAATGTTTTAGATTAATTTGTATTAAATTAAAAAACGTACTGAAATTATTGCCAAGGTACCGTACAAACTTTTGAATTTTTCAATGTCAAACTATCTTAAATGAAAGGACCTCGGAAAGGACATAATTTCAAAAAGTGATATTTAGCAGGGTTAAAGAATACAAGAAAAATTAATAGTGCCATATAGACCCCGAAAAAGAAACATGATGCAGCTACGGACACGTGTTTCGGAATTATTGCTCCTCATCAGCGTAGCGTAGCTTATGAATCTGTGTAATAAGATCAGAAACAATAACTAACGGTTAGAAAGCACAGTACACAGTACTCAAATCGTACTTTCGTGCATCATGGACCATTATATGTGTCCTCAGACAGCAGTCAGCACATAGAGCCCTATGCGTACTACTCTATTTCTAAGCTACGCTACGCTGATGAGGCGCAATAACTCCGAAACACGTGTCCGTAGCTGCATCATGTTTCTTTTTCGGGGTCTATGGCACTATTCATTTTTCTTGGACATAATTTCAGGTAAAAAAAAATCTTCTTGAAACAGTTCATTTCATAGGCCGCGGAGGGGCCTGCTGACCAGGGACCCACCGAAAGAAGCCAACATATGGCAGATCAATAACAGTGCCGTTTAATAAGCCATCTCTAAGGAACTCGTTCCACTGCCGTGGTAAAAATTCGATCAGCGAGACAACACGTTTTTCGAATCCAAAGTGTGGTGGAATGCATAATAGCAGACAGGGTGTAGTGTATTAGTCCGGCGTTTGGCAGACGGACTGAGACGCCAACACTACACTCTATGAATCATGCAACATTGTCTAGATAGTATTCGAGTACTCATGGCAATACAAAAGACTTTGGTCAAGCGAATTCGGAGTTTGGAACAAAACAAATTGATCCAAACAAATTCGTATCGCCTATAAGTGACACAGCGTGTTGTTGAAAATTGGCCTTCTAGAAAGGAATCTACGAAACGACGAGTCCATTCGATGATGACACTCCAGCACACTTCGATGCTCTCATACAGTCTTAGAAGAGCCACGCAATCAATACAGAAAAAGTTCAACAAGCACTTGTTGGAACTAACTTAATTCACCGCCCAGGATCCAGATGCAGATGGTATAAACAACTGTGAAAGAAATTTTCTTCCACTCACTGCCATCTGGCCTGAATTTTCATCTCATGGTTGATTGAGGGGCAGTAAATTCCCAACTAATTTGTCGAGGGGCGCACTACTGATCCCCAAAAGGAGAGATCTGTCCGACCTAAAAAATTACAGATCGATTACCTGCCTCAATAACTTCTGCCACAAGTTATTTCTTGTATACCAGAATGTTGATCCGGTCTACCAACAGTCTACCAACACGCTTAGAAAGGCTTGGCAGGTTGTAAAGAAAACCTGCTAATAGACCGCTGTATTACACAGGATTCTGTGCAATCAAAGCGGAATCTATTATTGGCCTAGATTGATTATCGCAAGGCATTTGATACAACATCCCATGAGTTATTGTTACACTTGCTCGGATGTCTTGCGGTACCAGCACCACTAGTGAGATGCATTGAACAACTTTACAGAGTTGGTGACATTTAGGAGAGGAACTAGATGTGCTTCATGGTGACTCTTTGAGTCCGTTCTTCTTCTGCATCTCACTGGCCACTGCTGCCGTTATCTGTTGGAGTCTGCTAAACTCGCAGGTATCAGTGTGTAGTGTGGGCTGCCCAGCAGTCGGAGGTATGTCACCCATCTATTTTATATGGATGACCTTAAATTCTATGCCTCCAGAGAGCGCGGATTTCAAAATACTCTCAGGGTGGTCGAGGAATATACGCGTGTAATTGAAATGGAGTTTGGGTTGGACAAATGCGCAGTCGTCCACTTCAAGAGAATACTATGCGGGATATCCCACAATGATGCGGAGCTCGCAGACGAAAACATCCTCTGGATGTTGGAGATACCTAAACATACCTGGGTATGGAACAACGCCATATCCAGGATGTGATCCAGTAAAGGATTCTTTCTGTGGCAAGTACAGACAGTAACTCCGAAAGATTTGGGTAGTTAAATGGCGAGTAGGTGAGCTGCGCCAATTTGATAGCAATATGCGTAAGATGGTGAATATTGAGAGTATTCATCCTAGATCGTCTGTTCCTCGAGTGTATGTACCTCCCATGTCAACGGGGGGCCGAGGACTCTTGAGCTTGGAGTGTATGCATGGCAGAGTACCACTGATGTAACACCCTGAAGAGCTTGGATTTGCTTGGATCATGACATCGTATAGGTTGGTGCTTTATTGTTTAAGACAGCACAGGGAGCCGCAGATGAACTGGGTTTAGTATTCGCCTACAGGTGAGGAGACCAGCAAGGTGCTGATGCAAAATCAGTGATTGAGCTTCCACCGAATCATGTGATAGAACTGCCGAACAGACGAATCTGTTTCGGCAGGACGTCGATAAACCCTTGCACGGTGTGTTCTATAACAACATAGATGCACTAGGTTTATCGACAAAGCTGACCTTCACATGTTTAAGGCCTACACGGCTAAAATCGGAGACCAAGGGATTCATTGTGATCTGTCAAGATGGTGTTATTAACACCTTGGTCTATCGCAATCGCGTGATGGGTATAGAGTATAGAGGTCATTGATATCAAGTGCAGGACATGCCGTCAGGCGCCTGAGTCGCTCATGCATTTATTATCTGCAGCATTTATTATCTGCATGTCCGATTTATACGACTTCGGCCTACATCCACCGACATAACGCGGTTTTACGAGTGCTGTACTACCATCTACAGCACTCGTACGAGATAGATCAAACACCAGTGCTGCCTTACATTCCTGCTGAGACAAACATCGCCTTGGAGAAAGAGGAGAAACGGACCAAATACAGAAATATCCGGTACGGGCTCCAAGTGCATATACCCAGGCGACGTTGTCAAGGTCGTCGTCCTGATAATCGGTGTACTCGAAGGTATGAAGCCTACGTTCCGCCAGTGGTGTATTATAGCAGAAGCCTAAGAAGTCCGGGCTTGCGACACAAAAATTTTAAGAGGCGCAAAATCATGTATTGGTCGCAGCAAAAAAAATTCACGGCCATTAAACTCTTGAAGCAACGTTCGCTCACAAAATCACAACAAGGGTTTTTCCGAATTACATTATATAGGCGCCAACGGCCTCCAACGCACTTAACGGTGGCGGCGCGGCGAAATTATCTTGGGGCTTTGGGCGCCAAACTGGGTTTAATCATCAACGGTTTAATACGCCACTGGACTCCGCATTGAAGACCGCATGCCCGTCTGCCAAAAATCTGCAGAGTGGTTGACAAGTCAAATAATGCAGAAAGATGAGATGTCATCCTGAGACCCCTTCGTTAATTTACTTATGGCACACGAATCTGGAATCTATAATCACTAACCCTGTAGGATATATAGAGTGGCTGTAGATTATTCGGAGAGATTGTCCAGCATCGAGAAACCGATAAAATAATAATAATATAATAAATATTGTAGTTTTAGGGCAATGTAAGATTTTTTACTATTAAGTTAACATAACTTTGGCATCTCAGATCATCATCAAAAATTACTCCTACATTTTTAGCACTACTTATCACCTTTAATATATTATCGTTAATTTTGCATGATATTCAGACTAGTTTTCAAAATGTCTCTAATTTTTTACGAATAAAAGCAAATAACTTTGTATCTACCTGAATTTAAATTTAAATTATATTCATGTGAATAATTGACGATTTGTTCCAAATCATAATTAACATGTGAACACGACACTTTGGAATTTTTGGTAATAAGTGAAAGATGCAGGCATGAATTGCGGAAGTATTTTAGTATGCTGGTTCACTTATTAGTGGTAATTATTTTTTAAATAAACTTCATTCAAATCTCAAATCAATCAAATGACCTCACCTATCGCCCACTTTCGTTTGGACCACGACTTCTGACACACCCTGTATACTATAAATAAGAAATAGAACCGGGTCCAAAGTTGAACCTTGCGGGACACCTGTTGTTATGCGTGCTATAATCGAAGCGAAATCATCTATTGTCATGTTTTACTACAATTACTTAGGTATGATGGAAATATGATATTTGAAATATATTTTCAAATCCATAATATGGTTTGGAGTACAATAAAGCATGACCAATGGAAAGATATTTTAGAGTTCAGTGGCTTATTTGTAGTAGTCGCACAAAGTTAATCAATACTCTCGTCTGAGAATTTGTTCATATAGTTGAGGATTAAATGGAATTTTTATGGTGACTTCACATACGTGTAATAATTTGCCTGATTATTTCAATACATGATTCATTATAGAATAAGTAAATACATTTATTTTCAATTATGTATTTTATTGACGTAAAGAAACAGTGCGAAGTATCCCAAAATCCAAATAATAAATAATACTGCATATACTGCAGGATAGTGTGCCATTGCTGTGTCTGTTACGTAGTTGTAGTGTATTTTCATAAATGAAAACTGTATAGCATTTTATTTGTAACACACAGTTATACAGGGTGTTCCAGTTTTTTGTAGCAGGACTTTAACAGTCGATAGACATTTAAAAGTTATTAAAAAAAGTTCATATAAACATAGGTTGAGAAATGCTTAGTTTTCGAGATACGGGGTGTTAAAGTTTAAAAATAAATATGGATTTATATTTATATTTCCAGAATGGATTTACTAAAGTTCCTTTTACAAAAAAGTAGTACGCCACTGATATTTTCTCATTCTCATCATTTCATCAAATTTACATTTAATCTTTTGATGCACGCCTATGGACGAATTTTAGACAAACTTGAAGTCGCTCAGAATTTCACCAAATTTGATGGTGCGAAAAGTCTTTTAAAAAGAAAGAACGAAACATTTAAAATATTTATTACAAAAGTTTATTATCATATGTAAATCAAAATGTTTATAACACAAATTTAATGTATTAAAACGCAACGGTCGAACTAAAATAAATAAATTAAGTTATATTGGTGTCCCGGTAGAGACATTCTTTATCTTATCGCATTTCTAGACGAGATTCATATAACACCTACGCTAAGAACTATCATAGTGGTTTCATATTAACAGATAAGTCTATTATAAAATAAGCACATGCAACTTTATTAAATCAGATCTTAGTAAACGTTTGAAGTGAACACTTGAGTTTTTATTGTTGACATTGTTCGTTCCCACATCACTGGCGCAGTCGACACAGCTTGGGGAGAGTGACTTTATTGCAAAAACTAGTGCCTGTTTAGCAAGAGTTCATCACAATAAACCATTTCAAACCAAGAAAAGAACCACGGCAAGGCAATGGTAAGTGCTCATTCATTCCTGTTTACTTTTCCCGTTTCACTAAGCAATCTCGCTTGCCCGATTGGCAAATTCGACCCGATTGGTCATTAGTTTTAAGCAAAGCTTGACCCGTTTGGTCATTAGGTTAGGAAAATCGATCCGATTGATCACTAGAATAGAATTCAATTAGCATTAAGTTCAGAAACAACCATTTCTTACAATTTATTTTGGAAAAGCTTTCACCACCTATCTTGTTAGTAAGAACCTTGTCTTTAAGCAACAGAGTAGGCAGATTGAGACTGTTGTTGACATAGGAACCTGAACATCAAGGTCTGGCGTGTGGAAATCTCAAAATTAATTTAATTATTTGTTCACTACCTATCTTGTTAGTAAGAACCTTGTCTCTAAGCAACAGAGTAGGCAGATTGAGACTGTTGTTGACATAGGAATCTGAACGTCAAGGTCTGGCGTGTGGCAATCTCAAAATTAATTTCATTATTTGATGTCACTTATTACCGAACGCTTGAATAGACACAAACTGCAAGACGCAAATCACAATCTTTCAGAAATTGAAGAAAGTATTGACAATTTAGAAACAATTCCAGAAATTCAAATGGCTCCTCCAGAGCAACGAACCTTAGATACACAATTATTGAAATTATATCTTGACACGGTACCACTTTTTGATGGAAACAGTTTAGTTCTGCATTCTTACATTGAATCAGTTAGAAGCACTTTTCTTAACTTTCCTGATGATGCGCATCACGTCACGCATAATCTCGTTCTTCAGGCAGTGAAAAATAAATTAAAAGGCCGTGCTCAAAATTTAATAGCCAGCCGTACTGACTTAGTTACCTGGGGAGGAATTGAAGGACTTTTGAAATTGACCTTCGGCGACCAACGCGACTTACAGTATTTGACACATCAATTGACATCCACAAGACCTAATAAAAATGAACGACCTTATTTATTAGGACTCCGACTACAAGAGTTACGAGCCGTCATAATAACAAAAATAAATGAGGATTTCCCAGATCCGCAAATTAGAGACTTGCAAATACAAAATTATAATAATATTTCCAAAACAATGTTTATCACTAACTTGCCTATTAATGTTCAAACAATTGTTAGAATAAAAGATCCAAACTCTTTGGAAGACGCTCTAAATTATGTTTTAGAAGAAGAAGAATTTCAAAATTTTGCTAAATTACACCAAGCATCTACTAGTAAAATCTATCAACCAACCTCAAAACCCATATTTCAGAATACTACTCCGAATAAAAATACTTATAATCCAAATTTTAATCGAAATTATAATTTTGCAAAAAACTCTAACCAAAATGCATACCCCACACAAAGAAATTTTACACCACAGTTTACAAGTAATTATCCAACGCACTCCTACAACCAGTTCCCTTCGCAACCTATTAATGTGCAACAGCAACCAAGACAAGCAAATCCAAATTTCCCTACCAATAATCAAACCTTTAGACCAGCAAATCGACAAAATGTTTGGAAACCAAATCAAAACACAAACCTACCAAAACCAACACCAATGTCTGGTATATCTCACAATACTCAGCAAAGGTTTAAACCTATGTCAGGTGTTAATCATTATCTAAATAATACCGAAAGCACCGATCATGTACCACCTTATCATAACGAAGCGTATCAGTATCAAATGGAGTATGAGCAACAGAGAAACGAAGATCTAGCTTTTACGGAAACCTACGAAGAGAACTACATTGATCAAGAATTAGAACAACAAGAACAAGCACCGAATAATTTTGATCAAGATGAAAACGCATCAAATTTTATGAATGCCGAGCCGACACAATACCCGACCTAAACGCGATTAATGCACTTCCATACATCCATATCGTTCTAAAAAATAAAACTTTCAAATTTCTCATTGATACCGGATGTTCCTTTTCAATAATTAGACCTGCCATAATAGAAATGAATTTTCCACAAGAAATTTACCTTGATCCAACTGTAATTCAAACTTGTGCTGGTAAAACTAAAGCTCTTTATAAAGCAAAAATTCCACCTTTTCTTGAATTTAATTCTGACGTACCTATTGATTTTATTTTACATGATTTCCATAATTACTTTAATGGACTCATAGGGCTACAAGAACTTATGAATGCTAAACTAAATATAAATCTGTCAAATCAAACTTTAGAAAATGATTATATACAAATTCCATTATATTTTAGAGAAGATTTCTCAACTTGCAGTTACGATTTAAATCCATTAGAAATTCGCAGAATTAAAATTCCAGTAGTTGTAGAAAACGGACCTGTCTTGATCCCCGAATTTTACTCAACTTCCTTTTATGTTCCTGAAACCTTATCAACTAGTACAAATTATTTTGCTGAAGTTGAAGTTCACAATTTAACCAATGTACACAAATTAGTTTCATTTACCGAACCTCAAAAATCTATTCAATTTGAAAATCAAGATTACGAAATCTTTAGTTGCAATCTCAGTTCTATTAACCAGGACATTAACAATCAAATTGATATAGAAAATGTTATCAGAACCAAGCATATGAATGAAGAAGAAAAACAATCGATAATAAATTTATGCGTAGAATATTCGGACATTTTCCAAAATCCGACAGATCGACTACCTTTTACTAATACCATCAAACATGAAATTAAAACAAACGATGAAACCCCCTGTTATTCGAAAACATATCGCTACCCACATATCTACAAAGAAGAAGTCCAAAAGCAACTTTCAAAAATGCTTCAAGACGGAATTATACGTCCCAGTATATCCCCTTGGAGTTCACCAATTTGGGTTGTCCCAAAAAAATTGGACGCATCAGGACAAAGAAAATGGCGAATTGTTACTGATTATAGACGACTTAACGAGAAAACAATCACAGATAGATACCCAATACCTAACGTGACAGATATCCTGGACAAACTTGGCAGAAGTTGTTATTTCACTACATTGGATCTTGCTTCAGGATTCCATCAAATTGAAATGGCAATACCCAAAACTGCTTTTAATACTGAACATGGACATTATGAGTTCCTGAGAATGCCCTTCGGACTCAAAAATGCGCCAAGCACTTTTCAAAGAATGATTGATAATGTACTTCGAGAACACATTAATAAAATTTGCTTAGTTTACTTAGATGATATAATTATATTTTCAACATCTCTTCAAGAGCATATTGCCAACCTCAAAAGAATTTTTCAAACCCTACGTAATGCTAACTTAAAAGTACAGTTAGACAAATCGGAATTTCTTAAGAAAAACGTCGAATTCTTAGGTCATATTGTGACTCCAAATGGTATTAAACCAAATCCTGACAAAATTAAATCCATAAAAAACTTTCCTATTCCGAAAACACACAAAGAAATCAAATCATTTTTAGGCTTACTTGGATATTACAGAAAATTTGTAAAAAACTTTGCCAAATTAACCAAACCTCTCACTAAGTGCCTAAAGAAAGACCAAAAAGTTGAACTAACACCAGAATACATCTCATGCTTTGAACATTGTAAAACCTTATTATCTAACGAACCCATCCTTGCATATCCAGATTTTGAAAAACCTTTCGAAGTAACCACAGACAGTTCAAACTTCGCCATTGGAGCAGTGCTTTCACAAAATGAGCATCCAATAGCATACGCGTCAAGAACCTTAAACCCTGCTGAAACAAATTACGCAACTATTGAAAAAGAGTTACTCGCAATTGTATGGAGCTGTAAATACTTTAGACCATACCTTTTTGGAAAAAAATTCACGATCTATACGGACCATAAACCCCTAGAATGGTTATCCAATTTAAAAGCACCAAACAGAAGATTAGTTAGATGGAAACTACACCTAGAAGAATTTGACTATGATATTAAGTACAAACCAGGAAAATCTAACTATGTAGCAGACGCCCTATCTATGATAAGAATTCAAGATGAACCTCACGAAGTTAATGTCTTAACAAGAGCGAAGACTACAGCTTTAGAAGACGACCTTCTCTCGATGTTGAATAACGTCGACGAAATACCAGAAGTAGACGAAACAAGTCTAAAAGAAGCTCTAAATTCTTTAGATCCAACAGAAAGACTCGTAGACGAAACACAAGGCGAGGATTTCGAAGACAACATTCCTCTATCCATCATTACACCACTACAACAGCCAACAACCGAACAAAACGATGAAACAGCAACAATGCATTCTGCACAGGAAAATCCTATTCAAGAATTTCCATACACAGATAAATGTGTCAATCAATATGCACACCAAGTAATTATTACTGAATCAATCAATTGTCTTGCAAATTTTACATTACATGAAAAGATATTTAACAATACCCGACATAAAGTCACCATGAAATCAAGTGCTACTGAAGAAGAAATTATAAAAATGTTCAAGAATGTTATTGACCCTAAAAGACACTATTGTTTGTTTTTCCGTACTAAACGAGACGAACTTTTAAAACTCAGGATAATCAGAACATTGCAAAATCATTTTGCAAGATTAAATTTAACAATTTCGAACCTGTTCTTGTCACATGAAATCACAGCAGCAGAACAACACCAAAGAATAAAATATCATCACGAAGGTAAAACCCAACATAAAGGCATAAACGCTACCCTGTTGTCATTAACTAAAACCTACTATTGGCCCAACATGCTTCGAGACGTACAGAATTATATAAATACCTGCGACACTTGTCAAACCTGTAAATATAAACGCAAACCACAGAACCCACCTTTCGAAATTACACATACACCTTCTAAACCAATGGAGATAATTCATGTGGATATATTCTTTGTCAATAGTAACGCATTTTTAACATTCCTAGATCCTTTCTCTAAATTTGCACAAGCTATACACGTTGCACAAAAATCCGCTATTGAAGTCATGGAAGCTTTAATAACATTCATATCCTTTGTAGGCATTCCCAAAGAAATCATATGCGATAATGGTACAGAATTTAGAAATCACATAATTTCTGACTTTTGTAGACTACATAAAATCAAGTTACATTACATTACATTGCATAACTCCACTTCCAACTCACCGGTAGAACGCTTACACTCGACACTTCTAGATCAAATTAGATGTTTGACACGAGAAAAACCACACGAAAATGTAAAATCTCTAATGAAAATAGCAATTATGGGATATAATAACACCCCACATAGTAATACTAAACACACCCCTTTTGAAATCCTATTTGGTCATCTACATCAAACTTGACATAAATGAAGAAAATATACTGACTGACTATGTTGAAAATCATGCAAGAAACTCACAAAAACTTTACCAAAACATTCATACTAGACTATCGACAGAAAAAGAAAAACGTAGTAAAAATTTAAATGAAAAACGCATTGACCCTGAAGAGTTAAACCCTGGTGACACCATTTTTATAAAAAACGATCAGTTACGCAATAAAACAAATCCGAGATTCATTAAAACAGACGTAGAGACAGATTTAAATAAAAAAGTACAAACACCCCGAGGAACTTATCATAAGAAAAGAGTTAAAAAGAAACGTATCCTTGTTCCAGGTACACGCCCACGTGGACGACCACGAAAGAACGCCAACGACAATGCACTTGACGCTCACCCTATTTCTTACCTTTTCGACAGTCCTTTGCCAAATTAAAATAACCCCAATTGAGAATGGACTTCTGACACTAAAATTAGGTACAATGAGGTCTCGTTCAACACAACATAAATTTATACACTACGTTAACTTACAATCAGTTGATAATGAATTAAAATCTACAGAATCTCAATTACTCATGATTAAAGCTACAATTTATCAAATTAATAATTGTACAGCTAACACTGGACTACTAACGTCGCTTTCGCAAGCTCGACAATTAGTCACTAGAACAAAATCAAAATTAGACAATCTTCTTCCACAAAGCAAAACGCGTACCAAACGAGGCTTAATAAATGGTATAGGCACCGTATCTAAATGGCTATTTGGCACTTTAGATAATAATGACCGTGAAACAATTAACGAAGCTCTAATAAAGTTAAATAAAAACGATAATCAAATTGAATATCAACTAAAAGCTCAGATGAGTTTAACATCCCATCTAATTGACAATTATAATGAAACAATTTCGACATTGACACGAAACCAAAAGACAATTAAATCTTTTCTGACCCAAACGGTAACAAAATTCAGAGAAGAAATGACTCACGTCTTAATCACTGTTTCTATTCAAAACGTGCTATCACAACTCTTCATCAATTTGGAACATATTAATGAATTCCTGGACGAGTTAGAAAATGCAATTACTTTCGCTTCATGGAACTTAGTTCATAATTCAATTTTGCCTAAACGCAGCTTGATGTATATTCTGGATAAAGCAAAAGAACTTTATAACAGTCAAAATATTCTGGAACTAAAATACTTTCAAAATTACTATTCGTATTTAGGAATAACTGTTCATTTTTCAGACGAACTAATAATTTTTGTAATTAATTTGCCAATCTTAACAACCGAGATTTATTCCTATTACCACATAATTCCAGTCCCTGTTCAAAACCTCACTATAATTCCAACTACACCTTACCTTGGAATGAGTACTGACACTTACATCACCACGTCACATAGCTGTCCAAAAATAGAAGACACCTACATCTGCAACTCACCCAGTCAACCACGTGACGATAGCTGTTTGATCCAGTTATTATCCAAAGCTGATCATGACCACTGTTCTGTTCACCACGTATCGGTTACAAAACCAATATTTGCTACGCTAGAAGAGAACCACATATTGATCATACCGGTCAATACCCTTCAAATCCCCGATTGCCAAAATGGAATTCAGACCATTCACCAACCGGTTGTCCTTCATCTACCCATAGGATGTAGCACGATAGCAAATCAACGCTTTACTGCTACGAGAAGTGAAGTCCCACTTCCAATGTTCCTGTTACCAAAAATTGAGATACCTAAACTATGGAACCTTACCGTAAATAAGAACGAACCATTGCCATTAGAATAAGTTGACCTTTCAAATATCAGTGCCTTAAAAGAATTAGCCAAAGCTACAATAAAGACTCAGTTCATCCCAGAAAACATCAGTATCTTGGAATCCACAAACTATTGGTTACTAATCACTCTATTTGTGACATTATTCTTAATTGTTATCGTAACCTACTTCAAGTGCTGTAAACAACGCCTTAGCATCTCATCATGTTGTTTTTCCAACAACAATAGCCGACCAAGTCTACATACCAATCAAGGGAATTCATCGCCAGGAGACGATGTCACCACTTCTGCGGGAGGAGTTATATTGGTGTCCCGGTAGAGACATTCTTTATCTTATCGCATTTCTAGACGAGATTCATTTAACACCTACGCTAAGAACTATCATAGTGGTTTCATATTAACAGATAAGTTTATTATAAAATAAGCACATGCAACTTTATTAAATCAGATCTTAGTAAACGTTTGAAGTGAACACTTGAGTTTTTATTGTTGACATTGTTCGTTCCCACATCACTATTATTAGAATCTCATCAAAAGATTAAATGTTAATTTTCTGAAAAACGGCTTGTCATATCAAAAAGTGCCAAGGGACATTTAATTTTTGTTTTTTCTTGCTTTATTGAATTAAACTGGGAATATGAGAAAATATCAGTGGCGTACTACTTTTTTGTAAAAAAGAGCTTTAGTAAATCCATATATCTACGCCAATGGTTTTAAGTAAAGTAGTAGTTTGTTATTCTAAAATAGGCCTCTAAATTGTATGTAAAGAATTGGAAAGTTTGGATTCGATACTTTTTAGCATTCTGGAAATATAAATATAAATCCATATTTATTTTCAAACTTTAACACCCTGTATCTCGAAAACTAAGCATTTCTCAACCTATACAGGGTGTCCCGATTTTAAACCGACAAACTTCGGGTACAGAAAATTCACATGAAATTATGACATACCCCTTCTAACATTTCTTCTCTATCGAGCCTCCTAACGGAGATACAGGGTGTTGAAAATTCAATTTATTTTTTGTTTTTCTTTAATAACTTCTACAATATTAAAGAAAGGGAAACCAAACTTGGTACACATAGTTAGGTTGTAAGGATCCATCTTTGCTATGGTTCAGAGTTGAAATAAGGCGCGCCAGTGGCGTGCGGTGTGGTCACGTCGACATAATTTTAAGGAAAAAAGTATGTGCACTAATTTTCTTCGCAGTTCTGATCAGATTTTCATAATTTACGGTTAATTTTCTAAAAAAACTGACTCATGTAAAATTTTGACTGAGGCATTAGTTTTCGAGATATTTGCGTCTGAACAAAACGATGCACCAAAAACACAATTAATTAATTAAGATAGCCCTTTCAAAATTATTTTCAATCTGATTTTCGAAGGGATATACTGAACTGAACTGTCAATTTAATGTTTTTAATGTTTTTCTTCTTTTGCAATGAGACGTTTTTAAGGCCTTTTGCAAGTCAATATTATTTCTGTCAAAAGAAAAATTTGTTTGTTACGAAATTACATAAACAAATTATCAACATCCAAATATAAAAAAAATCAACACTCCGTATTTCCGTTAGGAATGGCTATAGAGAAATTTTAGAAGGGATATGTCGTGATTTCATCAGAACTATTCCCGACATGATAATTGTGTTTATGGTGCATCGTTTTGTTCAGACGCAAATATCTCGAAAACTAATGCCTCAGTCAAAATTTTACATGAGCAACTTTTTTTAGAAAATTAACCGTAAATTATGAAAATCTGCTCAGAATTGCGAGAAAAATTAGTGCACATACTTTTTCTTAAAATTATGTCGACGTGACCACACCGCACGCCACTGGCGCGCCAAGTTCTACTCTGAACCATAGCAAAGATGGACCCTCACAACCTAACTATGTGTACCAAGTTTGGTTTCCCTATATTTAATACTGTGGAAGTTATTAAAGAAAAACAAAAAATAAATTGAATTTTCAACACCCTGTATCTCCGTTAGGAGGCTCGATAGAGAAGAAATGTTAGAAGGGGTATGTCATAATTTCATGTGAACTTTCTGTACCCGAAGTTTGTCGGTTTAAAATCGGGACACCCGTATATACAATGTGTCTCACTTTTCACCACTACACCCCAATATCTAGGCCATTTGTTGATCGATTTAGATCAAATTTGGTATACTTCTTTTCTTTCAGATTATGTTTAAAAAGTTATTAATAAAAAAATTTTTCAAACTTAAATACGCCTACTATGATCAAAAGAAATTGGCAAAAATTAGGAATTTATATTAGCGATTGAGATAGGGTTTCTGTTTTTACAGATTCTTGTTCAGCATGACCTAAAATGCCTGTATACCAAATTTCGTTAAAAAATATTCATTCCTTCACAAAAAAAAAGTACTAAAAATCTAAGATTTCAATAATAATCACCCTACTATTCCAGTTATTTATTGTCGGATATTTACATAACTTGGTAGTTGGGTGATATAATGACGCTAATTAAGCATTAGGACACTTTTTTTTAGAAAATATCAAATAACTCAACTTTTATTAATAAATAACTGGAATAGTGGGGTGATTATTTTTGAAATCTTAGAGTTTTGTAACTTTTTTTTCTTGTGTATACAGGCGTTTTAGGTCATGCTGAACAAGAATCTGTAAAAACAAAAACCCTATCTCAATCGCTAATATAAATTCATAATTTTTGCCAATTTCTTTTGATCATAGTAGGCGTATTTAAGTTTGAAAAATTTTTTTATTAATAACTTTTTAAACACAATCTGAAAGAAAAGAAGTATACCAAATTTGGTCTAAATCGATCAACAAATGGCCTAGATATAGGGGTGTAGTGGTGAAAAGTGAGACACACTGTATATTTATATGAACTTTTTTTAATACCTAATTTTTAAATGTCTATCGACTGTTAAAGTCCTGCTACAAAAAACTGGAACGCTCGTATAAATGAATTTCCAATCAGGTAAAAATCTGGTAAGGCATGGATAGATTCCAGTGGATCCAACAGGGGCACTAAATTTGACCAGCTATGAATTTAAAAAAGAAGCATTAAAAGGCAATCGCTATTCACTCACAAACACAAATTTTAATTTTCAACAATTGAAGAAACACAATTTTTGGATAAACAGACGGTTAAGATGAGTCGCGATTACACAAATTAACTTTCAGCGGTAAGAAGTTCCAGAGATGGCTTGGAACACATGTCAATACGACATCGATCACCTAATTTTAAACGTGTTTCGTAGATTGTAACATTGTAAATTTTATTATTTATTACTTTGCAAATCCAATTGTTTCGTAATAAAATATTTTAATGTTGCATTTTTATGACACAATGTATGATGCATGTTTATTTTAATTTATGGTTATATCACAATATACATATAGCCTAGTCGTAGTTAATTATTTAACAAAACTGGGAGTAGGAATACAGAAATCAAGGTCCTTCATGCTTTCATCAGAAAAAAACACCCTTGTTTAGTGGGAATAATGTATGCTGTTTTCCATTTGCCATTAGAATGTACCTAATAACGGTTATAAAACACACCTTAAATTTATTAGAGACAAAAAATATGTTAGTCAGTTGTTCATTCTGCATTATTTTAGGATATCTGAAACTGAGAATATTTTGTATATTGTTAATAACTGATAACACAAATAGATAAAATCTTTGAATTTCTAGTGTAGCACTTACTTAATTAGTCCGTGGATAATTACGATTTTACCAGTTAACCAGAGTCAAATAAATTTATTTTTATCTCGACATTTATTTATAACTCAGACGTTCGATATTAGCACACATTCGTCGTTCTTGGCGATATTTCAGAGCATTAATTGTGAAATAGGTACTAATTTATATTTCTAATGCAATCTGAGCAAATGGTCTGGATTCGACCGATATTTAAAATTCTGTCGTTACGAACGCAGTTCTCACGAAGGGTACAGGATTTTAATTAAATAATGATATGGGCCGGGCCAATCATTATTATAGCTAAGTACTTTTAAAAGCTTGGCATCAAACAAGTTTCCTTATTCGAATAATTATTTTAACTGAACGCAGCCATATTTTATAAAAAATAATTATTAACAATACGTTTTTAATTTTATATCTATTTTGACAATATCTTTTACAATAAAAAAAATTCAAAACCACTGCACTGCTATCCTCATCGTCACCATATGTGCAATATGCAATATACAAGGCAATAAATAACGTGTGCAGGCGGGATTGCATCTCGAAAACTACAGAAGACATTTTTGTGAAACAGTTTATGGACCTATTTAAAATATTTTGACAGTTCTATCACTTCCGATTCTACCGGAAGCAGATGTCAACTTTGTTATTTTAAATAGAACACCAATGTTTTTATTATCGGTATTGTAGGTTATTAAATTCTAAGGCCACTTTGTATCTATAACAAACCCTATACTTACCTATAATGTATAGTTTTTGAGATTTGCTGATTATTTCCACTGCTTCACAGTAAAAGATAATTTAATTTCTTGTATGGGTTATTCACAGGAAGAATTTCTTTAGGAGTCTGCAGGTGTAAATTTTTTGATAAAATTGTTAATATCTCAAAAATTTAGTAACGCATAGGTACTGATTCTTAAATGTATTTATTTCATTCATTATATCAACGGTGCAATGTGCATGATAGTGAGTGGTGCACAAGTTGCTAATAAACAGATTGAAATAATTTAAAAATCATCAAAAGTCTATTAATTCTTGTTTTAATACCGCCAAATATATTCGACATTTGATAACAATAAAATTTAATCGCAAGGAAAAGCGCAAATTGTTATTTGTAGTAGGTATAACAAAACTGGCTCAATTGTTCTTGTCCAAAAGCGTTTTAAAAGTTAAATAGGTAGACATTGTAGACAACCACTTCATAGTAATTTAATTTGTTGATGGGTAAGGAAAAGTGAAAGACCAAGATGATCTTTAGAAATCGTAAATGCTGTTCATCAGGTCTCTATTAGAAAGTCCAAAAAAAGCAATTCGACATTACTGAATTTGATATTCCGTATTTAGAGTTCAATAAATTCTTGGTAGAAATAAAAAAATGCGACCATGTAAAATGCAAAATTTGAAGAGACAGACAAGAAGAATGGATGCTGCTCGAGATTTCTTTCAACGGCTAGAAACAAATCCCAGTTTTCCTTCTAATCTAATTTTTAGTGATAAAGCAACTTGTCATATTTCACGAAGAATTAATAAACGTAATTTTAGAATGTAGGGAGAATATAATCTGCACGAATTTTTCTAAAAAGAGATTCGCTGAAGGTTAATGTCAGATGTTTTTTATCCCAGGATCTTTTTTATGGCTATTTTTCTACTCAGAAGGGGCGCGGTCATAGGGAGGGGCATGGGGGGCATGGGGGCCATGGTCCCCCCCTCCTGAGAATTTACATGGAATACTATCTCTATTCAACTCGTCTTTATATACAGGGTGTTCATTAAGTATGTACAATAAATTTACCAGAAGATTATTTGAGTGATTTTAAGACTGAAAGTTCATATAAACATGGGTCTGAAAATGCTTCGTTTTCAAGATACAGGGTGTTAAACTTTTTTAAAAAATTTGGTTTTTCGTAAACATCTTAAATATCCGTTTCCCAAATTTGTTGTGATTTGGCAATGTTATTTGTAGTGTTAAGGGGCTAATTACGCACTTGATAAAATTTATTAAGTCCAGTGGTGTCCCGAGCGGCACCTTAACGAATATTTTTGACAAAAAAATGTACGCCACTGACTATTTTGTAATTTTTATTTTTTTTTTTTGGGTTAAGCAACTGAAAATACAACGTTTATGTCTCTTGCATTTTTTTCGTATCTTGCTTAGTTTTCGAGACAGAAAATTAAATTCAATTAATTGCATATCCCTGGACCACACAAGAAACATGGGGAACGTAGGAAATAATCAAGGGTTGCATTGGAAAACGATTGCAGCATTTGGCAAACAATATGACAGCTGTTGTCAATTTATTAAGCTATTAAATTGTAATTTTTGTAAAAAGTATTTTTGGTGAAATTTTTTAAAAAAGTTTAACACCCTGTATCTTGAAAACGAAGCATTTTTGGACCCATGTTTATATGAACTTTCTGTCTTAAAATCACTCAAATAATCGTCTGTTAAATTTATTGTACATACTTAATGAACACCCTGTATATTTCATATTAATAGAATTAAATTTTGTTTACTAAGTTTGAATTACAAGTTGCCCAGACGTTAGATAGAAAAGGATTTCGCTATTCTCGCGCATGTCCACCAAATTCAAATTCATCAGAAGAATGTACAAATCGCACTTTACACTTTCTCTGCGAAAATATCTAAAAAATAAAAACAATTATGTAATGAACGAAAGCACAAAATCTGGAATCATTTGACATGCAGTTGCTTTAGTTATTTCACATATATGATATTAAATACTTTTGAGAAAATGTCATCGTCGAATTCAGTTAGTATTTGCTAATAATGGAGGCCATGTACAGGTGATCATTTATCATCATTTATGTTTTTACACCCCCTTAACTTCGTGATTTTTGGAAAAAGAAAAAAGTGTAAAGACAAATGTTTTAATAATTTTTGCATAGATTTTAAATACGATATCAGAGAAACAATTGAGTAACGCTAAAAACACTTATAATACAAATTTGTGTTTTTTGTATAGTAACACGCTGTATGTAAATTCTTTTTTTTTTTTTAATCACTTATTTAACGTCGGCCTATTTCCGCTACCAGGGCCAATCACCGACGCCAGGAGACGAGCTACCCCCAACCTGGAAATTTTGCCGAACCTCTTATCTTACTAAGAGTAGGGATTTGTTACTTGCCTAACATTTAATAGACAAGGGACCGACTGCTTTACATCCTCTCCGAAGGATGGTATATCCTCAATACACCTCTCGCCTACAGTTGTATTGCTTCTGCGATGTAGCTGATATACAAGCCGCTAGAAGTAGGGAAACGAGACCGCGTCTTTCCCCGGATAGTCACCCAGCCAAGTACTAAACGCGGTAGCTGTTACTTAACTTCATATCGCTATGAAGTGAGTCAAGTCAGTCCTCTGCTCGCTGCCCAAATACATATTTCAAAAACCACAGAAGATAAATACTAAATACAGGGTGATTCACGAGGAGAGGAACAAAATGTTATGGTAGATAGAGTACACTTAGATGCGAATTAGAAATTATATAAAAAAAGCCTTTTTTATTGAACTATACAGGGTGATTTATTTTGCCCATTGGTTTTTCGTATTTAAAATCTACGTAAAAATAACTAAAACTTTTGTCTTTATACTTTTTCTGTTTCCAAAAATAACAAAGTTAAGGGGGTGTGATAATATAAATGATCACCCTGTACATAATTATTTTACTTCATTTCAAATCATCCCTATTTTTGTAAATTGCGAAAAAAGACAAAATATGGTTTTCGGCTATAGGTACATATTTCGACAAGACAAAATGAAATAAGCTGTTCGACGTGCTTCTCGGTGTTAAGTTAAATTAAATCACGAGCGCTTTAGCGCGAGGGATCAAGCACGAATGGTATTTGCGGAGAATATTTCACGAATAAATTATTTAAATACAAAAACATATCTTTAACGACGAAATGTCAAAAGTAACGTATTAAGTGACAGTTGACATAAAGAATGATTTTATCGCGATAAAACTGTTTCAGGGATTTTATCGATATAATACTGCTGTCATTGGTCCAAATTTAAAAATTGTAGTAGTTTCATTGGTTAATAATTTCTGAGTGAAATAATCCTAGTAAAAAATGGTTAAGACAAAAGTTAGAGGTAATTTTCTTATCATCTCAATGCACCTATCGCAGAAACAAATGAAAATCGTATTTCGGATATACAGACCAAACTTATGATTTTTTATATGGAACACCTCGTATATTATTAGATTTTTGAAATCAACGGTTCGTCCTGATTACAAAAATATATACCACATGTTAGGGCGCGTACTGACTTGAATGTACATGCGTTGAGTCGGGACGCACGCATATGCACATTCAAATCTGGACGTACCATTCGCAACGACTCAACGCATGTTTAACCTCTCGCGAGTCATCACGAATGCACATGGTCCGAGCCATCGGCTGTCGGTTTTTTCGCCACATCAAAGGAATCATATCGTGCGTACGTGCTCAGTTTGGACCAGTTTTTGTTGTTTTGTGAGTCTGAATGCATGTTTGGTGCGAGTAGCATTTTCTCTTCCGGTGAATAGGTACATTATAAAATCCTCTGACGACATTCTAACAAAATTTTGAAACTGTTCAGAATGCAAATATTGTAAAAGTTGAGAGTCCCCAAAACGTTTTCGGGTTCTGTATATTTCATGGATCCAGAATCTCTTTGGTTTTTTATTATTATTATTATTTTTTAATAAATTTGAAATCACCATATAAGCAGCCCCCGCAATAATAACTTCTGCCATCACGAACACAAACAACTGACCGGAAAGGACTGAGCCAACACGAATATGTGAAGTGAAAATAAACTTACAAATATACCCCGAGTCGCTACACACGCATGCATGTGCGTGCGTCCCGACTCAACGCATGTACATTCAAGTCAGTACGCGCCTTTATATATTTGCTCCAGCCGTTTGCGCAATATGCCTAATTCAATTAAATGTTTCGAATTTTGCACAAAATCAATATTGCCATGGAAAATGTTTTGTTATTCCGGTTTCTCGATAGCGCCCTTCCTTCACTTTGACATTTAATTCTATTTAGTGTACAAAGTAAATTTTGTTCTTCAAAACTTTATAAGGACTATAGACTATACGCTCGTTTAGTGAAAAAGTCATTTGACAGGTAATTGGATGCAAACAATGTTTGAAGTTTGGAAAAGCGACAATAATTTAATTATATTCAATTTCAATTTAATTGAAAACTAGTCATTTTTGTTACTTATCGTACCTAATGCATTTGTGAGAAATACCATGCAAACGAAATTTATTGCTTTTTAGAGTTAGGGTCGAAATGCTTGGTTGTGCAGCAGTAAATTGCAGTGACTCTTCACATAAGGGCGTTTTAATGAATCGCTCCCCCAGAGACCCAGCAAGGAGAAAATAATGGTTTATCAAAATGAGAAGAGATAATTGGAAACCAACAGATTACTCTTGTTTATGTGAGATAGATGCAGTTTATTTTTATAATTAAATGCATATTTAAACTTTGCTCTTAGTAAGAGAAATGGCGTGCAAATTCGACGATGAAAAGTTCTCGTCTGATTGCCGGTAAATCGAAGAGACCATATAAATACAAAAGTTTTTTCTCTCTGGAAATTTTAACATTGGAAATATTTTTGGTTTCCTACGAGTATATGGAGTCAAAAATCAGTTTCATGTTGCATATTATGGAGCAAGACGTATATGGTATTCACATTTTATTTACATGAGGGGAGGCTATGATATGTTTTTCTTAGGTTGTCTCAGGGTTGTCTACTATTGACAAAATATTGAGATTTAATTGATCGTCACTGTCATTTATTTTTGGCTGATTTGCCAAATTTTTTATTGACGACATTGGGCGAGTTGCTTTATTCACCGGTGGATCCATCAGATGTGTTTTATCTCGTTCTATCTCCGAGGTTAGAACGAGATAAAACACATCTGGTGGATCAACCGGTGAATAAAGCAACTCGCCCATTGCTGTGCTTTCTTTAGGGTCTCACTCTGGCAACTATGTAGAACCAATTTGAATTTGTGGTTATGTTTTTGACTTTTCAACATAACCTCAGTAATTAAAACAGTCACTCATACCAACAGAATTAAGATTTTCCATAGCCTCCCCTCATGTAAATAAAATGTGAATACCATATAGGCAGCATGACGTAACGCATGAGATTTTAGCGATTTCAGAACGATAGACGTCAAAATTACACTTTTTCGTTCACTCCTCCTGAGCCTAAAATCAGAGCAGGACCGTATTCACGATGTAGTTCTAAGTTCGACCCTCTACCTTGGATTTCTTACCAGAACGGTCTCTCGGTGCCGTTTTCTTTGCTGAAAATAGTGTTTGAAGTTTTTGTGTTTTTGAAATTTTTTCAATTTTTTCAATGTCTTGCAATTTGAAAAATCCTAAGGGTGGATTTAGGATCGGGGTTGCTCTGCTAGGTTGTCGATATCTAGTTTGTAAGTACTACCGAGTGTTAGAGGTTTGAGTGCCATTACTTTAACATGAGGTAGATTAAGCAAAAGTAAACAAAAAAGTGTTACATGAGAGTTTATCGCTGCGTTAAAGAAGTCACACCCAACAATCTCCAACACAACTTAACACCGAGAAGCACGTCGAACAGCTTATTTCATTTTGTCTTGTCGAAATATGTACCTATAGCCGAAAACCATATTTTGTCTTTTTTCGCAATTTACAAAAATAGGGATGATTTGAAATGAAGTAAAATAATTATGTACAGGGTGATCATTTATATTATTACACCCCCTTAACTTTGTTATTTTTGGAAACAGAAAAAAGCATAAAGACAAAAGTTTTAGTTATTTTTACGTAGATTTTAAATACGAAAAACCAATGGGCAAAATAAATATATCACCCTGTATAGTTCAATAAAAAAGGCTTTTTTTATATAATTTCTAATTCGCATCTAAGTGTACTCTATCTACCATAACATTTTGTCCCTCTCCTCGTGAATCACCCTGTATTTAGTATTTATCTTCTGTGGTTTTTGAAATATGTATTTGGGCAGCGAGCGGAGGACTGACTTGACTCACTTCATAGCGATATGAAGTTAAGCAACAGCTACCGCGTTTAGTACTTGGCTGGGTGACTATCCGGGGAAAGACGCGGTCTCGTTTCCCTACTTCTAGCGGCTTGTATATCAGCTACATCGCAGAAGCAATACAACTGTAGGCGAGAGGTGTATTGAGGATATACCATCCTTCGGAGAGGATGTAAAGCAGTCGGTCCCTTGTCTATTAAATGTTAGGCAAGTAACAAATCCCTACTCTTAGTAAGATAAGAGGTTCGGCAAAATTTCCAGGTTGGGGGTATCTCGTCTCCTGGCGTCGGTGATTGGCCCTGGTAGCGGAAATAGGCCGACGTTAAATAAGTGATTAAAAAAAAAAAAAGAATTTACATACAGCGTGTTACTATACAAAAAACACAAATTTGTATTATAAGTGTTTTTAGCGTTACTCAATTGTTTCTCTGATATCGTATTTAAAATCTACGCAAAAATAACTAAAACCCCTGTCTTTATACACTTTTTTTCTTTTTCTAAAAATAACAAAGTTAAGGGGGGTGTAAAAATATAAAAAATGATCACCCTTCTTTAGAATAGATAGAAACTATGTTTCATTCAATAATATATAATTTATAAAATTTTAATCTACTCGAAAATCCTCACTTATACAATGATTATGTACTCAAGCAGAAAATGAAGGAAACAAACGTAAAATTTAGAGAAAAATTTTAATAAAAAACTCAAAAATTAATATTTTTCTATAAATGAAAATATAATAGGTCATTCCATTCTTATTTTATTTTAATTTCTCATGGTTCAATTGACAATTTTTATCACACATGTGAAAACCTAGTTCATCCCACGTTTTTTTAAGATGGCGGCTCCGACATATCCCTTACGATTCGGAACTCTTCAGTTTCTTGAAATATATGTACTTATATGTATTTTTAAACAATATCAAGTTTCAACGAATTGGCTATGTTCTTGTTTATTTTGGATACTGTGCCTGTACTACGAGCTGCGTTTAACAGTTTGCGATTAATCGATATCGTTACCTATTTGTTATTGTTAGGAATCACTTTTCATCTCTACGAAATTATTTTAAGTTATTTTAGTTTTAACATTAAAAATGTTTGTTAATGAAACAAATTTGTATAATTCTATTTTAGTTTTTAACTCTGTGAAAATGTTTTTGTTAATAAAATACTTTTTTATTTTTATTTCTAAATAAAAATACTGATAATACGATTTTACTTTTTGAAAATGTTTTGTGTTAGTGAAATAACTAAATATTTACTACTTTGCAACAAATTTTCATTTTTATCAAATCCGAAATTTCACAAGATTTGCGTTCTACTTCGTCATTTCCAACTCCTCCGGTTGCATCTTTGCGAAGGACTGTGAATTTTTTCTATAAAGTCCTATATACCTTACATTACAAAAATAAAATACGGCCGAAATTTTTAAGGTAGTAGCAAGAAGATACTTTAATTTATTATTCAGTTATTTCAACTACCTACATAATATTGTTGAGAAACCTGGAAATATCTGGTCAGCAGTCTTTTTGTTAAAAATTACGGAGTAAACTAGAATCATATTGGAAACAAAAAGAAGAATTTACTACATAGGTATATAAATAATATAAAACTGAACGGAATTAAATGTCAAATTTTAAACACAAACCTTAGAAAATACCAATGTACAGGGTGTCCCAAATTGCTTGATTTTGGCTGGTTTTCCTATTTCCAGACCAGGTAGAGAAAAACTGACATATGAGTCTAGAGCTCGATTTTTGTGAAACGCCGATTGGTGAAAACCACATTTTGATATCTCTAACCGTTTCCGAGATATCGGCAAAAATTGACATTTTACAGATTCCGAAAAACTTTTTTTAATGTTAAAAAATGTCATTTTTAAAGGGAAATGTGTTATATTGGCAGCAAGGATGACTAGACATATCTTTGGCATATATATTTTTGGACAGCTTATTTTTTTTTCCTATTTTCTAAAGTCAAAGCCAAACTATGGTTTCCATTTGAAATAACAAAGTTAGCTTTGATATCAAACAATCGAAAAGCGATATATTTTTTTTGACAAATGCATCTTATTCTACGTCAAAAAGTTTTTACCGTTTGAAAAAATATCCACAAATAAAAAAGTTGACAGTTTTTCGGAATCTGTAAAATGTCAATTTTTACCGATATCTTGGAAACGGTTAGAGATATCGAAATGTGGTTTTCACCAATCGGCGTTTCACAAAAATCGAGCTCTAGACTCATATGTCAGTTTTTCTCTACCTGGTCCGGAAATAGGAAAACCAGCCAAAATCAAGCAATTTGGGACACCCTGTACAATTCTTATCTGAAATTAATAGGTTATTTTTGGGCACAAACATAAATAGGTACATTACTAATTACTACATTATCTTTTATGTCTCATATTATGTGTAATGTATACACAATGCTCAGCAAACAAAATTGCTCTAAATTTGTTAACACTTTAAATGAAAAACTATACAGACCGCTTCAAAATATCACTTATATATATCTTTGGGATTGAAAATGTATCGGTGGCCAAAGAATCATCTAATGTCTAATGTACGAATTATGTAAGAGGGACAAGAGGGTACATGTAAAATTCACTCCTCTCGCTTCCATTTGGAATTTGGGAATACATGTTTCCTGAGTTTCAGAAATAATAATAATAATTTACCAAGTAGTTGTACAGTAATTGTTCATAATGTGGTAAATCCGAAAAAAAATTTGTACAGCAAATTAATGAGAAATATTTTTAATAATGAACCGCCCGCGCCTCGTTTAATTATTCCGCAAATACTTAATATTCCCACAAAAATAATTTTATATACAAATAGTCAGTTTCGTGTCTGTATTCGCAATTTTATGAACAGTTAAGAGTTATAGGTACTACTAAATACTTCTTTGGCATGCCTATTATAAGCGTTGATTGAATTATTTAACGCTCGATGAAATAATGCGGGATGATAACATCCGAAATATACATTGGGAGCCGCAGAAAAATGAAAAATAGAGAAGAAAAGTGTGGAAGTCGTTAATTTTTAATGGGAGATGACACTAGTCATTAATAATAATAATAATATATAGTATTGGTTCCATACTTATTACTAGCCCCCTCCCTATTCATCTATGGAAGCGATGTGATATTTGAAGATAATCTGTGACCTACTACCCTCTTATACAACCTCATAAATTTTTTGGTGACCAAATGATTTTCAATACCAAAGAGTGGCTTTGAACTGGCAGTAGCTTTTAAAATTATGAAGGAACAGAATAATAGAATCATTTGCACACTGCACTTTAAGAATTTTCTATTATTTTTATTGAGTAGGTACCTATATAAGAATGAAAGTACAAAAATTATAGACAAATCAACGAAAACCATTATCAAAAATATTTTTTTTAGATATAACAAATACTCGAATAATTGTAATTTAATAGTATGCAACCAGTTATACAGCTCTTAATGCAGAATGTATTATACAATTTAAGTATAAACAAACGTAAAGCAACTAAACTTAGACTTGCTTCTTCGATAAATTTTTCACAAAAAAGGAACACCATTTGAAGTACTCAGAACTTCAAATGATACCGACGCGACGTCGCGACTCTTATGAACAGTTTGAAGAATTAAGATTAGGTTATAGGGGTGGATACTGGTCGTTTTCGATTAAGATTTTCTGTATTCTTATGTTGTTGATAAATACATCAGTCTCTCTTTAATGAATTAAACCATATTACTGAATCATGAAAAATAAATAAACAATTATCATTATTATGCATTTTTTAGGAGAGCTCGAAAAAAAGGCTGTTCTGCTTGATAGATTGTAGATTGCTACTCCTCGTGAATGCCGTTTTCATAATATGTACACAATGGCATAGCGGGATTTTCTTCTTCGGAAGGGAAGGACCAGCATTGGGTGTACTTTAAAAGGTGCGTCAACATTAATTATTTTCATGCAAACGTTTTTGGGACAAGTAGTATACCTACCTACTGGAAAATGTAAATTTTTATATTGATCTGTTGTATTTCCAAATCGTTTTTCTTTGTTAATATTGTTATCGTATTTGTATGTTTGTATTATAATCATATAGGATTGTTCTGCTTCTGCAAAAGTTTACTTATTAAAACCAAATAATTTTTTTTTAAATTAGGTTTAAATCAACTCAAACTAATCAAAAATTAATTGGTTTATATTTGAATTTTAAAACAAATATAATTGATATAGATAAATCGTCCATGATCTCTTCTTTTGCTTGAACAATTTTTAGTTACACATAGTTAAATTTATAAAAACCAGCTTAAAGCACCAAGTTTTGAATTATTCAAGTAGGTAGCAGAAAATAGAAGCAGATCTTATTTCTGTAAAAAATGCTGAATAATTTTCTTTGTAATCCCTTGGCGGTACTCATTTTGTTTAAGTATTTATAATTCCAATTTTTATTAATGAGGTCTAATTATAAAAAAATTCACATAAAATAGATAAGTATAAACAAATATGATGACAAAGTCCATAATTTGTAACTCTTTGGTCTCTTTGTTGTTAATCATTTAACATAACGCTAGCTTTATAATTTTATAATTTTTTCCCTCTAGATATTGTATGAAGAAACCACGTACGAAAGCACTGCAAACTCCTGGGTTTACTATGCTCTAAATTTACTCCATTCATTATAATTTTATAATTTTTTCCCTCTAGATATTGTATGAAGAAACCACGTACGAAAGCACTGCAAACTCCTGGGTTTACTACGCTCTAAATTTACTCCATTCATTTTTGCACCTCTGACTTAAATACTACACAGATCCGTGATTGAATGGGTTTTCATAGTTTCCGGTTCTGTTTGTATTTGTCCGCATATATTAATATTATTCATATTTTCCCATAACGGTGTTTTTTAATAATTTTGTGAAGTAAATTGTGATAATTACCTACTCTGTCGTCTAGTTAAATTGTCATTTATCATTTTTAATCAATTTTGCTTGGATATTTTATAATCATATTTTCTCAATCCAAAAGCAAATCTGCAGCAAGAGTTTTGCAAATAAGAAATGGGTTATATACGCAATCTCCATAACTAAAACGAGAATGTATCAAAGAATCAGCTAGTTTTTTCTTTGCGGATATATTTAAACAGTTTCTGTTGAACTACAGTGATTTAAGCATATTATAATACGATATTTCTTTTTTTCTTTAATATTCTGTTTATATGAAGATGATGATGATGTTTTCAATTTTTCTGGGAATATTATTAAGATTGCAATAACTCAACTTTTATGTTCACCTTCCACTAAACCTCTTCTAAGTATATTTTCTGCTCCCAAAGAAAAGTAGGTACTTGACATTTGTCTCTGTCTCCGTTTAACTTCAAATTATGTGCGTAAGATAGCGGTAATACTAAAAGAAAATCTTCAATAGTCTCTTCTGCATCCCTGACTGATACTGTCAAAGTTGAAATTATATCGGACTTGTGTAATATCAGCAATGCCATGTACTTTCCAGTATTTAATTTACCTTAAAATATCACTAATGTAAAAAAATTCGACCAGTCGCAATGTGACATTTTTACTGAAAAAACTTTGTTGTTATGTAGTGTCGATTTTGAAGATACCGACTAATTAATTTATAATTAATGTTATCGAATGCCTTTGGAACATGACTTGGAACATAAAATTAGAGCAGTTACTTGTTTTCGGCCAATAGCTTTGTTATTTTTCGTAAGATATGTGGGGGGTCCTTCCAATAACCTACTTAATCAATTTGTCAATCAATGAAGGTGTTTTACCTGATATCTTAAAGACAGCAAAAGTTATTCCTCTTTATAAAAAAGGTGCTAGAGAGGTAGTGGATAACTATAGACCTATCTCTCTGTTGTCCACTTTATCTAAAATTCTAGAGAGGGTAATTTTTAACAGAATTACAAATTTTCTATCAAAATTTAACATACTTTCATCATGTCAATTTGGTTTTCAGAAAGGTAAATCAACAAAATCAGCAATAGTTCATTTCATAATGTGTCTGCATGAACATTTAAATATCAAAAATAAATGTATTGGTATCTTTTTAGACCTTAGTAAGGCATTTGATCATGAAATACTTCTTGATAAATTATATATGTACGGTTTAAGAGGAAAAGTTTATAACTGGATATTTTCATATCTTTCACATAGAAGACAAGTTGTAGAAATTCATGGTTACAAGTCAGATAAACTTAATACAGAATGCGGTGTACCCCAGGGTTCTGTTCTTCGACCTTTATTATTCATTATCTTTATCAATGATTTATCGACTATACCGTCAATCAAAAAGATTTAACATTGTTCGCTGATGATACTTCTTTTGTTTGTTCAAGTTTATCCCAAGAAGATGTACTCTTGCAGAGTAAAAACATTTTAAATACATTTGTGGAATGGTTTGGTAAAAACAAATTATTTTTAAATATTTCTAAGACAGAATTTATGTTATTTAAGCCAAAAACTTCCATAGTAACTGAGAGCCATTTAATTAAGATAAATAGAACTTCTATAAAACAAGCGGATACTGTAAAATTTTTAGTTGTACGTATTAATTAGTCCTGTTAGCTTATTATTATGCACATTTTTACTCCAGAATAACTTCCAGCATTCTATTTTGGGGGTCCTCATCTCTGATGATAAAGATTTTTAGATTACAAAAAAGAGCCTTGCGTAATATAACAGGCGTAAACAAATTTCATTCTTGCAAAAATTTGTTCAAAAAATTCAAATTGCTTACAGTGCCATGCATATTCATCTATGAGATATTGATATTTGTTAAATGTAATTATTCCTCATTTTTGACAAATAATTTCAATCATAATATTATGATACAAGAAATTCTCATGCTTTAGTTATTCCACATCATAGTTTATCAAAATATGAAACGAATCCTCTATATACAGGGTGTTCCAGTTTTTTGTAGCAGGACTTTAACAGTTGATAGACAATTGAAAATTATTAAAAAAAGTTCCTATAAACATAGGTTGAAAAATGCTTGGTTTTCGAGATACAGGGTGTTAAAGTTTGAAAATAAATACGGATTTATATTAATATTTCCAGAATGCTAAGAAGTATCGAATCCAAACTTGCCAATTCTTTACATATAATTTAGGGGTCTATTTTAGAATAATAAACTACTACTTTACTTAACCATGGGCGTAGATATATGGATTTACTAAGGCTCTTTTTTACAAAAAAGTAGTACGCCACTGATATTTTCCCATGTTTTCAGTTTAATTCAATAAAGCAAGAAAAAACAAAAATTTAATGTCTCTTGGCACTTTTTGATATGACAAGCCGTTTTCCAGAAAATTTACATTTAATCATTTGATGCACGCATCTGGACGAATTTTAGACAAACTTGAAGTCGCTCAGAATTTCACCAAATTTGATGGTGCGAAAAGTCTCTTAAAAATAAAGAATGAAACAATTAAAATATTTATTATAAAAGTTTATTATCATGTAAATCAAAATTTTTATAACACAAATGTATTAAAACGCAACGGTCGAACTAAAATAAATTATTAGAAACACAAACACAAAAGCTATAGCAACATGTAAAAGTGTCTTACTTCATTACAAGCATCATTAACCATGTTTCATTCTTTCTTTTTAAAAGACTTTTCGTACCATCAAATTTGGTGAAATAGGGTCCTTGCACATTTTTTTTTTATATGGTAAAAATGATCCTTTATATCTAAATATCACCTCCGCAAAGTATTTTTTTAAAGCGTTTACTTATAATAATTTTATAAGCAATCGAAGTTTGAAATTAAATCGGGCGCGCCAAAACGAGGCGTGGCTAGTGTGACGTCACGTGGCTCGTTCCGCTGACGTCATATAATCTAAACTAGATGGATTTCCGGTAGCCAGCAGCGCAAGCCTTGCCAGCAGCGTAGTTCAACAAGTGTTTGACACTTGGCAGTCGAATTTGACAGTTTAATGTTTTGAGGTTATTAATACTTTTATTAATCTTTTTTGAAAGCAAAAAGTGATTAATTGTTAAATTTCAAACGTTATGCATTGAAAACTTCATTATTAAATATTTAAATCGAAAATACCACCCTATACATGTAGATTTCAATTCAGGTTATCCTTTAAAGTAAACGAATATTCAGCCAAGATGTGATGATGCACAATAACGAGCGCTGAGGCCTTGCGTGTTTTATTGTTTTATTTTCTTAATTTTCTTGAATGCAATTGAGATGTGTAATCCTCATAGAGCGTCATATATTGAAAGACAATGGTTTATAGATATTGCACGGTACCCGATTTTAAAAGTACAACGATTTCCACACCAGCAAAAACATTTTAAAGTTCCATTAGACGAGAAGCATCGAAAAACGTATATGCTTCGTGACATCACCACCAATGACAAGGCGTTTTCATGTGACGTCAATTTAAAGGTGTTTGTTTGAATTTTAAATGGAAAATTAGGCTGGAATTTTTATTTTTTTTTCAAAAATATATACGAAGAGGCTCTTAAATTTACTAAAAGATGTGGTTTATTAGCTTTTGGAAGTAAAATAAATTATATGCAAGGTCCCTATTCCGAGCGACTTCAAGTTTATCTAAAATTCGTCCAGATGCGTGCATCAAATGATTAAATGTAAATTTTCTGGAAAACGGCTTGTCATATCAAAAAGTGCCAAGAGACATTAAATTTTTGTTTTTTCTTGCTTTATTGAATTAAACTGAAAACATGGGAAAATATCAGTGGCGTACTACTTTTTTGTAAAAAAGAGCCTTAGTAAATCCATATATCTACGCCCATGGTTAAGTAAAGTAGTAGTTTATTATTCTAAAATAGACCTCTAAATTATATGTAAAGAATTGGCAAGTTTGGATTCGATACTTCTTAGCATTCTGGAAATATTAATATAAATCCGTATTTATTTTCAAACTTTAACACCCTGTATCTCGAAAACTAAGCATTTTTCAACCTATGTTTATAGGAACTTTTTTTAATAATTTTCAATTGTCTATCGACTGTTGAAGTCCTGCTACAAAAAACTGGAACACCCTGTATAGGCATTAAATTCTTTAATAAGCTTCCCAGTCATATCAAAGATTTGAGTAACTTAAAGCAGTTTAAAAATATGTTATTTAATTTCTTAGTGGAGCACTCTTTTTATGATATC
Organism: Rhagium mordax; assembly: GCA_963680705.1. Taxonomy (NCBI): domain Eukaryota; kingdom Metazoa; phylum Arthropoda; class Insecta; order Coleoptera; family Cerambycidae; genus Rhagium; species Rhagium mordax. The sequence continues at coordinate 68,170,156 of OY796658.1, forward strand.
AATGAATATATTCAGTTTTAAATTTTATGTAATTGTATGTATTTTGTCACTTTTATTTAAATTGCTATATTTTGTGTACCTGACTAGTCCTACACCATAAGTACATTTGTATTGGTATTTTTTTTTTGGACAATAAAGATTTTTTTTTTTTTTCGGTTTCCCGAAGCTAATGCTGAACAGTCTCCCTGTGGCCTCCGACACCACACAGAGAGAGCGCTAGCGAATAATCTACAGCAACTCCCCACATCCCGCAGGGTTAGTCACTGTAGATTCCAGACTCGTGTGCCCTAAGTAAACGAAGGGATCCCAGGATGACCGCTTTCTGCATTTGACCAGTCAACCATTCTGCCGATGTTTGGCAGGCAGGCATAGTCTTCAATGCGGAGAGCAGCGTGGGCTTCATACCTCCGAGTACACTGATTATCAGGACGACCATCTTGACAGAGTAGCCTGGGTATAGCACTTGGAGCTCGTACCGGAGATCTCTGTAATAAATAAAAGAAAGAAAAGAATATTATTATTATTATTATTATTATTATTATTATTATTATTATTATTGAATTCGTACTGAGTGAAGAAACTCAAAGGAAAACAATGCAGTTGAAATGAGAATATTCCTTCTTTTATTATGGTGGTTAAAAAGTAAGAAACGAGATAAAACAGATTCGCTCAGTAATCGCTCTATTCAAAACATATAGAAAAATAAAATTTTATTTGAAAATTCCTATATCGTCATTAAAAATAAACTATAATGACATCATAATTAATTTTTTATACTTACCAGACGACGCGTAATTAATATATACCTATAAGTTGACGGCAAATTTTTTCTTTCTAACTTTGTCAACGTACAAAATGAATTTATTTAATACACAATGTAATTTGCATTAATATGGATTATTTTAAGTTTTTCAATTACTTATTATCACCTACTCTGTATTATTTGAATACATGTTTGGTGTATCAGAGTTTAATGTCACGGCCACAGCGGCAGATTTAATAGTTTAAGATTAAAAACTTGTACCTCGCGAAAAAATCGACTTCATTGCTAACGAGATATTTTGTTTTAGTCTTTGGTAATTCTGTATAATTTCCTGCAATACTTGATGCATGTAATCATATGTATCGTCGACAACCACGCCCGAAATAACTATTTGATGAATTTTTAATTGGATTAACAAGTTCTGTAACTTTTTTGTTCTCGTCAGTTGAAAAACAAATTTCCATATTTATTGTTCTTTAATGTTTTTATAACCATCAATGAATAAGAAAAATCCTTAAAAAATCTGTATTACGTTGTAATAGAAGAAATAGACAATGTGTGTATTTTGTAACGAATTGAATGCTATTATGGATTTTGAAGAATGAAACTAGATAAATTTACTTGTATCTATAATTTCATGTCTTCTGCATCGAATTGAGTTCTAAAGGGTGGATTCGGACGCTTGCCATTTCCTTTCGTATCGTATCTAGTTCACTTCTGTTTCTAATAAGGTAAAATCAAAATTATATATTTCTCAATAACGAAACGTTCCAAGATGGAGTTAGAACCTGACTATCTGGCGTGTTTTTTTCTAAAAGACATCATTATGCAGGTTTATTTAATAGCCCTTGAGTCCTAAATGGAATATTTATATTAAGAGCATCATTCATGTGTGTCTTTAGAAAGAATAATAGTGAGAGTAAAAGAGATAATTCAACAGGAGTTTAATTTTTAATATAGGTACTAGCTTCCAATATTGAAATAAATGAATTACCTATACTTATATCTAAAAAATATTAACCAGTTTTGGCCAACAAATAGTTTCTTATATATTAATCCCGTCTCAATGGAAATGTCAGCAGCATTCTTAAATGCACATTTAAAAAAAACAGCTATTAAACCAAATATAGCATACAACCAGCGCCTAGCTGTTTAAAATAACTTAATTTATAGGTAACCTACCCTACGCCTTAAATATATGTACATACACACCTTATACTGTGTATCCGTAAAGTCATCCTGCACTAAACTTACCATTGTATATTATTCCTTTATTTAATGATACTTATTGTAGTATTTTCATATCGGAAAAATGACGCATTGTCATCATCGCAGTGACGGTGTCGCTATATCTAAAAACAGAAAATTTTAAGTAAAGAAACACATTTTGTCACCTATAATGTGAAGGCTCTAAGAAAATATGATTCCATTATCCCTTTTTTTGGTGAAAGTTAATATTATACTATAGGTCGATTAGCAAATTTCATATGAAAAAATTTACGTAGTTTTTAAATTTTAGTACTAAATAAAGAAACTACACACAACAATGATCGAAAGTGTGTATTTGTTATTTTGTTAAATTTTTGGCGAATTTAAAAAAAAAAAGATTAATTTACTTTTAATTCGAAAAACTACATACAAAGTTGACCCATTTGAAAGCGGGACACCTTTGTAAAGTGGCTATTTTTGGCCCGATTTTGATCAACTGTTCTTAGATTGTTGCTCATGGAAAACTGCATTTTGTGGCAAATCGATAGATTTCTATCACAAAAATCAAAGTCTACTTTGATTTAATAATTGATAGGATATTTTGTTGCCACGCTATAGTTAGGCACTGTGTATAGTTGATTCAATAACTTTTTATTTACTTATTTATTATTTAAAAATACATGGACATGAGTAAAAAGACATACTAATCTTAAAAAAATTAATAATTTAATTTATTTATTCAAAAATGGCAGGGGCGCCGGAAAGGAAATAAAAATGTAATTTCATAGATATATAGTTAGATAGCTTTATTTCATGTGAGATAATAACAATTATATACACTCGTCAAAAAAGAGAAAGAAAAAAAACAGATCCATGCCGAAATATAATAGTAGACATAAAATCAGCTTATCCACTAAGAAATTAGAACATAATAAACTTATTAACTACGTTAGGTGCCTATTATATTAAATAAAACACACATAAAAACAAGAAAAAAAAACTTTAAAAACACTTTAAAAACTTTAACGATACTTTAGATAGTTAAAACTACTTTAAAAACCTAAGATCTAAAAAAATCAAAGAATTCTTGGACTGTGTAAAAAACCTCATCCTTCAGGAAACCTTTGAGTTTATTGGCGAAACTAGTAGTTCCCATTTTTCTTCAATCATAAGGTAAGAGATTATACAATTTAATTGAGAGGTATCTATATTATTCATTGGCTTGGCAAGGCGGAAACAAGGAGCAATGATTTGATTATGCCTCGTGTTGTAACTCTCTTGAAAACGATGATCATGAAGTTTCTTTCAAGAGTTATTCAACAACGTAGCGAACAATATTAGGTTTTTCGAAAAGAAATCGTATTTCCATGATGAGTGGTGTTCAATAACAACAAAATCAGCTCAGAATAAGTAAAGGATAAATAGATTTTTTAATCGATTTTGGAATATTTGTAAAAAATTCTCGGGCCTTTAATCTTAATCTTAACGCTTCGTTCATCTTGTTGGGGTATTATTCCGAAGCGAGGTCTACGGCAAGATAATCGAAACGTAAAGCATTCAAAATATTCAAGACGAAGACGCATTCGAAAGTTCTTCTACAAATCATCAGCTCTACGAAAACCATAACTGGATGATTTTTGATTTTTTCGAAAAATGATGAGGGTCTGAAAATCGTCCTGTACATCGTAGGATACGATGGTGATTCAATCACTAACCACTGTATAAATTTTCTATGAATCTTCCATTAAAATGTTTCAATCGTTAGCTCTATGCCTTTAGGATAGCTAGATAGGTAATCATTATTGTCATTAGTAATAAAAATATTATTCATATTCTGCAGTTTTACAAGAATCAAAGCAATGTTATTTTCTGTTATATAGTTTGTTCGGTAGAAAAGAAAGTAAGTCTAACCAGAGCAGTACACCCTGTATGTTCCTAAATACTCGTAAATGTTGCAAGCAAACATAATACATTATGAATACATTAGTTATAATGTATTGACACAATAAAATAATAATATTAACATTTGTGAGAATATATAAAAATATATTTCCAGCAATTTACGCTTGTTCAATAAATATATTGACTGAGAAATAATTCGTTTTACAATTAATAACATTTTTATAGTTCAAATTGCCAAATAAATGTGTTATATCAAATAATATACCGTATTTTAGACCATTCTACAATTTGTTTCTGTTCCTAGTAGTATGTTAACAACACGCAAACGATATATGAATACGCGCGGTCAGTGTCTTCAGTTTCATCAGACGGCCTTGCCAACAATAAATTCAAGAACCACAATAAACTTTAATGTTTCAAAGTCAACAACTAAATCGAATATCTCGACATAAGTATAAAAAACTAGACATATGCATAGCCCTTTAGGCGTGGTCTAACTATATATAACCGAATCAAAACAACACAACGTCACAGTTTTGCGAGTGCTGAATCAGAGTAGCGTTAAACCTCAACAATCAACATGAAGTTATTCGTTTTCGTTTCTGCTCTTGTAGCTATTGCTGCGGCCAAACCGTCAGGAATTGCATCACCCCTGGTTTACACCACCGGAGGTGCAACTGTTTTAGCTCCTTTGGCCATCGCAGCTCCAGTTTCTAGCCAATTCCACGCTCAAGATGAACTTGGCCAATATTCTTATGGATACTCCAACGGACTTTCTGCCAAATCTGAGGCGCGCTCTGTTGATGGTGTCACAGTTGGAGGTTACAAATACGTAGACGCCGAAGGAAAACTACAGTCCGTAGAATATTCGTCGGATAGCGTCCATGGATTCCGTGTAGCAGCCACCAACCTCCCCGTGGCACCAGCTGTACCAGAAGTACCTGCTCTTCCTCAGCCTTTGCCTGTTCAAGATACTCCTGAGGTAGCTGAGGCCAAGGCGAAGCATCTTGCTGCTCTCGAACAAGCTAAGGTATAAATGTACACTATTTTTGTTAAAAAGGTACCTATATCAATATAGGTACTCCCATTTTTTTTCAACTAATTATATTAAATTTGTTTATTTACAATTCTCTTTCTTTGCTTGATATGCATTGTTTATAAATGACTTTGTTTAGGCTTTATTGGTGAGTGGTGACCATAATGAATAAATTTTGTGGTGAGTTAAAAAAATTTTTTTTAATAATTTGTTTTTAGACGTTTTGAATTTTATAATATTTAATCCAATATTCATGATGTAAAGTCCAATGAATTTAATAATTGCATGTTTAGAGATGAAACATCAATATAAGTGTATCAATTTGGATATGTTTGTTATTATTATGCTTGTATAAAGCCTAAACAAAGTCATTTATAAATAATTATATTTGTTACAGCACGGTCACAAATATTTTTAAGTTCTATATACATGTTTCGCAAACTAAAAGATATATTTTCTATTTATGTACAGGCACACAGGCAAACTAATTTGCTTAGTTTGTAAACGAAGCGCTACTAAATAATTTTGAATATACATTTGTTAGTTGAAAAATTTTAATTGTTTCCATTTATTTTATGCCAATAATGCTTATACAGATATATTAAATTATCAGTTAAATATTTTTACGTTCAATATAACGTTATATTTCAAATATGAAAAAAAATATAGATCTATATTTTCAATGGAAGAAGTACACATTTTCAACATTTTCTTTGTTCCTGAAAATATATCTTTCTTTCAGCAATATGAATATCAATTCGCATATACATTCTAATATTACAATTATCTGTCACAATTTTATGTATAGGTACCTAAAAATAAAAATATATCTAGATTTAAAATCACTTGTGCCAAATTTGCCAAAGATATACGCCCACATCTGATAATTAATAAATAGGATGTAGATAATAAACTAACTGTTACAGGTCCGCTCGTTCGAAGTGGTTGCTCCAGTAGCAGCCCTTTCAACTGTAACTTTATCATCTCCTGCTGTCATCAGTGCTGCTCCCGTTGTAGCTGTAAAGTCCCTAACTCCGGCCGTGACAGAAATATCTACTGCCGCACCAGCTGAGGAAGTCGCCACAACAGTAGTAGAGGCTAAATCTGCTGAAATACCAGCCGTTGAGGTGAAATCCGAAATAGCCCCTATCGCAGCTGTCAAGTCCATCGAAGCCCCAGCCGCCGCAGTAGCCGTAAAATCTTTTGTAGCTCCAACATTCTCAGTGAATGCTGCCCCACTGGTCGCCGCTCCACTTGCCTATGGTTATTCTATTAATTCAGTCCCCACCTTTGGATACAGTTCCGCTATAGTGGCCCAACCAGCAATCACATCTTATGTAGCTCCCTTTGGAGCTCATTTTTTGACAACCCCACTAACTGGATCGGTTGCTGTTCCTGCTGAACGATGGACTGCCGCTAAAGAAGCCAAGGAACCTAGTGAATAATTTTATGTTGACTTATATTTAGTGTAATTAGATAGGTATTTTAAAATAAAATAAACTTCGTAAAAAAATAATTGTTTTATGTGATTCATTGAAAATATTTTAGGTGTCGATGAAACTCGAAGAGAAACTCGATGTCAATATATTTACTAATTTTGGTAGTATCTTTATATGTAAATGATACAAAAAAAATACAAGAAATAAAAAATTGTTTACTTACCTAGGTAAGTAGTTAAAGTACAAACAAGACGTATATAATTATGAATTAATATCAATTGTTTGGACGAATTGTTTAAATTTTAAAATCATCAAAAAGCCTGTTGATTTGTTTGTGACATTTTTTTAATTAACATAAAAAATTAAATTCCATAGAAAACAAATTTAAAATTAGTAGGTACAAGGTACAAGTAATTTTAATAATATCAAATTTGACGTTAGAACTGATTATCTTTATACCATACGTTAACAGCAAGATGAGAAGTTTTATAAATGACTTATTTTTAGATAACATTCTCCCTTGACTATAGCTAAAAAATTATTTAAAAACATTAATATCTTTACATGCCATTAACTCAAAAACAGTGCATACTACGAGACAATTACAATAGAGACTTGTGCAAATAATAATATAGAATCTAAAAGAATTAGTGGCTAGAACCAGTGGCGTAGAAATGCTTTTGACGTCACTGATGATATTCGGAAACTTTTGTAATAGGAAAATATTGCTGCTCCAATAGATATTTTGCATCACTAAATATTTTTTTAATATTTTAATTCGATTGAGAGACATTTACAAAAATCGTTTAAAAAATAAATACTTCAACATCCTGTATCTCAAAAACGGCGCGTTTAAGAGGCAATGTTTTTATAATCAACTATAATAATATGTAGGTACACAAAATAGCGTCGATAATAGTTATTAATTATATAAGGGGATTAACAAGCCTTTAATCTAGAGAAAAAATGTGCACTCGAGGCGCAGCCGAGAGTCACATTTTTTCAAGTGGGTTGAAGGCTGTTAATCCCCGAATGTAACTACTTAATTCAACGTTTTATCCACGACCACGGCCAAATTAGGAGCGTGAAAGCCGTATGAGAGCAGGTGCAAAATTTTGATTTTGAAAAACGTAAGATTTGACAAGTTTATTTTGATTTTGAACAAAAAAATAGAAGCGTGTTATTATGAATTCTAATCCACTAGTGTATTATAGGGCCTTTAATCCACGGAAAACAGACGTTAAACTTTCCTAATATAGTGGTCATGGATAAAATCAACTTTTATAACTTTTACTGTCACGTTCATATCACTCAATAAATCGGTTTAGATAGGAGTTAACTTGAGTATGACGGCAACTTTATTTAACGTGTTCGTGCCAAAGTAAACAAACTGTGTTAATTAACTTGAAATTGAAGACCAAAGGTTTCCTTGGACCGTAATTTCAATTACGTATGAATGTATTTAAAGATCCTTCATATACTCCACGTGTTCAAAAGTTTTGAAAATTTTGTTACCTACACCATTGAAAAATAAGATGATAGCAGGATGTACATATATCAGAGATGCAACACCTTTCTTTCGGTAACAGTTGATTTTTTATAGGTATGTATGTATTTATTACATACATATCAACGTTAAGGAAAGTAACATACGTAAAACTTACTTATACATACCCATGGTTTTATCCATGTTTATTTGTTTACCTATATGTAATATGTAAGTATGTTTTAATGTTATATATTCTGAGTTTTATGGGTAACGATGATTATATAATAATTATTAGTGTAGTAGGCAACTAACTATACATTAAATGACCCCGTTCAATCCTTATAGATTTTGATTGGGGGCAAATGTTTTAAAATTTTCAGAATTTATAGTCCGAGACCCACTGATCCAAAGTCTCCGTGGACACAAAGCTCAAAAATCAAGGACCTCATAGATATGGCTATTTGAAGTTGGCAAAACATGATTTGTATGTACACGAACGGTAAAATTTGATAATATATAGAATATTAAATATTGTTGTTCAATAGGTACCTACTTAAATATTAAAATATTAATATTCAATATACAATTATTGAAAATTGAAAGGGGTCCGTTGTAAATAGACATTATGACAAAAAATAATGAAATCATCACACTCAACGGCAATACCTCAAAATATCAATAACAAAATATTGATATCCACAATTAATTAAATATTTTAGTGTAAAAAATATATATTTTTATATGATGCAGAAGTGCAGGACTCGCGTTTTGGAATTATTGCTCCTCATCAACATAGCGTAATTAACTAAGGTCTTAGGTAAAGGATCTATATGGACTACATGTGAGAAGAAATTAATTCTGGTATACTCGGATATTGGGTGAGTGTTCCTTTGTTTCTAAAAATGTGTAGTCTCCTCCCGCATAAGGCTCATTTAGAGTCTTCAGGGATAAAAGGGGTAATTACCTGTGGTGTTATTTTATTATTCAAACTGTAGAGTTCCATAATATGTGTCAAATTTGTGACATCAAAATGATGACAATGACAGTCAGCATGCCGCATGTATACTGTTTTTTTTCCACCTGGCAAAGCAAGAAGCATGAAGAATATTGACTTCGAAACACATGTTCGTATAGATACATTGGGTGAGTTGCTTTATTCACCGGTTGATCCATCAGACGTGTTTTATCTCATTCTAACCTCGGAGAATGAGATAAAACACATCTGATGGATCAACCGGTGAATAAAGTAACTCGCGCTAAATGTGTCTTCTTTTGGGTACATGGTTCTTGTTTTTGTTTTCGTTTTTTATATATTTTGATATTTAATATTTAATAATTACTGTTTAAAATACGAAATTGCAATAATATATCTTTAAAAATTTGCACATCATTTTTTGTTGATATTGTACTCAAATCACAGATTGATCTGTGCTCAAACTAGAAATGGGATCTGGTAAATTACCTAAAAAAAGTAAATTTCGGAAAGTAATAAACAACAAAAATGAAATTTTCCCTTCATGGTAGTTTTTACGGAAATTACAAAATTTTCAATGACACTTTTGGAAATTTTGAAAATGAAAATACCCAAAAATTTCAAAATTGACGCCAACTTCAACTGATTGTGAATTTAGATTTCATTTAACCCCAAATTGAAATTTTATAATTTTAACAGAGTGAAATAATTTTCATTTGAATAAGTATCAATTAATAATCATATCTAAAATAAAAATATGAGATAAGTTTGTTTTAAATAAATAATAAATATAACCTTAAAAACAATTGAAGGATTCATTACCTAAGTACCCTCCTTGGTTACAGATTATTTTCCTATTAGGATAATGCCTATCTAAATCTGCTGTGTGAACTGTGGAGTAACTTCAAGAAACTGATAGTATGAATAACAAGAAAATTGTAAAGAAACATTTCGCTTAAATTTTAATATAAATTGCCATTGAAAAATGATATATACTTTTTACTGTTTTTGGAAAGCGACGAATCTAACCGTAGAATAATTTTTTTTTAAATTTCGGAACATTTAAGTAAATAATAAATAAATAAATAAATACACCACATGTAATTACGTAAGTAATTTGGAAAAGTAAATTACCTGTAAAATTGAATTTTGCGTAATTTTCCCATCAGGTCAAACTATACATTTTGTCAACTTTAACAGTATTTTACCACAATTCTTAAGTACCTAGTAGGAATGAAAATTAATTTAGTTTACAGGGTTTTATGAGCATTTTATAAGTAATACCTATAGGTATTTGTTTGTTATTACGTAGGTACGTGTATGTTGATCTTTGATAGAAAAATTACCAAAAGTTTAAAATTTGTTCTTTACATTTTTAATGGAATTTAAGTCGACTGGATCTATAAAAAATCATTGTCTCTGTAAATTTCTTATTATGCAAGTTACGTTGGAATTTCTGCGACGCTGTATAATGTCAACCGAAAAGAATTCAAAATAGTCAATGCGGGAGAGAACCCGAGAACTCAACAACACACCGTGTTTAAAAAAATTCAGCAAAAACAGATTATGTTGTCGATTTTTTAAAGTGGTGTAACAAATTCCGTAATTCTCAAAGACGCACAAGATTTCAAAGCCAAAAAATTCTGCCATGCCTCTTATTAGTTTTCTTGGAGAATTTGCAATTTGTAACTTTTATATTAACACCATAAAATCGCATTCATTGTGGTACCATCAAAATATCAAAATCATAAAGAGCGCTCGTTCTTGGAAAGTATAATAATAATAATAATAATAATAATAATACGTCTTTATTCATTTCATATAATTCTTACAATTAACAAACTAAAAAGTATGAGTAATTTAACTTGACTGAAAACTTAAATTTTCAAAAGAAACGTTATTTTGATGAAAAATTAAAAGACATCGTTAAGGTTTCTTTGAAGAAGATAGTTTCATTAAAGAAGAAGATACAATCAAAAATATTAAATACCTATCCTTGTAGAACTTCTCTTTCTTGAATATGGTTCTCTTCAAAGAACCAGTTATAAATCAGAAAAAGCATTATTGGTTGCATATCTTTATCAACTAATTCTTAATTCTTCATATAAGTACATAATATACATACATATGTTTGTATAGTATAAAATCCTGCGGTACAAGAATAATTCAATCAACGCTAAAAGTGTGTACATTTTCAGGACGTTAATCTTATACCAAAGACGATATTATATCGTCTTTGGTATAAGATGATTCTTATCAACCAAAATAGCTCCAGTTACAACCAAAATAGCTCCAGTTACAAAATAGCACTCTTTTGGAGAGGTCAATAATGTTTGAGTTTTTCGTTTTACATACAACCTTTACCTATTTGAATCTGTTGTTTTCTTTGTATTACGCTCAAAATATTTCAGCACCTAATTATTTCTAGAATTTTACAAATAATAACAATTAGTAAATTCTTAACAGTTTCGATCTCGGCTGATTCATATTCAGCAAACTAAAGTCTAAGTGTTGATAAAAGCAAATATACCTGTGCTATAATAGAAAAATGTAAACCAATTAAATACCTTGGTTTGACGATTAATCATAATCATCACCTGAAACGGAAGGAACATGTCAAATCTATTATAAAACAAGTTAGATGTTTTTTTTAAAATACTCCACATGTAATTACGACCCCCTTTATCCCAGAAGGCTCTAGAAGAGCCTTGTGCGGGAGGGGGTTATACATTTAAAGACCAGGGACACACATCCAATATCCGTGTATAATGGAAAAATCCCTCTCACAGTATTTTCCATTGCCACGACCGGGAATCGAACCCGGGACTTTTGTGTGAGAGGCAGGTACGTTACCATCTCGATCATCAGTCATATCATTATCTCATGCATTTTACCGTTTAGGAGAAATGCTAACAAAAAGTCTGTTTATTGTGTATAATGCATTGGTAGAGTATATTTTAAGATACTGTATTATTAATCTGGATGGATTTTTCAAAAATATTTTTTCATCGAGCTAAGCAATCTGAGCATAATCGCGGTAGGCCTCCTGACTCCTTCATCAGGTCGATACAGGAAAATGTATTGTCATAGAAACTACGTATGGTCGACTTCAGATTTGTAAGACACATAAAAAACCGGCGGCTTGTTTGATGCCCATAAAAACTTCAAACAAGCCGGCTCTTTTTATGTGCTGTATAGATATGACACAGACTTTACACATGAAAGTTACAAGTCGATCGGATGAGGGGTTGAATTAAAATCGAATTAAATTGAATTCAAATTCACATTTCCTAATTAATTTTCCAACTAAAGCTGTGGAGTAATCATTATTCGTAGCTATACTGAGAAAAGCCCCAGCAATAAATTCTTTGCTGAGATTTTTTTAACTAGAGTAGTAATAATTTTATTTAGGTTCAAAATATCTGTTCACTACATCAGAAAAAATTTCTTTACTGCGTCTTTGTATCTGCCCTTAAAAAGTACTTTACTAAAGCACTAGAGCATATAGCTACCATTAAAAATAAATGTTTTACTAAATTAGGAAAGCAAATATGCTGCAATAAAAAAGAAATTAAGTAGGGTAGTAGAAAAACCTTGCAATGGTAGTGAAACTTTTTGCTGTAACCATAAGTATACTATACTGCATGCTGTGATGTCATCAGACGCAGTCGCAGACGAGCCATATCTTCAGATTCGATGATCTTATTAGCGGCAATATTTTTTCGAGGGGGAAGAATAATATTTTAATTTTGTGCATTTATTCACTTTCATACTGATCCAGAGGACGAAAAATGTATTATAATAGTAATATAAATAGAGTTTTTTGCTGCTGTAGCTTGATTTTTGGCTGTCACTGCAATCATCTTTTCTCAGTGTATATTCTATATCGATGTTTCTTTCTTCAAACTTCTCTTTCACTGAGAAAAGATTCTGCAGTGACAGCCAAAAATCAAGCTACGCAGCAAAAAACTCTATTTGAATAGGCGCCAGCCAAGAACTTTGCTAGGGCAGTAAAATTCGCTTTGCTAAACTTACCTTACTGCAATAGTAAAGTTACTTTATAAAATGTTTTTCATCTAGCCACCGAAAATAAGCTTTACTGTTATATAAAGTAGGTTATATCATTCCTGGCAAATATTTTTATTACCATTTAATAGCTTTATTACTACCACCGTGCAAATTATGTTACTACTGTAGGATGGTCTATATTTATATTAGAAATAGGTACATAATATGTCTACGTAAATTTTATCTGTACTTCTTTTAATTTGCATCATAGAACCACTGCTGGGTGCTAAAATTATGTGCCGCTGTCACTTTTTCGTTAAATGTGGATGAGATATCTCTTCAGAGTCCGCGCGCCTTAAATATTTCCTTATATTTAGAAATTAATCGATGAGGTATTTTATTGAGGGGAAGATTAATAGGCAATGGACAAGGAAATTAAGACGCGACAATGATGAGAGATGGAAGAGAGATATATCGGAATCTTTCTTATGTACCTATGTCAAATTCTAACCTATTTTTATTAATAGAATCTAGAAATTAAAATTGTGCATTATTTTCAGTTTCATGTCTAAATTTCATTGAGTGAAACGACTGTATAAACTCATATTTTGCTTTAATTTCAAATTGACTCACGATGAGGCCATCAATGAAAGGTGATAAAGATAAAAATGATCATTTCCCCCTCACGCTGTTGAAGAAATGATCATTGAAAGCAATTTTGTTTCATGCAAAGTTTTGTGAGGTTAATATATTTTTTAGTATTTCTTCATCTATAGGTTGTTTAATTTGAGTAAATCCCTAGTGCAACATCTGGCATTGGTACAATTAGAAATAATGAACTAACGTCAAAGGAAATAAAAATTTCTCCCTCTTGCAATTGGATATTCTTGATCTTATCAATGAAATCATTAGAATTATTAACTGAAAAACTATACTGCGTAATAGGTAAATTTTCGAACTGATTAGTCAACCATTAATAAGTGGAAAGTAGCAGATCCAATAGTTATTATAGGATAATAATATATCGACTTACCTGGCTTAAATTTCAACAAGTTTTACCAAGAGGCCACTCCCATAAGATTTGTGTGGTATTCTTTGGTATTAGGTACTCATCATATTTGCCCAATATTTACTGTGTGAATTACTACTTTTTGGCCGACATTCACAATCATAAAAGTAAGTCACTATAGTGCAGTCGAACCTAAAAATAATTATTTTGCAGAATAATATTAAATAGGAAAATATGTTAGATAAATAATAGCACGTAGCAGAAGGTAATAAGTACTATTTTAACATGAAAAAAAGAAGTGGAATTATTATGAATTTAACTTTAACTGTTTCCTTTAGCCATTTAGATAATCAAGTGACACATCCAAAATATAACTAATGAAGTGACATGGTAATTTGCACATAATGGTCCCGTCTGGATTACTTTTGTTCTCCTTTTTTTAGTCAAGGTAAATTTATTGCATTTAGTACCACATATTACTAGATTGCTGCAGATGTGTTCCAGAGACTGACAAAATGTTTTGACACGTTGCTCACATTAGCGAACATTTTCAAAATAAATATAAAAATATTTTGTATTACTGAGAGAGAGAACTAATTTAAAATACCTATTTACGTTTGAATATAGTTTTTACTTTGTAAAACTTTTATAAGCAATCGAATAATAATGAAATATCATATTTTTTGTTTCTTTAATTAACTACTTGATTAAAAAAAACTTCAGAAACTACGAAGAAATAAGAAGCTTTAAGAGATTTATTTGAAATTCAAAACGAAATACATTTTTTGGCAAGATTGGGGCTAGTTGGTGTAAGCACTTTTTTGTTTTTATACCTAGATATGTACCTGTACCAATGTACCTCGATTTGCACTCTACAGTATAGTAAATTAGTGGCAATTGGCTTGGAGAAATAGAATCCACTAACGTAAATATTAGTTCGTACTTTTCGTACGGACGGCAGAGTTGCTCTGCTTACCATGGACAACTGCTGAATTAATTCGGGGCTTGTTTTGCTGATTAGATAACCGCTAAAGTTACTTTAAACAATAGTATTCAACTCTGATGGGGAAGCGAAGAACGCCTTGATCCCAAGGGGCACAGAAGACGTTCCGGTTGGTCCAGAACCAATAATGACGCGAAACTGTCATCAGTTGTTTAGAAACAACCTACACATTATTGTTGACTCGAAAAGGATAGAAAATATTTCGTTTCGGAAATATTTATTATTTGCTTGTTGTGTCTCTACTCTATTTTTAATTAACTTTAAAAAATCTGTAAAACCCCAAAAAGTTCTAAGTTCAAGTGGACTTCTAAAAATGTTTTCATACTTGAGAAATTAAAATAATTCTTTTATAGAAAAGTTCAATGTTGTTTAACGTTATATATTTTTTAAATCTTCGCTTGAATTGAACCCCCATCAATGGATATATAAGTGTCGTCCTATTACAGCCTTTACAGTTCATATTTTCATTCCAAAGTGTTCATATAACAAGAAGTAAGTTGGTATTTCCAATTCACACATTACAATTCCTTACTCTTCTTACAGTTCTTACTCACTTTTTTAGTAAAGTTGAACGGTTAAGATTTCGCACAAATATGCACTGTGTCCAGTCTGACGATATTGTTAATAGTAAGAGATACAAATTTTATTAAATAGGAAAACAGTTTCGTATCTTGTATCTTAAGAATTCATAATGATGGTCAAAAAGAATGCTCGAAAGTCAATTAAACCATAATGTGTTGAACTGTGATGATTTCCGAATAAAAAGGACGTCTAAAATTTGATATCAGAAAATCGGAACCGTATTTAAAAATATGAAGTAGATGATGGTTGCTCGAAGTCGAAACGTCGAATAAAAAAATTGGTAACGAAATCTTCAAGTTCATTAAAAGTTGCTACAAAGAAGTTTTGTCAGCTTCACTCTAACTTTAGTATTAATGCCAATAAAAAATATTTTGTAGAAGTGTTTCAGAAAGAGCACCAAAATCACTTCTATAAATCAAGAAAGTCATAAAATCGAAACAAAAATGTGAAAACAGGTAAAACTGTTGCATGGGACTAGAAGCAAAACTTTAACTGAAAATATTTATGAAAATGTTTATGTTATGTATGACTGCACTTTCCCTCAAAACTAGGTATTTTTTTTTTTTATTTTCAGACAATTTTCAACAATTATAATGAAATTGGGTTTGTAGGGTGTGCGATTTTCTGTTTTAAAAATATCCACTAAAACGGTAAAACTATTCAAAGAAAACTTTAATAATTATCATGGATAAAGAAAAAATTCAAAAGATTCTTGACACGTTTTGAATAACATACGAAGTCACCTTAACTTGATCTTCCTATACTCTTCTAACAAAATGTAAACATATTGCGAAGGGAATCCATATGTGAGTAATATGATAAGTAAAGAGAAGGTGTAAAATAATAGTTTTAAATCTCACAACTCCTTTTTAACAAGCTACCGGTTTCGGAACCTTTATTTAAGTTCCATCTTCAGGCTTCGGCTAGATACAAAATGAAGGATATCATTTTTTAATATATGAGAAACAAACATGAAAAATGTAGTACATAAATATAAAAAATGTAAAAACATATAAAACTAAATAATTATA
This sequence comes from Rhagium mordax, assembly GCA_963680705.1. Taxonomy (NCBI): domain Eukaryota; kingdom Metazoa; phylum Arthropoda; class Insecta; order Coleoptera; family Cerambycidae; genus Rhagium; species Rhagium mordax. The sequence goes on from OY796658.1 coordinate 68,186,600, forward strand.
TCAAAATTAGTAAAATAATTTTTAGAAAAATTAGAAGTTCTAATAATTTAGGTTCAGTTCTTTTTTGACAAAAATTTCTTAAAAATTCTGAAGGAAAATGATAAAGGTTATTTTAAAAAATATACTTACAGTGATTAGTTAAAAGAGGTTTTGTCAAAATTCAATTGAACTAAAACCATTGTATATAGAAAAAATTAAAATTGCCGAAGCCTGAAGTTGGAACTTAAATAAAGGTTCCGAAACCGGTAGCTTGATAAAAAGGAGTTGTGAGATTTAAGACTATTATTTTACACCTTCCCTTTACTTAAAATGTAAACAACTCAAAAATTTAATATTTCATAGGTATAAAATTAAATTCATAAAATAATAAAATATCATTAGTATTAGAGATTTAATTGAATTTTCTTGTATGAATAATTATTTAATATTTTACACCCACTCTTAAAATCTCTAATTCTTGATAAAGTATTTCTCTGAAAATTTAAAAAATCATAGGGCGATCTATTAAAAAAGTATCGACGGCGTCACATCTCAAAAATATCTACTAACTATTTGCTGTTAAAAATCGCTGAATAACCTTAAAAGGCTAAAAAGTTTTTTTAATCCTACTTAATATTTTAGTCAGAAATCAGGTATTCCAATCCTGTATACCATAACGTAACGTAGTGCTATTGTTATATTATTTGATGTTTATGATTTATAATTTATGTTCCCACAAATGTAAATTATGCTTGACTACCAACATTCCTTTTTGATAACGTTTTCTCGTAGTTAATAAAGCGACTGTTTATAAGTACGTAACACACTCATATTAAAATTATTCAAAATTTAAAAACGTACTAGATGACATAATTCAATATTTTCGACGTTGCCACTATATCAGACAAATCATTAGATTGATATTTTTTAAATTACAACCTAAAATAATAAAAAGATTCTATGTTTAAAATTTTAAAGTAAAATATACATACAATAACCAGTGGAATATAAATTTGGAAACTACTATTGTCGCATTATCTGAGAGAAATGTACCTAAATATAAAAACGAAACATCATTTAACATAAAAACTATGAAATTTAAATCACATACCTAGATATTTTATTAAGTAATAGGAGACACTAATTTCACTTCTGTCATACGTAATACGTATGTTAAAACAATTTAAATTTTATTTGGTGTTCAATCATTTTTAGATTTTTGTTCTACCTTGAAAATATAGTCAGGAAATTCAAGCGGCCCACAGTCAAAATAAAAAACAAGAAATTTAATAAATAAAAATTCATGGTGCTGTAATTTATATGTATATTCTCAAATGTCATAAAACTATGAGTAATATTCAAAGTAGTGAAACAAAACAAAAGTATCAATATTTAAATATAAACAAAATTCAAATTCCAAAATTCATGTATTTATTTCATGGAAAGTTAAACACCCTGTATACTCATACAGGGAAATAGGGGTAGTTTTTGCCCATTTGAGAGGGTTACGGTCGCTAAAAACTTTTTTCATAATTTTTTTCGTTTTCAGCACCCTCGGAAACGGGTGGATGAGTAGGTTTCGTTGCTGCAGAATTTCGTTGTCTTTTTTAGCCAAAATCCCGACTCCTGGTACACCCTGGTACACCCTGTATACCGATACAGGATGTACCACTAAGACCTACTATTAGCCGTTTCTAGAGAACGATCGATTAAAAATATTCTCGTTGAGATGGGACTTCCTGTTCTACTAGAAGTTGGCATCAACTGGTATTCCAAATGGAATGTACTACTTTTTATTTTATTTTTGGATTCTACATCGAAATTTAGGGTAAGTTACCGTATTCTTAAATTTAATCGTTTCGACTTTTTAAAAATTTTTGGGAAAAACATATTTAAACTAAATCAGTTCTATCTCCTTTAGTTCTTAATCTAGAGGGCTCAAATTTAAGACGAGTAATACTATAATGAAATCAAATATCTGCAATATGTGAAATTTTTTGAAAGTTATACAGGGCGTCGAAAAAAGTCCAGCCAATTGTGTCCAATTCAAAGTACAATAACTCGCTTATTTTTAAATAGAAGTCCCTGTGTTTTATAATACCATTCGATGCATCCTTTAATTCTTTTTCGATTAGTATTAGCATTTCCCTATACCTAAATCCCCCCGACTTTAAGATATTTGAAAATTATTACAGACAAATATAACTCTTAGCGGCAGGTTGGCTATGAAAAAAACAATGTCGTCTAATACCATAACTTATTTGACAAATGTTAGTGTCCACCATATTGTTTGTGACTCCAAGGTTACACAAATAATAATGAAACTGAAATGAACTAAACTGGAAAAAAAATGGTCGTCGTTTTTAGAACGATAGACGTCAAAATTGTACTTTTTCGTTCACTCGACCGTGCAATTCACGATGTAGTTGTAAGTTGGACCCCTCTTCCTTGGATTTCCCACCAGAACAGCCCCCCCGGCGGCGATTTTTCGTTTGGAATTAGTAATTAGTGTTTGAAGTTTTCGTGCTTTTGCAATTTTTTCAATTTCTTGCAATCTGAAAAATCATAAATCACTTTACGCCACCCGCAAGGGACTGCCAGAATCGACTTTTATTGTTCAGCAGGTATACAAGATTCAATACCTACATTTTCACGACTGTTGAAGTGACTACTCGAAATCCGTCGCTGGCTTATCCTCTACTGGAGGATGAAAATTTTCCTAAAAGTTTTGAGTTGTTGAAATTTTCAGGCACATTATTAAAAATTTCCAGTTTGGTGATTTATTTGTGACTAACAATTTTGAATGTGGCACACAAATATCATTTTTACGCCTCGTATTTTTACTATAGTATATATTTTTATTGAGATAAAACTTATTTTTATTTTTACATACACGTTTCAAATATATACACTATTGGTAACGTTTAATCTTGGTAGCCGATATAAATGCATCAGACGGAGATAACTTAAAGCATTTACAAGTTAAACAGACAACGCGCTATCCCCTAACTCCCACCTTCCATTCTTTACAACACGCGGTCGAAGGGGACGACGGAATCGGCCGAATGTGTCGAACGGCCGCGGTGTCGCGGCACAGGTCACCTGTGGCACGGCTATACTCGATCTGTTCGAAACATAGAGCTCGACTCCGCCCCATTAATTTTATGGCAGCGCAGAACGGTGTACGCAATAGTCAGTTTTACACAATGGAATTAATGAAAGCTGTGATAGCTTCAACAAAATTTGTTTATTATACGTGTTACATTGTATACTGCAGCGATGCTATATTTTTATAATGTTTATTCCCATTAAAGTTTCTATTATACATTTGCAATTTTGGACTTTTAAAAATAATACTTATTGCCGCGAAAATTTAAACGACGTTTTTTTTATTAAGTCCGCACTGCGCAAACTCACGATGCTTTGTTTATTTCGCCGTCTAGACGTAACGAAACGACCAGTCGCCGATTGCTGGCTGGTTTGTTTACGTTTGTATTCGTTTTTAGGTTAGGTGCTTTTGCGAGTAATTTCCAGTTACTTTAAAAGAACGTATGTGGTTATTTCAGGCAAAAAAGTTTAGTTTGTGATTTACTGTAAGGCCCTCCGCACATTAAGCTACTACAAACTAGTTACAAAGTATGAATCGCACACGACGCTACTTTATAAAATCAAGTCACTTCTCGATTGTTGCGGCTTTGTTACAATATTGTGTTTAAATAATTATTCTATTACTGTGATTAAAGCTATTGTTGTTATCGTGTTAAAAAATGTCTAGTGATAGTAGTGCTTCAAGTGATGAAGATATTATCCTTTATTTTAATTAATCGTATAAGAAAGTTATGAGAGATATCAATATAATATAATAATATAATATATGCTTTATTCATCATTTCATAACCTGTGTAAATATGAACATGACAGTTGACAGTTCAGGCCGGATCCGCATTTATTCGCGTTTTTCGTTTTCGTTTTTCGTTTAGCGTTTATGCGTTTTGCGACAATCCATAACATAAGCTGACTGCTGATTGGTCTGTTGCAAAATACGTAAAAGTTTAATGTGTGACGCAAGTTCTTGTAGAGGCGGCCTTTCAGTCAAATCTAGAAGTTGCATTGTAATTTGGGTTCTATAAATCCGACCAATAGAGAAATTCCATTCAAATTTAGCGGACATTTTTGGGGCGGAGTGTAATTCTATCTTTTGGACAGACAGAGTATAGGTCGGCTGAATCGCTGTCGTCGAGCGCGCTACACGCACACCCCCTCTTTATTAGGAGTGTAGGAATGGTTAAGCATCTCTTGTTAACTGAAGGCTTTGCCTCTATGTACCTTCTCTCTTAGTTGCATTACAGATTTCGCACTCCAAAGTCGAAGCTTGCCAACAGTGTATAAAGAAGTTATCAGCATACATGGTAAAGGAAGTTTTGCCTAACACTGACTCAAGTGAGTTAATATATAAATTAAAAATACTGGCATTGGCCCAGAACTGAACGTTGCGGTACACCTATTTCAACAAAACAAGAGTTAGAATCTTTTCACAGAATATTGACTAGTATATTGTATGGAAACATATTGCTTGCGCAATTTAAGAAAGAAACGTATCAGTGGAGGACCCCGAATGCCGTAATCATACATCTGCCGTAATCATACATCTAATAACTACACTGAAAGAAAAAATCTTGGCAGTATTGGTAGACTTTCCAGAACGAAAACCATGCTGATTATTTGATAAAATGTTAAATTTATTTAAGAATAATGCCTATCGATCTACCTAGGCATGCTCGAAAACTTTTGAAAAGCTAAACGGGACAGTAACCGATCTATAGTTTTCCAAAGGCATTGAGTCTTTATACTTCATGTTTTTATGTCACAAACTAGATTAACTAATTAACAAATAATGAGAACTAATAAATAAACTAAGATGAGTTATATCAGTTTTTTAGCAAACACTTGCTACACAAACGTTAGATCTGGTAGGTATTAATAACATAAATTTAAAAAAATCAACTAATGTCGCAGACTTTGAAACATAAACATGATGAATCTACGCTATGCTGACGAGGAGTAATAACTCCGAAACATGTGTCCGTAGTTGCATCATGTTTGCATTTTTTTTGTATTATTTAACTCCATTAACTACTTATCATTCTTTTATTATTAACAGAATATGGATGTTAAAATCTTACATATTTAACTTCCCTGGTTGATCGTCGTTTTTGAAAGGGATTCAACGAATTAAATTAGACAAAGGTTTTTGAGCCATACACGTTGGAAGGGGGCATCGGCTTCATTAAACAAATTCAATTAATTTAATAATTTCGGATAGAAACATTGCCGTAGAGTGTTTATTGGAAATTATAGTGTTTTATAATTTGACCAGTCAATGAGCATTGATTATTTCTCTTATAATTAATATTAATCGTAAAAACGCCTGTCAATTTCAGTAAATAAAAGCTTCTTCAGAAGAGCTGCTTTTTGAGCAGATTCTATTGGCTGATATACACGAGGATATACATTATACAGCTTTTCTCATACCTCAAATGAACAATGGTTGTAAAGCTTATTTTTTAGGCAAAAGTCCAAATAAAGGAAAATTCGACCCGAGATCAAAAGAATGTGTATTTGTTGGATATTCTAATGAATTCACTTTTTAAAATTTTTAAAAGTAGAGATGTGCGATTTATTGAAAATACAACAAAATTCAAGAAAAGTAAGAAGTGCTCGAGGTATGTCTAATTAATCTCAATTTGAATCGATATCAAGAACAGAAAGAAGCTGAATGTGAATAACCTAGCCAAGTTGACGAAGCTAAACGAGAACATGATGAAAATGTACCTATGAAACAAACTGTTGGAAGATCAAGACTAATTCATGATGGCAAGAGAGGAAGACCTCGAAAATAATTTAAAATAATTCCTACTATCTTACATCAGAAAATACAAATGATATATGAATTCCAACAAGAGAGTTCAAGAGGCAAGGAAGCTTTGAATGAAGAATTCAAAGGTCTGATGGAAAATAAAATTGGTAGCTGATAGAAAGATCAACAGACATAAAGGTTATTAAATTTCGTTGGGTTTTAAAGAATTAATACAACTCAGATGGAAACATTGAGGGAAGAAACGTAAGATTAGTGGCGAAAGGATGTTTACAACAACCAGAAGTCGATTACCATAAAACGTATGCTCCTGTTGGAAGAATGAGTTTGATTCGACTTTTAGTTGCACTGTAAATAATGATTTAACGGTAGATGTACCAAATGGATTTAACTATGGCATAAATTAATGGTGACTTAGAAGAAGAGATTTTTATGAAACTAGCGGATGAACCCATAAAACCAGGAGAGGAACGTTTTGTTTGTCGTCTTAAGAAATCCTTGTATATATAGTTTCTAGTTTCAAAACAATTTGGACGACAATGGCAAAAAAAGATTAATGATATATTGCAGTCATTCGTCGGCATGATCCATTTAATGCAGATACATGTCTTTATTATATAAAATCTCAAGATTCTTTAATATATTTAGCAATTTATGTAAATCATAGTATAATTTCAGCGAAAATTATTAATATTTTTCATGAACTGGAAAAATATTTGTCAATAGAACCTGAGATCAGAATATTAGGGGAAATTAAATATTGTCTAGGGATTGATTTCGTAACATATAAAAATGCCCCAACGAGTCAAAATTAAATAGGACAGAAATTTATAGTTATTACAGAACAAAGCCATAACGTTAACTTTGAATTTAAATTAACATTATGTTTAGTATTTTATTTCTAGAAATGTTTTTAAAACTTTAAATATGATTTACCAATAAAAGAATTGACTCCAGACTGCTCTGGAATATTTGTACATAGGTATTTATTTTACAAAATCTAAATAAACAAGTACCTATTTATTAATTTATTTAAAATGGAAGTAACCATATTCGGCAGCGCCATATCGCAATAATTTTAGGTAGTCCTTAACATGCACCCACAATATAATATGCATTACATAAGTGGTTTACAGACGTGACTGTCTAGGTACGTATATATAAACCTGACCCTTTTTGTCTGTACAAGTTGAGATCTTTTGGGGACCACTGACGAGGATGTATTTATTCACATACAAAATCGCTAATATCCGGGCCCTCCTACTGTCCACCGCATCTGCCCTAGTCCAGTTAACCAACTTTTCCATTCTTTATCATATCTTAACCATTCTTAACACATGTCTTAAAAAATTAGTGTGTGCGTGAATTTAAAACTGAAAATATGCCGAATAAACAAAACAACAAGGCTCCAGGCAGAAGTTTAAGCAAACAAGATGAACTACTAAACGTACAGACTCAGTATTTTCTAAAACTCGACGAAATTAAATTAACAAAGGGTGAAAGGGTAAAAAAGTTCGTATGGGACCAAGAAACGAAAAAATTTTGCGGACGAACAGGAGCCAGTTGGTGTAAGTTTTATTTTTTCTCTTTTAAAAATAATAAATGAGGTTACATATTATTCATTTTTAAAAACTTGAGAAAAACATTTGTTTTAATTACAACCCTGGTAATTTATTTGACTTACTTGTAAATTATAAATACGATTTTTTATATTTATTTAATTCCCGAAAATATTTTTGGCACTAAGGTGAGATAAATTTATCTAATTTAAAATTTTTGAGCGAGAGTATGCACAACTTTAAAGTAGGTATTCTGTTTTTGAAGAAAATTAAATATATCAAACTAATATAATATTGAATTGAATGTCTCTAAAACAATTCGGTTAAAGATAAACAGGGACTAATATAAAAATTGATATCCTCATTTCATTTAAGTGAGACGGAATTAAGACAATTAACATTTTGTTGGGCTAGGTTGTGTCTTTGATTAATTTTAGCGATCGTATGATCGTATATATTTTACATTGCTCTTTATTTTAAAAATAGAATGACTTATGAAATAATCATGAAAATTTGAATAAAATTTGATTTTGATTTACATACCAAAATAAACACTATATAACGACCAAATATTTTTTAAATTATTTTATAAATTATCTTTGATTTTTTGCTTAAACAACACTGGGAGTTATATTCATGAAGTAAGTTGTCAATTTCAAATATATTTTATACTTCTTTTACATTAAAATAGATCATGCAAGAAAAAAGTTTATATCTTTTATACCAAAGAATTATTTTAAAAAAAGTATTGAACTAAATAAGGAACGTGGCAAGTCTAAAATTGTGCTGTCTTTTGTATGATAATGTTGTAATCCCTGATGAATTTAAAAGAGCCCAACAGCAGTTTAATGAAATTTATAAGGCGTAGGAAAACCCGAAAAGTCAGGCTGTTTGTTGAGTAATCAAATTATGAACGACTGGGAATGAGATTACGAAAATGATTATTTAAATTATTTTTAGGATAGATAGATAGAACGAGAGATAACATTAAATTAAAAATTGTATTGTAATATTAAATTTGAATTACATTAATGCTTAAAACAATAATAATACGTGGATAAAACCTATAAGAACTTTTCTAATTATTAACCATTTAAACTGCAGCATATAAGCTAAGTTATAAATTAAAATAATAAGAAAATTAAAACGTTTCGTAATAATTCCTTTTTAAGTTTATTTTAAAATATATATTATATTATGTATTTGTGATAGTACAACTTTCTTTTAATTAAGATTAGAGTGAATAGGTATATTCTACAATCCTCCAGCCATTTATCACCCATACAGAGTATCAAATAGGTCCGTCCTCTGTGATGTATCATTCAATTAAAAAAAATTATACGGGATGTCCTGAAACTAATTATACTTATTTCAACGTTAAATTCAAGAAACAAATAAAAATCACTTAACTCGTTTTAGTCGAATAAAAAATTTCTCGTTGCTAAAAATATACCATGGTTGAATCTTTATCATATTATTCATATTAATTGTAGAAATAGCATAATATGAAAAGAACTTAACATAATAAAAAAATTAATAACAAACAGCAGCAAGAGAATATTAATCAATATTCCTCATAATTGAAACTCATAAATACCATATTTTAATGAAATTGATTCAGTAGGTACTTTCAGAATTATAGAAAAATAAAAATGTTATTTTGAATACCTACCTGTAACTTTTAAATGAGACTTTTTTATTAGAGCAAAATGGGTTGTATCATTTCTACTTGTTCTCTAGAATTTTAAAATATACCATTACGTTTAGAACACCCTGTATATACAATAAAAAACCTTCAATGAATGTGAACATTTTACCGCCTTCATTTCCTCTACATTCTTTATTCGTCATTACTGCTCACGTGTGACCTATGTACATATGTATACAAAGACTTCACACACATATTTAGAGTTATGCCCTTTTGAAATATTATAAAAAAACAACCAAAAATAAAGTTTCTAAAAGGTATACCTGAGAGTATACGTTTATAAGAATAGAAACTTGATGATTTTGAAAAAAATTATTTGCAACTATCGAGGCACAAATATTCTGCAAATATTTTAAAAAAAATCAAATTTATTTAATTTTCTATTATTTCCACCACTTTAACTTTTAATAATATATATTCCACTACAAAATTGGAATTTTTTAGTGTTCTTTGTTTTTCAATTAAAATTATGTAGGTATATTCTTAGGTAAAATATTCAATAGGTAGCTGTTTTACACGATCCAATTTATTGCCCAATAAATTGTTCAAGTTGACCTTCAATTTATTGGGGTATGTGTAAAACACAAATTGTACGTCAATTTCTTGTCTACAATAAATTGACCAATAAATTGTACAATTAGAACCTGCTCTAATTTCTTGGCCAATTTTAGGGATATTTAGTAACATTTGATATTTCTTTACCAATGACAACCTTCAAATTTTGTTGGTTAGTGTTATGTTTGATTCATTCGCTGTCATTCTGCATTCATTGTTTATTTTTTGTGAAAATGGTGAAATTACCACGTTTGATTAATAAAAAAAAAAGAAGAATATCCTGAAGGCAGTTGTGTTTTCTTTAATGGTAATTAGTTCAATTGAAAGTCGGAGAAAAATGGTGGGTTCGACCATGGATTGAGCGAAGAACCAAAAAAGGAAATTTACACCTAGTGCATGAAGAATTTGAAAACGACGACGCAGAACAGTTCAAGACATTTTTAAGAATGGACCTACTATCATTTAATAAGTTATTAGGTTTGGTAACCCCGCTGATTCGCAAGCAAGATACGGTCATGAGAGAAGCAATCCAAACTTACTTCTTCGTCACGATAACGTCCAGTCGTCACAAAACTAGAATAGTCAGAGTTAATTGTCTCTCGAAGAATACGCCAGTCACAATAATTCACCACACGTAAAACCTTTAACCTGAATCTCTGAAATGTCAACAACAGACTCTTATCTGTTCTGTCCGATTCTGTCTCAGTCAGACTGTCAACAGTGTGTACATTTTCCTTAATTTCCACCATGGTTATGTTGGCAGTAATGAAATTGACAAATAAATTGTTGTCGTGTGTAATCAGTCTACTACAAATAGTTAAATTGATCAATTTATTGGACAATAAATTGTACAATTTATTTCTACCTTTATTTCTCACTACCATGGAGAAATGTCGAGTTTCCCCGTTTTATTTTATCTAAGTAGATTATCTGTAAGTATGTCGATTTTTATCTTGGAAGGAAATAAGTTAGAGTTTTGCCTCTATCTGTTACATTAGTCTCAATTTGACAATTGGTGAGTACATTAATAACAACAATGATATATCAACTTTTTTTGTCTAAGAACTAGAGGTAATTTAAAAGTGGTATCCCCTACTCTAAAAGTTCAAATCTCACCATTTCAAATGCCTTCAATAATAGAAAATCAACGAACATAAATGGAACGATCTGGCAATTGGTTAATATCAGATTTTTTACCATAATCTTGCATTCATATTTCAGTTATTCTAATTTTGGAGGCTACAAAGGACTCTTGTTGTCATTATGGTCTGGAAACCAGAAAAAAATTTAATAGCCGCAAAAAATAACCGAAAACCGGTTTCAGAAAACCGAAAAAAATCAAAAATTTGTCAATTTCGGCAATAAGGGATATAATGTCGTATTAATTGATATATTACACGTTAATAAAATCGAGTTGTCTCTTACTGAATAATATTAATTAATAATGAACGTATTTTTTAATATTATATATTTTAATAATTATATATATATCTTTCCTATTTTTCACTCGATACTATCATTTGGTCAGTGTTTACAAAAACAAATTATATTAAAAAGATCTGAATATATGTTGCATTATATTATAATAAATAAAGATACACAACGCCATATTTCAATAAATATTAAATTGACAGTTTAAGTACAAAAACTCCTTCTTTCATGTACACTAACCACTGAAACAGATCAGTCAAGTTTTTATATCAATCATCAGATTATTATTAGTTACAATTCTGCAAAGTTATAATCACCAACTATTAACGTTTTCATTTAGTTAGTTGAATACATTTTATTTTGTATGGGTGAGATTTGCATTCTTTAAAAATTCTCCATATTACCTATACTGCAGGAAGTCGAATTGCCTGGGCAAGATTACTGAAAGACGTTCTTATTTTAAGGATATATTACCTCAAAAATAAGTAGATATGAATAAGAAGATTCCAGCAAAATATTGTTTAATTAAAATCTGCTCTTGTCTATTACATTTATTGACGTTTCTTAGAACGAAAAACAAGATTCCCTATTTCCTATTTCCGAAAGGAGCGCATTGAAATTAAAAAGTCTTCAACAGAATGACGTACAAAACTTGTTTTTTTATAGAATATACAATTAATTTAATAAAAATAATTGTATTGTAGTATTTCATGCATGATAATAAGCAATTCATAGTTGATAATTACAAAGAAACGCAACCGAGCAGATTTCGAGATTTTAGTATTGTATTTTTTTGCCAATAGCTTTGGGATTATCATCGTACGTTGGAAATGTACTTGTAATTTGGTTGCATAGCCTTTAAAATTGAAGACGATCCTGATGCTATTGGCAAAAATTTCAGTACTAAAATCTCGAAACCATTCTGAAGCAAATTAATTGCGGTTTACTTTATATTTAGATGAAGACCTAAATATGATTTGGACTCCACAGTAAACTGTCGAACTCCTTTGAACACAAAATCTTATTTCCCAGGGGTTTCCTCGGCGACTTGAGAGGCGGTTAGAAAAATTTTTTTTTCACTCCTCTTGCGTCTCGGTTCGGTATAAGAAAATGTTTAATAATATTATTGATCTATTTTCTTTTTTTTTGCTAAAAAACTTGAATTTACTGTAAGAAATATCTGTAGATTTATTTTAGATTTAATTAGTTTGTTTTAAACTGGGTGTGTGCATTGTGATATAGTTGTTGAATGTTTGAAAATCTTGTATTTAGTGTTACGAAAACACCCCGTATAATAATTTCCTTATGAACTATTCCTATTCTTTCAGTCAAAATAAGACTAAAGTCAGGAACATATCAAAATTTCCAAAAAACCTTACTATAAAAAAATTGCAGCTATTATTTCTCTGTTTAACCTTTTGTAACTAATCCGCGGCTATACTCCTGTGATGTTTAAATAAAAATACCTTGGCGATAAAAGTGTGAGCCTGGTGTGATCCTTTATATGTTCGTCAAAAAATGTTCCCGATAGAATCAGGTTTAGCGTAAATAGTGCATCTGGCTGCATGGACTATGTCCTAATGCCATTCAAAAAAAAAGTATCCCCAGAAATTTCTTGCAATCCTCCATAATGAGGACAATAATTTTGTCCTTATCATTAACATATGTAAAATAAACTCTGTCCTTCAGAGCCAAAAATCGATTGAACTAAGGTCATATTACCAAGGATACTGTTGCACCGCGTCCAATCCATACATTCGGGAATCTTCTGTCTCATACATCTTATACTTGTAATGAAAAATGGACAGATGCTTGGCTTGGTCATATTGCAGAATAATAATCTGACGTAGTCCTAACTAAATATCACGTAAAAAATAGGCAGTGTTTAGTGTTCACGCGAAAATTTGAATTATTTGCACAAATTAATATTTTCGGAAGTAAATAGGGCTCAGTTGTTGCATTTCCTAACTAGCCTATCCATACAATTAAACGTTGCACGTTAGGTAAATACTACTTTGTTGGCTAATTGAGCCTCATCATTACACATTACACAACACTTTTGAAAAACATGTAGGATCTATTTGAATTTGCACTAGTGACTATCTGTCGAAGTGTCTCAACAAATTTTTACCAGGGTGCAAAGTCTGAACTGATTCATATAGGTGTAAGCTTCACATTTTTATAAAAACGAGAACAATAGAGCGGGGAAGGGTATAAGACCTTTCCAAGGAAAGGATATCATACAGAAATAGCCCAACAATAAAAAAATCGACTACTTGAAATGCAGTCAGACAGACATCACAATCCACAACTTCACAAAAACCTTTGAGGTAATTTTACCTGATAAGGAAAATGAGGGAAAAAGCCAGGTGCAAAGATACTTAAACGATACTATAATACTGACGAATCAAAAACGTCATGTGGTACCGGAGCAGGAATCGAGGAAAATCCACCAGGGACAGACTTCAACCTGAGCCTGGGTAGCACCGCAACGCTCTGCAGAAGTCACAGCCATAGAGGCACAAGAAATGGTATTGCCATATCACTAACAGCCAGGCAGCTCTTAAAGCTCTGAAGGTAATAGAAATACGTTCCAAAACAGTAAAAAGAAACTGCCTAAATCCCTGGCGAAACTGGCAGAGCATAACAATATTCAATTAGAGTGGACACGAGGGCACCAGGGAAATTTAGGCAAGCAGAAAGCAGACAAGCTGGCCAAAGAAGGCACAGGAGCAGCCTTCATGGAATCCGATTCGACTTGCGGCATATAGCACCGCAAAAGGTGCGGTAAAGGAACTACTAAGACAGAAACACCACTTGCATTGGATAGGGGCACCAGGAATGAGACAATCACGCTTATTCATTGGTGATCCATCCAAATCAAAGACTTGCGAATTGCGGAAACAGAGCAGGAAACAGCTCAGATGTGAAGTGGGCAGCCTAACAGGACACTGCACACTATAAATAAACATCTCACCAACATAAAGGTAAGGAACAATCCGGAAAGGAGGATGTGTGGTGAAGAGAAGGAAACACCTCACCACATCGTGTGTGAATGTCCAGCCCTGGCGACTGCACACTTCGGGGAACCATTAGTGATACCGGAAGAGATATCTCATCGATCGTATACTCGCCTTCTTGGGAGGCAGACTATGGTGTAATAAGCTCAAGCTTCAACACAGCGGGTCAAGGTTGCAACCTGTAAGAAAAAAAATCTTTTTATAAAAAAATTTTTTTATAAGCACACCACAGAAATTAGACAACCCTAAATCCAAAGCCAAGGCTGTCCGAAAGGGGGTTACACATTAGAAAAACGTAGACAAACATCCATATCCACCGACAATGTCAGTGCCGGTGCTGGGGTTCGAACCCAGTCACGATGGGCAGTGTGACCAGAACCGTGCCTGTCACTCATGATCTAGCCCGCTGCGCTACTGAGTCTCTATCTATTGCTAAGAACTTCTTTGGGAACGCTTTCTGCAAATTTCGATATACTCGAATTTAATTTCGATAATAAAGTTTACTTTAGGCATTTGGGAGTGATTTTCTGGCATATCGGTACCTATATAGTAAAAAAATATACGAGTATATATATAATTTTTTATGTTTATTGGTGATAAATTAAACTGTTTCAAGAAATGAGTAATTTTTTCGTATTTAATATTTTTGTTAAATATTTGTTTTAATATATAATTAAGAGACATTTAGCTTCTTATCAGTTTCGCATTGTTATCACTGCAGTCCATAGGGGGAATTAAAAGTACCTAATTTATAAATAATAATTTAATATAATTCCGAAATCTCGGCACGGTAAATACGATCATATTTTATATTTTTGTAATACATTGTTTTAAATGGGGCACGTGTAACGGAACATTTTTAATTTCATCCGTATTTTAAATAATTTAATGCGATAATGAATTGAATCTAAAAGATTTATTACAAAAGGCAAATAGAGCATGATCTCGGAAATAAAATTTAACCTTCCAGCTCCATCTGTATTAAGTGGCTCTTGATTGAGTAAATACTTAATTGAATGACGCATACAAAGCTTGTTCCTCTCATATTATAGCGGTTCATATTTCATTGCTTTTTTTTATTAACAAGATGCCAGACTTGCGTCAAAATTTATTAATCAATAAAGAGTTGTGTTGTGCAGATAATTTATAAAATGTCTTTACTGGCTTAAATAGAGGTTAACAAAAAAATTATCATACCTAACAAGTGTTAAAAATGATGACAGCTTGATTTTCATTGAGGCTGGTCCAGTCAGGAAGTTAAACTTGCTGGCTACACTAAAGCTGTGACGAAATTATTTTACTAACTGGAAATTGAGATAATACCACTGGCGTAGCCAGAATTTTGGTTTGGGGGCGCCAAAATTGTTGAACAACTAAAATACCAAATAAACTTTCGAAAAATTATATTTACCTAACATTTTTAAATAATCCGAATTCTGACCTATATCTACTACTTATAAATATAAATTCGGAGAGGACTCGGGCTCCCCATTGGCTAAGCCACTGATATATACATTGCTACCTCCATTATATCTGTAAATCATGTTTGCATAAATGTAAACGTCAGATCTATTCCTATTAAGGTAACATTGCAGACAAATAGAAAAATATATTTATATAAACTGGTCAACAAAAAGTTCGGCAAAGGCATTTTCAATTAGCTGTAACTTTTTTAAAAGTTGACATTTTTTTGTGCGGTTTGCACCGTACAAAATATCATTTGATCCAGATTACATAAAAGAATAAATTTTTTTGAAAAAGTTTAAATACTCTTATTATATAGGGTGTAAAACAAAGTAGTGCAAAAATTGCAAAATTTAGATGGTTTGCCGTATTGGTAAAACAACATTTTTCATTTCCCATTATGGATGGCAAATGAATTAATATCAATATCTCCAGTCGTTTTCGCCAGTTTTTTTATTAAGCCCCTTTGGCATGTTATACAGAACGAAACAAGGTAAGTGTCAACATCTTGGTGGCACAAAGATTAAAAGATTTTAATCTGTGCATCCCCTCGGCCTCATCAAACGATATTGCTGATATGAGACAACAGTATAAACGATAAACCTATTGAATTCTTTTCCTGGTTATACAAAGTGAAAATCTCACTTGTAGGAAAAACGATCTAATGAAGAAAAATCTACAGAAAATAAGCTTTTAATCTACGCAAGATTAAAATCTTTAATCTTTTTTATCTTTTTTATCAACATGTGTTTCCAAATTGCGATGCATTTAAAATATCGCCACCAAGATTTTGACACTTACCTTGTTTCGCTCCGAGTTTCGCTCTGTATAACATGCCAAAGGGGCTTAATAAAAAAACTGGCGAAAACGACTGGAGATATTGATATTAATTCATTTGCCATCCATAATGGGAGATAAAAAATGTTGTTTTAACAAAATGGCAGACCATCAAAATTTTGCAATTTTTGCACTAATTTGTTTTACACCCTATATAATAAGAGTATTTAAACCTTTTCAAAAAAATTTATTCATTTGTGTAATCTGGAACAAATGATATTTTGCACAGTGCAAACCGCACAAAAAATGTCAACTTTTAAAAAAGTTACAGCTAATTGAAAATGGTGCTAAAAATTGCCTTTGCCGAACTTTTTGTTGACAAGTATTAAGCTTTTCGGCTCTATAAGATATAAAATATCGCCTTTAACTTTATTGGTTATTGTCTTTGATTGAAATATTATTGAATTCAAGCAACGTTATTATACAACTTCAAAAACAGTATCAAATGATTTATCACAAAAATCCATTGAAATATTGTAAATTATGTTTGCAGACGAACCGAGAATCAGAAAGGGCAATTTTTTATTTATTGGTTTTGACTAAAATCTATAATAAGGTGCAGAAAGTGATTTGAGAGAAGGGAAATAATAATTTCTAGGATATCGGTATAAAAGAAATAGAAATAAAAATAATTCTACTGAGTCCCGCCATTTCCCTTGTTTTATTTTATTTCCCTTACTCATCTTTCCACTTTTTCCAGAATTTTCGATATTCTGCTCCGCTACAAAGTAGGTACTATGTGTTGAAAATTGGAGGTTTTTGTATGTTCTGTTATGTTTTGTTTATTAAGAATGTCTAGAAACTTTTCCAGTATTGAATATGCTGATATTGATTTTATTTATGGTTATTCTAAGGTAACATAGCTGCGACTTTCGAAGAGTAGGTACTGAATATACAAGTATTCATGCAAATTTATTTTCGTTTTCACGAATTTGGTTTGTGCTGGTGATTCAAATTAAAATAGAAGAAATGCCCATGGTTCAATAAATATTTCTGCTTATTTTGAATTTGATACCAATCTCGATTCGTGTAGTGTAAAATAAAAATCATACATTTTTTAAAACTTCTTATAACGAAACGATTTAAGACAAATCTCCATTATTTATTGAGTTCCCTCGATCTAAAACCAGTTAAAACTAGACCACCCTGTGTAAACCAAACAATTAATTAATAATTAGATCTCTTTTTGCTTAAACTTATGATCATTAAATTTCGATTTATCAGTAATAGTGCTATACATTAGGCATTGGCGATTGGGTATGAATTGGGCACCAATATTCTTGTAGAATGAGAGATGTGATGTGAGAATGTGGATTTTGTTAGTAAGCGAATTTTAGTTTCATATTTTCCGATTTTTCATATTGAATTCAGCAAATACTAAACGACTCAACACAGGTTACATATACAGCACAATTATTTATAAATTAGTCCCATATTTATTTTAACTTTTACTAAGATATTATAATTTTAATAAAGCAAATTCAAAAGACAGTCGTTTTATTTTGCAATAATTTACTAGACATGGTTCAGGTCAGTGAATTTTAAATTACCATCGATTTAAGATTGTTTTTAAAAATACCTATTTGCGTAACATAACATTTGCCAAAATAACCCCTTTAGGATGACACCTACAACAAATTAAAGTGCTATCGGCATAGAAATTAGGTTAACAGTTATTCTCAAAAAGTTTGAGATTCTCGTTTAAATTAATCTTAACTTGTTGAGTTCGATCATACAGAAAACTTGGCCAATGGGCTCTTACACTGCAATTGAATTAAAGGTTTTTAATAGATCTAAGTATGTCAAAGTTGAATACATATTAAATATAATAATGCAATAAATTCCAATAATATATTATTCTTACAACTGCTTTAAATATTAATAAGTTGTATCAATTTCAAAAGTCCCGCCTGTTTTCCGTTAATGACGTCAAAAACGGACGGTCTTGCTATTGGTTAAACTCCAAACAAATTCGCTTGTGCACGTGATGTCATAATACTAACCTCAAAAATATGCATTTTTTTACGATTTTCGAATATGTCGCTTTTATCAAAATTTCTGCTTGGTTCCTGTACTATCAACTAAAATCTTGTTCAGCGCATTATTAATGAAGTGTTAATTGTCTTTTCTTTCTGTTCTTATTTGGGATTTACGGCCACACTTCTGAACATTACCCAGATAATCTGAAAAATATCTGGATTATTTAAAAAATAACCTTTACGCCTGTGACTTTACGTCAAAGGAACAGTTAAAGGTTGGTTTTATGACATAAAATATAATTAAAATAAAATAAAAACATTGATGTTTTGCAGACGTTTCGGAAACTTAATCTGTTTCCTTTCTCAATGCTAAATAGTCTTTCTCTTGTGTAATTCGTGAAATTACACAATTTTAATGTAAAGGTTATTTTTTAAATAATCCAGATATTTTTCAGATTATCTGGGTAATGTTCAGAAGTGTGGCCGTAAATCCCAAATAAGAACAGAAAGAAAATACAGAAAGATGCCACAAATTAGACAATATTAATTGTCTTGCTCTAATAAAATAAGATTTTTTTTTTGGTTGGAAATCCAACCTATAATTAGTCGCCTATTTCTAATAATTTACAATACTAAAACTTTATATATCTTCTGTCTGCGAGAGTTTCTAAATTTTATAATGGATCCATTTTAAAACTACAAAAATTAAAATTAAAATTGAAAATAAATTTACAAAAACAAAATCTCTAAGGTTATGTGAGTCATATGATATACACGACCTATACCAATGACTGACTATCCATTTTTGACGTCACAAATATTTAATGGATTAATTATTTCGGTTTGAAAATATTTTTTTGGCCTTAAATGAAAAAAACTAGCAAAAAGAAAAAATACGTCAGAGCTATTTTAAAAAACACTATAGTCTGGTATTATTTGCAAAATTTCGAGGAAGACCCCATGGTAACTTAATATTTGATGATATAATAATGGAGTGCACGCGGCTGAAAAGTTTTTGAATTTTTGAATTTTTAAAAAATTAAGTAATATCGTTGATTGAAGTTATCCTCACTTTTTTTTTTATTTATTTCATTCTCATTTCATTTCATTTATTATCCTTATCAATTACATAAGTAATATTACATGAGAAGGGCACCTAAATTTTAAAATTTGTATTGTGCCCTGTAATGTTTCAATACTAAGACACCTAAGTAATATTAATTACAATGAAATGAATTAACAATAAATTCTATTATAAATTAACAAAATACTGCAAGAAAACCTGTATAACAAGGAAGAGCAAACAATTTGCAAATGTAAGAGTTATAAAACCTTACATAGAAGACGCATAAAAAATAAATATGATTGAGATGGACTGACTACAAACCTTAATTTTTTATTTTTATTATTTTTTTTTATCACAAGTTGAGTCTAATATACTCTCTGGCTAGACAGATAATTTTTTTAATATTTGTAACACCTCTGATATAGCCTGGAAGTTTATTGTAAAATTTGGGACCTGCATAATCGATAAAATGTTGACATACTTTTAGTAAATATTTTTTGTCCAATAAGAGAATTTGCTATTGTTCTGGTATGGTATGAATGTTTAATATAATGTTTATCATTTTTGTGAATAAAAATACAAGAAGAGCAAACAATTTGCAAAAGAGTTATAAAACCTTACATAGAAGACGCATAAAAAATAAATATGATTGAGATGGACTGACTACAAACCTTAATTTTTTTTTTTTATTATTTTTTTTTATCACAAGTTGAGTCTAATATACTCTCTGGCTAGACAGATAATTTTTTTAATATTTGTAACACCTCTGATATAGCCTGGAAGTTTATTGTAAAATTTGGGACCTGCATAATCGATAAAATGTTGACATATACTTTTAGTAAATATTTTTTGTCCAATAAGAGAATTTGCTATTGTTCTGGTATGGTATGAATGTTTAATATAATGTTTATCATTTTTGTGAATAAAAATACAACTTTGTAGAGCATATGTAGATTTAATATTTAATAAATTTGTTTCGGCATATAGCTTCTTTGTAGGATATCCTCTTAACTTTTTTGACATTACTTTAATAATATAGTTTTGACAAATTTCTAAAGTTTTTAATATACTATTATATAATCCACCCCATATAATAATGCCATAACTTATAATTGATTCCGCCAAGGCTTTGTATATTATAGTTAGTTGTTTTATATTCAACACTTGACTTATATTATAAAAAACTGGAATCAAAGATCGAAGTTTAGTCGCTATAAATTCTACATGGTGTCTCCACCTCAGATGCTGATCTATAATAACACCTAAGTATTTAATTTTATCAACACAGTCAATATTTATACTACAGAAACAGTTGTTATAATTATTGCAATAATTTTTATGTAAAATTATATTATTAAATGTGTTATTGCCAGCACCTGTGGGAGAGAAAGAAGTAAATTTAGTTTTTAAATAATTTAGAGTCAAAAAACTTCGATCTCGCCATTTCTGCATAATACTAAGTCCTACAGAGCTTTGTTTGTTAACTGAATCCCAATCTTCGCCATTAAATAATAGTACAGTATCATCTGCATAAGAAATTATTTTAAAATTATTATTTTTTAAAGCTGCTATACTATTTAAATAAATTAGGAATAAGATAGGTTCAAGCACTGTGCCTTGCGGTACACCTATTCCAACTATACTTTATTGATAATTATAAATATCATAACATTACAACATCTTCACAATAACTTAGTAGCACATAATACGTTAGTTACAATATATTATAATACTTTGGTTACCATATCATAATACCCTAGATACGAATTTTATGTTAAAACTATTATTTATAAACATTGACGTGAATATTTTGACAGTTCTCAAATACGATAAAGCTTTGAATGTAACTCGATTATTAGCGATTTAAACCATCTCGGACAATGCCAGGCGACGTCCTCGATTATTATAAATCGCATAATAATCTCGTTACATTAATAGCATGATACTAAAACAGGTTTTAGTATCATGATTAATAGCTATTAATGTGACATCCCTTATTCCTATTTTTTCAAGTCTGTCAATTAGTAAATTATGAGAAACAGTGTCAAAGGCCTTGGCGAGGTCTAAAAATATAGCTATGCATTTTTTGTTTTCATTCATGCTATTATTGATAAAATTTATTAACTCATATATGTATAGCCATTTCTGTATTTTTTCCTTCTCTGAATCCATATTGTGCATCAGACAATAAATTGTATTTTTCTAAAAATGTAATAACTCTTTCTTGATGCATTTTTCAAATATTTTCGCAACATTATTAATTATCGAAATAGGTCTATAGTTAGCAACATTTGTATGATCTCCAGATTTATAAATTGGTACAACTACCGATTGTTTGAAATGTGATGGCACAATACCCGTAGAAAATATTGAGTTTATAATGTGTAGTAATGGAAGAGTTATAAATTTATGAATTGTTTTTAGGACATTAGCAGATATACCTTCCATACCGGAACTACACTTATTTTTCAATGATCCAATGATACTAATTATTTCATTCTGATCTATAGGATATAGTACCATGGAAACCGGTGTATCTACAACATTAATTAAAAAATCATTATTATCATTATTAATTTTTTTAGCCATTTCCAAACCTACATTTAAAAAATAATTATTAAATATGTCAGCTTTTATTTTATCATCCTGTATAATATCATTCTTATCGTTAGTAATGTTAATTTGTTGCAAACTATTTTTATTTATATTTATGATTTCTTTGATTATTTTCCATGTTTTTTTACCATCCGACTTCGCATCCACTAATAAATCAGTATAATATGATATTTTTGAATTTTTTATTATTTTGTTCAACTTATTCCTATATTTTTTATAATTTTCAACTAATTCTTTGTTATATTTGTTTTTTAATTTCTTTTTAAGTTTGTCCCTTGTATTAATGGATTTCATGATACCTACAGTTATCCACGGCTTTAATTTTTTATATTTAAATGATTTAGTAATTTCTGTTGTAGATAAGTTTATGCAGTTTTTTAAAATAAATATAAAATTGTTGCATGCTAAATCTCGGTCATACCGAGTTCCATGTTTCCTTTTCGAGTAAAGTTATCAGTTTGTGTTCGTTTAATTTCTTAATAATATTTGTATAACTTTTTTGTTCAACATTTTTTTATGCATATATATTAAGTAATATAGGAAAATGATCTGTAATGTTATATTCCAATATCATAGATTTACAAAAAAATTTTGAATTATTTAATTTTTTTACAAATATGTGATCTATACAGGTGCTTATTTGATCCGATACTCTTGTTGGTTTAGTAATGTAAGGAATAAATCCCATTCCTCCCAATAGATTTAAATAACTGTTAATTATGATATCATTTTTTTGTAATATATTTAAATTTTATATCACCTATAAAGATTTCGATCGTATTATGGGCTTTATATGTATCATAATAAGCTTCCAAATCCGTCAGAAATGTAATCGAGTCAGACGAAGGGGACCTATAAAGACTAGTTATGCAAATATTATTTTCATTACAATTGATTGTAGTCCGAGAAATTTTAACAGTATTATACGTTACATGTTCCACATTTGCATTAATATTATTTCTTAAATATATTATCATCCCATCATTTTGGTTTAATTTTGAGTTATTATAATGCATTTCAAATTCAGATATATTAAGATATTTAGTAGAATTTATCTGCCAGGTTTTAGAGAGTATAACAACATAAACTTTTTGTCCAAGTGTTTCTAAAAGAATAACTAGATCATCAAAATTTTTATTAATACTTCTGATGTTTAGGTGCAATATATTTATGCCTATTTTCTCCTTTAGTTCTATCATTTGGTTTTTACATTTATCAGCATCACAGACAAATGTGTCAATTTCAGCCTCATTCTCAATCAAATTAATTATGTCCACAGCTGCCATGTTTACTCTTCTCTACAATAACTACTGCAAAAATACAAAAATATAAGATTAACAAAGTGCTCCTAATTTATTTTATTATTATTAATTTTTATTTATTTTTTTTTATTATTATTATTATTTTAAATCAAAAATGTAACATGGTATAATATGTAACTAAACATATTCACATGACTAAATACAATAATACGTTTTTTTTTAAATGTTTAATAAGAGTATAATAATTTAAATGCATTATTATCAATTTTTTATACAACTTGGTATTTATCCTGAATCAGTACGTAAAGGCTCCTCTTCAATTTCTTCATTAAATACAATCGTTCTCTCAGCTGTATTCACAAAAGTTATTCCATGTATTTGTCCATGTATTTTTAAAACCAAATTTTTGACAAGCCTTGTTGTATGTTTTGAGATTTTCTGTCGATAAATCTTCTTTAATTGAAACTCCAGTTCCTTTTAATTCCTTTTTGTTATTAAACACATTAAATTTATTTTGAATGTTTACAAATCTTATCAGTATTGGTCTGTTTTTTCCGTTCTCTACTTTACCAATTTCTAAAATAAATTGTTTCGTTACAACCATTTTCAAATAAACTTTGTTGCTTTGTTTATTTGAGTTACTCCAGTTTTTTTACACTTTCAAATTGTATTAAATTTTATATAATACTATTACAAACAATAATTGGCACTGTAACTAGATTTAATAACTATGATTTTTAATTTATATTATATTCTGCAGCAGCACTAAACCGTCTTACTCAGTTGCCGCCATTTTTTATTTCAACATTATATTTTAACATTATCTTAAAATATCCCTAAAACAGATCCAAATTCGGGTATCTTGAATAGTAGTACATAAGAGTAAAATACCCGTCAAATTCAAGAGCATAATATATTCTTTACGTCAAAAAAACAAAATATTCCCATGATTGGAAACATTTCTTCCGATTTATCGAAATGAGGCAATTTTGAATATAAAGTACTAAAAAATATTATAGACATAATATAATATTATTACTTAGATGATATAAGACGAATTTAAGAATTACCTTTTGTGTAAACAATTTTTTTTGAAAATTATTAATTAATTTGAATTTAATTATTTTCTTTCTCA
This sequence comes from Rhagium mordax, assembly GCA_963680705.1. NCBI lineage: Eukaryota > Metazoa > Arthropoda > Insecta > Coleoptera > Cerambycidae > Rhagium > Rhagium mordax. The sequence goes on from OY796658.1 coordinate 68,211,086, forward strand.
AAGATATAAATTTCTTGATGAGAATCTGTCATGCCTGTGTTGAATATTCACTTTATATTATTAATTAAGCTATTAACCAATGCGTAATTTTAGATGGCTCATCCTATGATAATGTGTTTAGTTCTAACGAAATTCGTATATTCTGTTAAAAAAATTACTCTAAAAATCCAGTTATGCTACGTTATTACCTCGCCCTTATTTTATTTGAAAGCTTCGTAAAGAGTCATCCAGACAAGGAACTAAAATAATCAATACCAGTATTACCTTACCAGTTGATATTATATTTATACATAATCTACAGGAATAATCCAGTACAGGACTTGCCAGATTGTTACACCAACAAAAATGTATTCGGAAGTTTTAAATTTTCCAAAATTAATAACGAACTTCAGTATGAACTTCACACGGTGGAATATGGGATGTCCTTTACGTTTTATTGTCAATAATTTATGGAACTGGGGTCAGTCGTCTGTGTCAGAAAATCAGTATTGGTAAAATATTCCAAAAAGGTTCTAAAAAAACGTCGTCTGGTTAGCAATGTTTTAGCGCTCCAAGCAAATACCTAAAATAGCGCCTCTTTTGAACTTATTTTATTTTACGTAATATAATGGAGAAGCTTAGTGCCCCTCAAGCTTTGGGTCCTTGGCACTTACCTTGTTGCGTTGCCAATGCATTGCTCTGACATTGCCTAGCTTAGGGATGACGTTTATTGAGACAGTTAAATGAAAAAAACGTTGCCAATTATGGGATCAGAACTTCCTTACCGTATGGTGGAGTTTATAATAAAAGTAACGTTTGACGTATTCATGAAAAAATTTTTGAAAATTTTTTTTTTAGGTTTTGCTCATCAACGAACTCAATCTTTTTCTTGGCCTCTAGATCGTGTGTACCAAATTTGAAAACTGTGATAATACAATTCTGAATGTAAAAAACTGTATTTATTTACCTTTTATTACAACACAATTATTGTCACACAAGCAATGAAAAATTTATGTTGTCCTTGGCACTTACCTTGTTGCGTTGCCAATGCATTGCTCTGACTTTGCCTAGCTTAGGGATGACGTTTATTGAGACAGTTAAATGAAAAAAACCGTTGCCAATTATGGGATCAGAACTTCCTCATCGTATGGTGGAGTTTATAATAAAAGTAACGTTTGACGTATTCGTGAAAAAATTTTTGAAAATTTTTTTTTTATGTTTTGCTCATCAACGAACTTAATCTTTTTCTTGGCCTCTAGATCGTGTGTACCAAATTTGAAAACTGTATCTTTATTTTAAGTGACATTAGGAAATGTCATAATTATTTTTCAAATCAGAATAATTTTTTGTAAGAAAATCATTATTTTTAGCAATTATAATAGTGATAATACAATTCTGAATGTAAAAAACTGTATTTATTTACCTTTTATTACAACACAATTATTGTCACAAGCAATGAAAAATTTATGTTTACGTTTATCCGTTACTTCAGCCACCTACAAAAAATCGTACAATAATGCATTACTTTAATGACTATCTCTCGGACTATCTCTATCACTTTAATGCCGATTTTGGGGTACTTTAATGCCGATTTTTAAAAAAATAACTTTTTATAGGGAATTTGATAAGGAATTAAAAACGTCATATGACTCATATGAACTTTTTGCGAAAATCGATAATTTTTGAGATAATTGCGAAAAATTCATTTCGCCATCTACCACCCCAACCCCTCTGTAAACCGCCCTATACTGTTCAGAATATTAATTAATAAGTAAAATAATCTAAACAGTTTCACCCAGAAATTCAACGGCCCATAATCAAAGCCAAAGTCTATTTTTATCGTACTTGATGGGAAGGAAGAGACGCCACTTTGTAAAAGAATGTGTATGTTAATTGACTTCTTTGCCAAGGGTAGTTTTGTGGTGTTAAGAGGTAAACTTTATCGAGAAAACCAGGGCAGAGATTTTATTTAGTGACGTCAATTTTCACAAAAAAAAAGAAATACATAACGGCGACGACGGAAAAACAATGATGAATTAGCAGAAAGACCATTTTGTATTTGTCGGTTGCATAATATGCTGGCATAAAAATAAATTTTTATCAGTAATTGATGTTTTTTTTTTTATTTTACTGCCGTCTGTCTTTTATACGGCACTGTTCTCCAGAGTGGCGTACTTAGACTTGAACCTTGGGGGGGATATAAAAAATAATTTTTCAAAAAACATTTATTATTGAAAATTATAATAATTATAAGCATTACAAAATAAAATCTAAGCGCCTCGGCCTGGAAAGAAAAGAGAAGATACAACATATGGCGTTTTCGATTAGCAGAACAAGTGCGTAGTGAGTAAATTTGTGTCTTTGTCTATAATATAAAAGAAAAAGATAAAAATATATTTTTTTACACTAGTTTGCTATCACGCTATTACAGTTGGTGGATCTTTTAGTTTTGCCATGGGATGGGGGATATATCCCCTGTATCCCCCGTAAATGCGTCACTGGTTCTCTATAACCATATTAATCTTTATTAAAACTGTTCACACTTTTTTCACCAAGAACTTGTAATCGTGGTCATATTTAATATGTATACTAACTAAAAAGAAAGAGAACTGTAAAACATTAATAGTAAAAAAACATTTTTAAAAACAAGATTTTATTTAAATGCTCTAAACAGAAGAAAATAAACTTAAAATTAAATCAAACCCATCAATTTATTACATTATACAATTTATATGATATAAAAGCTTGTCGCGAGAGTTTAATATTGTATTCTTGTTTATTTACCTAGGCAAATCTCGCGACAAGCTTTTATATCATATAAATTGTATAATGTAATAAATTGATGGGTTTGATTTAATTTTAAGTTTATTTTCTTCTTTTTAGAGCATTTAAATAAAAGCTTGTTTTTAAAAATGTTTTTTTACTATTAATTTATTTTTTATTTTTTAGTTTTTTTCGTATTCTTTTCGTATTCTTCTCAGCAAACCCTTTCATTTGATACCCATATTATGATGGTAGATACAAAAATTTTGTCCGCCATCTTGTGGCGTCCGCCATATTGAGTTTAGTGTGATGTCATTTTATATTTCGCATTCTTCTCAGCAAACCCTTTTAATTGATACCCATATCATGGGGGTGCATAAAAAATAACTAGCCCGCCATCTTGCGGCGTCCGCCATATTGAATTTAGTGTGACGTCATTTTATATTTCGTATTTTTCTCAGCAAACCCTTTCAATTGATACCCATATGATGGGGGTGCATAAAAAATAACTAGTCCGCCATCTTGCGGCGTCCGCCATATTGGATTTAGAATGACGTCACTTAGCTAAACATGCATTGTCATCCAAACTAAACGTGTATGCAAAATTTCAGCTCAATCGGTTGGTGATAACTATTTTAAAATTCAGTTGCAAGATTTGACCTAAACAAACAAACTGACATACATACATTGCAAGTTAAATAAAAGCTTGTAAAAAAATAAATATCGGGAACTCGAAGTCAATATTATCTGCACTTGCTGTGCCAACCCTGATCCTGATAACCTTTTGGACAAAATATATCATAACATCAAGCACATTGCCCTTTGAACTTAAAAATAAACGAACTTCCCAACGTTATTGATTTTTGGGAAAAATATGATTCTATGTGTATATAATATTAAATACCTGCCAAGGTACTTATTCAACTAGCCAATTTCATAACAAACAATAATCATTAGTAAAATCGTAAAATCACTTTACTTTCTAAATATAGGTACCTAAGGAAGATAGGTTACTCATATCAATATTACCACAATACTAGGCAAGCAGCATTACACGTTCATTCAATGGGCAATACAAACAAATAACGGTCCTCTATAAATATATGTCCAGTACCAGTTATTGGCGACCCAGAGCTAGTTGTTTATAAACCCGGCAACACGGCAAAGACACGCTAGAGCCTCGCCTACCTGGATGATTAAGAAAGAATGCAAACGTAAACGTGAGTTATTGCGGTGTGTGTGAAGGTGGCATTTAATTTTGTGTTTCGTGTGTTTACTGTAAGAATTATTTAAAACATTTCAAAATGACTGTGTCCAGGCCATATCCCCAACGTGATTATTATAAATGGAAGATTTATAATAAAGGAGAAGGAACTGTACTAGGAAGAACACCTAGAGGTTTGGGTATGTCCGTTTGTTTACAATCATTAAGAAAGTCCTGCGCAAAATAACGGCGCAGCATGTTTAGCAGGTATTTAATGGAAAAGAAAACATGGACAATTAACAGCTGGTTAATCTATGAATATTACTCACTCATTTATTCACGCAATTAATTTAGATAAAATCTTATATACCTACTTACTTATTTAAGGGGTGGTCACGTTACTGAATATTTAGTAACAAAAAGGTTTCAATAGAAGTTGAGATCATAAATAGATCAGTTACCTATATGAAAGTGAACAACCAATTTCTTTTAAACAATTCAGGCTTTCCGCATTATTCTTATTCACCTGTTAATTTTCTCAATTCGTTACGACGCGACGTTGCCAATGTGTTAGAGATTTTCGAAAAAATTGACATTATTAGCAGACCTCACTAATAAAGGCTGAATAGCATGAATCACATATTAATTGATAATTATAAACATATTTATTCTGTAAATTGCTCGGTAAATTGTTGACGTATGATGTATTTTGTCGGACATTTTTAGGTTGAACCGTTAAGTGAAAATATTATTATTATTAACGCAACGGTTGAACTTATTTATACGGTGTTTTGCCGTTTTGGAAAAAAAATCAGAACTGGATTTTTTAAAATAGAAGATGAAATATACACTGTATGTACAATTTTTTCAACGTCAAATACTATCATATTTGATGAACGATTTTGTATTTAAAATTTGCCTCCACCACTAGGTCGGATACCTCTTAAATGTGTTTGTAATAATAACAATAATATAAAATGATGGTTGCTATGGTGAGAGTCCTGTAAAAGTTTTACAGGCCGCTCACCATAGCAACCGAGTGTTTGTATTCTTTAAAACTATATAATAGGTAACTTGACATATTTTGACGTTTAGTTGAAAATATGACAGTTGTTTAATGGAATTTCGAAATGACGATTGCGAATTAATGGAACAAAACTGTGTACTGTGTCCGTTTTAAAAAACACATTGTACGTAACACGTCCTAAAAGTGCATTTACTGGACTCGCCTGCGGCTCGCCCTGGAAATTGCCTACTCGTCCAGTATAATGCCACTTTCAGGACTTGTTACGTAAACTACTATTATTGCGTATGAAAAGAAAACACATTTTACACACAAATGAAAGATTTAGCCTAAACCATTTTCTACCTCCTCAAGTAGGTTTAGAAACAAATAGGTATTTACGAGGGTATTTATGTACCTACTTCGAGACCTACTTACAGTCCTACTTACGTACATTATACATATAATAACAAAATAATTTTTTTAGAATCATTTTTAAGTTTTTACCGAGGTTTTTACAATTGAACAAGAAGAAAAAATTAAAGGTTTGTTATTCAAAAAAATTGAAAATACATAAAATTATGAGCAAAATTGTAATAATATTCTTAGTCCAAGAAAAATCGACATCTAACATGGAAAAAAATTGTAACGTGCGAAAACAGTATTTTTACAAATATCATGAAAACGGTGAATTTCTCGAAAAAGAATATAATGTACTCGATAATGTTCTAATTTGTAGCTGAGATAATTTACAACAAAAACCATTTTAACAGATTTTTTGTAGGAGAAATCGTTCACGAGATATAGCGCTCCGAAGAATTCTCGTGTAGTGGAAGACCAGACCCTCTGAATTCGACACCCTCTATACAACTCGCGAACACCCACCTAAAAAATAGGTATCTGATGTAAAATAACCTGCTAAACTTGATTTTTGAGTTCGCTCGCTGATTTGAGATTGCCAAAATGACCGAATTGGCAATTTTCTAAAAATACTATAAATTATATGTTAATTTTTATTTTTCACATAACACATCATATATTTTTTATTTTACTTCAGACTAATTTGAATTTTTTACATAATATTCCCTAAATATTCTTTGATATGTTGGAAGTAAAAAACTTCACCTAAAAAATAATTAGTTTGCCAAAAAAAAATAATTCCTTTTCTTTGACACAAAATCTTTAAAATTTGCATAGGAAAATGTCCGATCGAGGTATCTTTTTTATTTCTGAAGTTAGGTGCCTACTATAAGCGAAGAAAATGTTCCCAACGAACTAAATAAAATTTTTTATAAAGAACTTTTTTTGAAATTTTGCCCCGTGATCGAGATATTCATTGTTGTTTCAGCGTTTTAGAATGCGCGCCACTATGAACCGGCCGCAATCACCTCTACAGCTAAGCGCAGAGGCACATGCCGGGGCTACATTGTATTAGTCATTGAGGTGTTGAGCACCGTATTTAGAATTACATTTTCTAGATGCATGTGCATGGATTTGGAAAATTTCACATTTTTTCGATTTTTCTTTTTAATTTTTCCGGCCTATTCAAATATGCATGCACACAGCCCTAGATTATATAATTCTACATCATAAAAATTTGAAACGATTCCGATGAATAGTAACGAAAATACGAATTTTCAAAAATATGTTGGGTAGGTACCTTATTATCCCCTTAACTCAATATAATTAAATGCTTTTTACTAAGTTTAAAATAAGAATAAAGTGATTGACAAAAAATAATTTTATTGTAAAAAAGCGTGGGGTGCATGATATCAATAATTGTTATAGATATTTCATTGGTAGCTATTGATTAAAGTAGAGTTAGCACCCCACGCTTTTTTACAATAAAATTATTTTTTGTCAATCACTTTATTCTTATTTTAAACTTAGTAAAAAGCATTTAATTATATTGAGTTAGTGGAATATTTATCATTGTTGGACAAAATCTTAATAGATAAACATATTTTTTACTTTTTAGTTCGGTTTCCCTTAGTTAAGTATTCGATAAAGAAGGATAACATTTACCGTCATTCTGTAGATGACATATGCTTAACCTGTAATAGTACATTATACTGTAAAGGAGAGAAATGCGTTATTTTGGCAGAGGTGCAATTTGAAGCCCGAGGGCGAAGCCCGAGGGCTACAATGCGCCGAGGACAAAATAGCATCTCTCCCGAATGGTATATACTATTTTTTCCACGGTCTCATTAACTTAAAAACACATATTTTGTCATTATGAAGTAAGTAGCACCAGAATTATTGTATTTGGATTTGAGCATTCATTTAGTAGTCGTTGAGTTATTGTCATAACTACAAAATAAACAAACAAAAAGAATTGTCAAATTAAGGTGCTAGTTTGGTTTAGTTTAAAGTTTGTTTAGTGCACAATGAATAATTGTGAGTCGGAAGAGATTGTGGAGGCTGCAAATATTGCAATAAGCAATTTGCTGCCTACGAAGTCAAGATCTTTATACGATATAGCCTACAATCGGTTCAAAAAGTGGTGCGCCGAGAAAAATGTTCAAGTATACAGCGAGAATGTTTTGTTGGCATACTTCAGTGAAAATGCAAAGAATTATAAGTCTTCCACATTATGGGCGCAATATTCTATGGTTAAGTCATGCTTGATAATTTACGACAACATAGATATAAGCAAATTCCCCAAACTGATCGCATTTTTGAAAAGAACCGGTGACGGATATCAAGCGAAAAAATCGAAAATATTGACAAAGGGAGAAATCGACCGTTTTCTATCAAGTGCAGGTGACAAAGAATTCTTAATGATTAAGGTAAGATTACTTTTGTTGTTAGGTATTTCAATTATTAAGTATTTTGATTTTTTATAGGTTGGAATAATTCTGGGGATTGCCGGAGCTTGTCGAACTGATGAACTAGTCAATTTAACTGTAGATGATATTGAGGATGTAGGCTCTTCCTTGATTGTAAAAATTCCAAACACTAAGACAAAGATTCCACGAACCTTTGTGGTTACCGATGTGGGAAATATGCTTGAATTGTTTCGAAAATACCTGTCCCTTCGTCCTCCCCACGTCAAGCATAAGCGCCTTTTTTTGTACTACAAAGCAGGAAAATGTAGTTCGCAGCCAGTTGGCAAGAATACCATGGGAAAAATTCCTAGTGTAGTAGCTTCGTATTTAAAATTACCTGATGTTGCATGTTATGCTGGTCACTGCTTACGAAGATCTTCAGCGACATTACTGGCAGATGCTGGTGTGGATATCACGACAATAAAGCGTCATGCTGGTTGGAAATCAACGACAGTCGCTGAGGGTTATGTCGAGAACTCCATTGCAAATAAGACCAAAATTGCTAATCAGGTTTTAGTAGGTACCACCACTAGCGCAATCACAAAAACTGTAAATGTAAGCGAAAGTAATATTCCTTCTAATATTAATTTTGAAAATTGTACGAATGTAACATTTAATTTAAATGTCAATAAATAATTTCAATGTTATCTTTTTTTTTTTCATGAAAACCGTTCTCCATAATGTAAACTCCCTTGGGAGCATTATACTCCCTTGGGAATAATCGACTATTTCTGTTTTAATTTTGATGTCATAGAAACTGATTTCTACTCCCGGCCGTGGAAAAAAGTATGTTAAGTATTTTGTAAAAAGAGCATTTCTCAATGTGCTATTTACAAGACAGCCTACCAAATTAAGCCTAGAAATATTTTAGATTTTGGATGGTACCTAAAGAAAGAAATCTTATTTCCAAAGATGATTTCAAAAACCCCAAAACCAAATTTTATTGAGTTAACTCCATTTTGTAAATGTAAATTTTATACCTCCTAGTACAAACTGCAAGTGCAGCAAAGCAAACGTGCAATGTAACATAAGTTGTTTATGCGAAGGAAAATGTAATCTTTCACCCACTTGCTGTTATGATTAATAAAAATATATTTTTTAATGTGAATATTTCGAAATCTACATAGTTTTATAATATTTGATTGCAAATAAATAATCCTAACTCTCTTGATCGCTTAACCGACACGACAGCTGGGCGACGTTAATAGAAGATATGATATGTGATGTGGCCGAATTGCGCGGCAGAATTCAACAACGCCATTATTTGATAAGTATTATCTCGTTACATGAGCCAAATTTCAAAAAAAACTTTTTATGAAAAAGTTTGTTTAAAATATAAGGAACATTTTTCTCGCTTATACTATAACTCTATCTTTGAAAATAAAAAAGTTACCTCGATCGAGTATTTTTCAATGCAAATTTTAAAAATCCGCGGCAAAAGAAGGGAATTATATTTTTTTTAGCCACTACATTATTACCTACACTATATTTTTTTGCCGTCGGCCTGTTTAAGAATATTGGAGGGATATTGTGTAAAATATTGGTCTAAATCGGAATTCAAATAAAAAAGATATGATGTGTTATGTGCAAAATAAAAATTAACACCTAATTTTATTTTTTTTTTTAAATTTGCGAATTGACCGATTTGGCAATCTCAAATTAACGGGCGAACTCAAAAATCAAATGTAGTAGGTCATTTTACATGATATAATATGTTTTTAGGTGGGTGTTCGCGAGTTGTATAGACTACTTTTAAAATGCTTCCTAGAGATTGGCTGCTCTCCGACTAGTGGAGATTTCGAAAAAAATGGCCGACGGTTTCTGATCGATAGACGTCAAAATCGCCTCTTTTCTTCACATTTCCTGAACCGAAAACCGTAGCACGACCGAGCGATTCACGATAGTTCTAAGTTGGATCCTCTACCTTGGATTTCTTGTCAAAATGGTCCTCCTGACGGCGGTTTTCCGTTTGTAAATAGCGTTTGAAGTACATATTCGTGTTTTCGCAATTTTTTCAATTTTCTAAAACATGTCCCTCTTCCGAGCCTAATAACTCGCGGCTCCTTCGAGATGGACGGACGGAACATTTTTTTCTGAAAACTAGATGAAATTTAGAGGCTAGGCCAAATCGTTTTCCTCGATTTTGCTTCCTAAGAAAATTATGATTTTTCTGAAAGGAGCGATTTTTTTCGGATGTTAGCGAATTTTCCGACACGTACCCTTTAGAAATGTATGTATGATTCACCGTTTTCATGATATTTGCAAAAATAGGTACTGTTTTCGCAACCTTCGGTCCCGCGTAATTGACCTCGCGGTGGTCAAATCGATAAGGAACTCTCACACATTATTAAGAACCATTAGACTTGTGGATGCAAAAATTTAGCCCGTTACAATTTTTTTCCAACTTGCTATATTTTTATGTCGATTTTTCTTGAACTACCATATGCGAATAAATTAACGTTTTGATTAATTTTAGTCATTAAGTAAATAAATAATATAAAAAGGCGCAACCGTCAAGGGGCCGAGATTTTAGTATTGTATTTTTTTGCCAATAGCTTCAGGATTGTTATCAATTTTTAGTGTTACGGGAAGGTATTTGTAATTCGGTTGCATAGCTCTAAATATTGTAGATAATTCTGTAGTTTTTGCCAAAAAAAAAAACAACACTAAAATCTCGGCCCCTCGACAGTTGCGTTTTTTTATATTATTTGTTTACTCAATGTTTTAGTTTCACGTCTTAATTTAGTTGTAATTTAAATTTGTATGAAGATTTTAATTTAAGAAATGTAATCTTGAAATATGTATAATCAATATGCTTCTCAACCGTCAGACGATTATCCAGCTTATATTAATTTGACTCGTTAATCACAGCTCCACGAGAAAAAAATTCTGTGCAAAACATGAAACCATAATATTCCCGAGAATATTCCCATATATTTGGCATCAGAATTGTTCTAGCAGCTCACAATTAATTTTTTTCTGACATAATGTAGGTTAGGTACTATGCAATTTGAACCATAGAATATTACATCAGAATTGTTCTAACAAATCACAGTCTTTTTCTAACCTCAAAAAATGGCTCAAAATCATCAATCATCTGACGCTCGATCTGACGTTAAAAAAAATGTTATTTGCTAGAACAATAATTCTGATGTCATATTTGTATTTTACGGCTCAAAGTACGTAAGATTACCTTATTTCAGATATTTTTTAAATATTCGTTACCTACTTTGCCATTCTTGCAATTGAGATCTTTGGTGATTTTTAGCCAATTTTTGATAGGTATTAGAAAAAAATTGCGATTGTTAGAACAATTCTGATGTCATATTCGTATTCTACGGCTCAAAATACATGGGAATATCATGTTTTCATGTTATGCACAATATTTTTTTTATGGAGCTGTAACTAAAAATAACTATTTTCTGCCTTTCATAATGCCACTGCCCACTGTTTTGTTTGAGTTAATACACAGCCCAAAATCTTTATGGAGATATTATACTCGGTATAATAATAGATCCTCAGTTGTCATTCAATCTGTTTGCTAGTTATTTGTGCAAAAAAATTGGTAAAAAGGTTGGATATTTTTATAGAATATCAAGTAATGTGTCACAATGGGCAAAAAAAGTAATTTTTAATACAATTATATTACCACATTTTACATACTGTGCATCACTACTATTATCGGCAAATAAAACAGAGATCAGCAAATTACAAATATTACAGAATAAAGGTATGCGTATAATTCTAAATTGTGACAGAACAACCCATATAAAAGATATGTTACTACAGTTAAACTGGTTAACTGTTTGGCAAATAATTGAAAAAGCTAATTTAATTCTTATTTTCAAAATAAAAATTGGTAAAGCTCCTCAATATTTTAATAATTTTCTAACAGCAAGGTCTGAACTAAATTCATATCCAATAAGATCAGGTGATAATTATCATATTGAAGTGCAAAATTCATCTAAATATTTATTTAATGAAGGTCTACGTCTTTTCAACGGTTTGCCACAAGAGTTAAAACAATGGGAAAATATTAATATTTTTTCTAAAAAACTGTTAAAACTATATCTTACAAAAAATTGTTAAAACCGAGATTAAAACTGTGCTTATCTATGTAGTTTTAATTTAGCTTATAGTGATTTATTGCAAATTGTAAAAAAAATTGTTATTTCTTTTACTAGCAATACTGCTAAATAAAAAGGTTTATTATTATTATTATTATTATTATTATATTATTATATAAATCAAAGTTGATGTTTACTCGAGTGTTTACTATATCAATTTATAATAGAAAAAAAATTGTAAAAAAAATTCTATATCAATATTACTTATTGACATACACAATTCGAAATCTTCAGCATATAGATGCAGATATTATTACCCTGTAGAACACCTGAAGATGTTTCGCTTATGGAAGAGCAGTAATTGCCATCAATTATAATTTTTTGAGACCTACCTGTAATATAACATCCGAGAAAACATCTTAACGAATGTAGAGCTTCATTTGCGAAACTGATGAATGTTAATTTTGCGAGAAGTAGCTAGAAGTTTACGAAATGCTTCCAGTAAGATTAAAATAGAAGGTAATGATTTATTCATTGCTGCACCTAATACTATGTCGCCTATAACTTTCAGGAGTGCCATGTGCGTTTCGGGCAGGATGGCGTGACGTTCTAAATACTCTTGTACTAAGACTAAGCTTGGTAAACAAATATTCATTATCGAAAGGTTTTTGACAAAATTAATATTGGCGTTTAGCATATTGTGCCCTTCCTAGACTTCTTCTAATTTAAATATTTCGTTGAGTTTCTCGTCGAATAAAATTACACATCAATCACATTAGTGGTGTTATTTGACGGCGCTCCTGAATAATTGATGTTCTGAGGTCCTCTAAATTATCAAGTTTAGTAGCATAAACTTTGGTTGTCCCCGAAGAAAGAAATCTACTAGTGTTATACCTGGACATCTGGCCGACCAGTCGATTGCACCCGAGATTGCACCTCTTCTACCGATCCATCTATCATCTTTGATCCAAATATTGCATAATGGAGGATCATGAAAATCTATATAATTCTGTTAATGCGCAATGATGGTAAAAATAAACTAAAGTATAACCATTTTTAACAAAATAGAATCATTAACAAGTTCAACCAGAAATCCTTCCTAAAATTGGTAAATGAGTTTTGTTGCCAAAGAATGGTGAAACTACGGCCGATAATGATCAACATCAGGTTTTTGGCTCCTTGTAGAAAAGTATTCGCCCTTTCTTCGGAGTTGAATATTTTGAATAATTGATGTTTCAATCGCCTTGTCGTAGTCTCCTTTATAAACGTCAAGAATTTAAAATATACAACACAAAAGAGAATTCGAACAACTATGAGTCTATCAGTTGTTAATTTACATTCAGTTCCCGCGCGCCTCGCCGCCTGGAAGACCGTCTGACAATGATAATAAATATTAATTAACACAAAATATTTGCTTCCTATATTTAGGCGGCAGTATCTACAAAAGTGGTATTGTAATAATTATGTTTCCTTTCAAGTTTCATTTTTCTATTTCTGTTAGTTGATGTTGATATAACCTACTTATATGTATTCGTGTACTTACACGTAAGTCGGAATGATATCACAATTAAATGATGGTGAATTGTGACGATAAAATCTTTGTATTTAGTATTTCCAGTCGTTTTGTGGATCAACTGGTTCCGGTAGATACATTTTGTGAATTTACTATTTGTACGTGTGTCTCGAGGTGTGTCTCACTTTTCAACGCTGGAACCCTCGCACATCGGCTATTTATTGATCGATTTCATTATTTCCTCGATTATTTCATTAAAATTTCGCATAGTTCATTTGTTTCAGGTTTTGATTAAACTGCAAAACATTTTCTAAATTTCTTTACGCTTAGGTACTTTGATCAAAAAAAAAATCAGAAAAATCAGGATGTTATATCAACGATTGAGATAGAGTAGTGTTTATTTTTCCAAAAAAAGAGCCAACATTCCGAATTCCGAATATTCATTTGTTATAATTTTATTTATAAAGTGTGTCTAATGCTTTGTTGACGCATTATTACAAATATTTAACAATAATAAATAACTCAAAAATTAGGGTGACTATAATAATCTCGATAATAATGATAATCTTAACCCTGACTTTTTTTTTGTAAAAGAAATGAGCTCGGAAATGAGTGAATTCTGTACAAACAAATATCCTCGACGTCTATCTCTCAATCCTAATATATAATTTTTTACATTTTCATTTGATCATAGTAGGTGTAATTAATTTTGGAATATATTTTTCTTAATATCCATTAAATTTAATCAAAATATGAAACAAAATAAGTTTACCAAATTTGACTAAAATCAATCCATAACAGAGATATGGGGTGCAATGGAGAAAAGTTAGATTCATTGTATAAATTGTGTAATACGCATTATTTAAACAAATCCTGTTTTAAGATTATTTGCTATCTTTTTACTCCGCAAAAGAAAGTAAAGTACTGCAGTCATTTAATTTACACGTACACTATGTACGTAGACATAAGTCAACTAGCTAATAATAACTGGTTCATAAGGTTACGCGAGTAATTAAAACGATTACAATTATTACAACAACTATACAGAGTCAGGCAGCTGTGCGTCATCGGACTTCTATTTCCTGTTGAAATATTGTCTAAAAGTTAAATTTTTCTTCTTTCCTTATTTGTGTCAATGTTTTTTTTTTGTTTGTTTAGGTACTCATTATTTCGAATTAATTTAAGCAAAGCAAATTCAATAAAAAGAATTGCATGCTAGGTAGTTCCTAGCTAGTGGTTTCCTCAAGCATAAGGTGGACATAAATCGAAAACTAAGTTTTCGGTGCTCATGTTTTATGTAGGTATATGTAATAAAAACCAGATTTGATACTATGTCCAAAAATTCAAAATTAGGATCCAAAATCCGAAAAATGTGATAGGAATAAGGGTAGAAATCCTGTATTCACCTTCAGTTAGACAAATTCGAGGACAAATTAGATTTATCCTCGGATTTATCCCACTCACATAAAATACTCCTATTAGAAAAGAATACATTCAAAACCGGCTTTTTATCCCCAAAAGAAGGGTTAAACTGAAATAATACCAGTTTTAAAAAACAACAATATAGACTTTTTTATGAAATGGCTTTGGACTGCGTCCATTCAGCCATGAGATCTATAATTATAATACATATCACAACTAAAATAAAAAAGAAATAAGGTAGCAAACAGAAGGAGTATGGGACACAGTTCACGTCAACACAATGTAACCATCTTACAGAAAACACGAAAAAGGTCTAATTCCCACAAAAGTCTTTTATTGTACACACTACACAATAAAAGAATTTTGTGGAAATTAGACCTTTTTTATGTTTTCTTTAAGATTACTAACAACACACATAGGATTACTACTACGTTACAATATATTAAATTTGTTTAATTTATCACAAACAGATCGATTATTTAATATGTCATTACTATCACCTCGAGTATTTGATTTATTTGAACCAACAGCCAATTTCTTACAAATAAAACACGTCTTCAAAAAAAATAGTTGAACAACGAATGGATACAAAATTGATGTTTCATAGACTACTTTGCTCGCTACTTTGCCTCCGCCGTTTGTTTATTATATATCTACATCATATGTTGTATCTTACAGAGCCCTGAGGATGGTAAGAAATTTACCGAAACGTCGGCAATTTAATTAATTTGTATTTGAACATAATTGGACCTGACACCCAAGAAATCTGCTTCAAATTATAAATTTGATCTGAAAACCTATATCATATTAAGAAATACATTAAAATCCTCCTTAAACACCTCTCTGCATGAACACCAGAAATCCCTCCCATTATTCTTAAAATACATTTCTGGATAATAAAAACTTCCCTGATAAGGTGGAGTTCCCCCAAAAAGAGATACCATACCTGAATCCTAGACCCCACTTGTGCATGATATAAATTTACTAATTAATTTTTTAATAAATTTGGTTTCAAAGAATTAAAAACAGAATCGACCCCAAAACTGAACCTTGCAGAACTCCCAGATTATTTACCTTGCCCTCCGAATTCGCACATCCGACATTTCCATCGGAGGAATATGTCAAGGCAACATATTGTTTTCTGTTTCCGAGGAAAGAGAAGATCCAGAGCCACGCCACTAATGCCATACACACAGAGTTTGATCAGCAATTTGACATGATCGACGCATCAAATGTCCTACTGAGATCACAGAAAATCCCAGTGGGGCACTCATCAGCCACGATATATAAAATGAGCCTCTCATAGCACTTGTGCAGATTTGTTGGAACTAAGATCTTGTTGATTTTCTGTCAAAATATTATTTTCAAAAAAGTTCATCAGTCGGTGTAAAAATACATAAAATTTTTTTGAAAACCAAGGAGGAATCAACACAGGTCTATGATTTTCTACCATTCGTGGATCATGTTTTTTACATATTGGCTCAACTGTAGGTACCTACCTATTTTTTAACTGCCTGAAAATTTTCCAGACGTAAAAGTCAAATTTACTGTAACAATATCTATCGGCACTTTTATGAAAAACCTCGTGAAAAACTCACTAAATTCTGATAAGGGATTGTCTAAATTTATGATTTTTTTGATAATTCTTTTTGTTATTTACCACCAAAAATTCGTGGATTTTTTAGCATTTTTATTTAGATTCTGGGTAAGTACTCTTTTTTCGTATTGTGCAAATCTCTAAGATTCCTACTTGAAACTTTCACATTTTTGTAGGTGTTGTTGGATACTTTTAATAGAGGTTTATTAAAATATAACTTTTTATATAATTAATAATTAATAGTTAAAATATAACTTTTTATTCATTTCTTGCGTACGATTGAATGTTATTCATAATATAGGTGATGTGCAGGAAGGTTAATGACGCATTAAGGCTAGGGTGATAAAGACTTAAGGACGAGTCCCATGCATCCGTTTTTCCAAGTCCGATATCCGAAAAAGTTGTAATTTTCGTGAGCAAAAAAAATTTTCGGATATCGGACGTCGGAAAACGGATGCATTGACTCCGCCTTTAGTCATTTATTACTATGTCTTCCATTTGTTAAATACGTTTTCGTTAAACTCTTGTAACGTCGTTGTTTAATTGGTGACCATAATAAGTGATTTTGTGGTGAGATAAAAAAAAATTTTTTTTCAATAATTTATTTTTAAACATTTTGAATTTTGTAATTTTTAATCCAATTTTTATCATGTATTAAAAACAGTCCAATAAATTTAATAATTGTATGTTTAGAGATGAAACATCAATATAAGTATTGGATATGTTTCTTATTATTATGCTTGTATAAAGCCTAAATAAACTCATTTATAAACAATGCACATCAAGCAAAGAAAGAGAATTGTAAAAAAAACTCTTCTGAGTAACCCCTGAGCCAGAAAGAATTTTAAAGAACAAAAAACTATGCTAAATATGTTATGATGGTGAACAATATTGACTATACCATATCCATATCCATATCTTTATATAAAAATCCATTAAAAATTTTGTTTTTAAGGAAGGAGATGTATAATTAATTTTTGATTTTCTTGTTTCAGCAAAAATTGGTCTTTTCTACCTCATTTTCTATGGAATGTTAGCAGCTCTGGTGGCAATATGTATGTGGGTATTCTTTCAAACTTTAGATCCACGTATTCCAAAATGGCAATTAGATAGGTCTATAATAGGAACAAATCCAGGACTGGGCTTTAGGCCGATGCCCACAAATAATGAGGAAAGCACACTTATTTGGTTTCAAGGATCTAATCGAACGAATTACCAAATTTGGGTGGACAATATTTTACAATTTTTGGACAGTGAGTATTTTAATATTTTCATCAAATAGAAAAATTATTTAAAAATTCTCTCAATATCTTCCGATCTTCCTTTAAAACAAATATTCTCTGAAATAGAATTCACTACGTATTACCTAATTTACCTTAAAAAACAACCTGAAACTGATTTCTTTACAACGCTCTGTCGGTTATTTGACAAGCCAAGAGTTGTTTCAATCTCGTAAATTATAGAAAAGTGTTTTTATTAATTTTTCAGAATACTATGTTCCAAGTAAAATAGCCAAAGGTAATGGACAAATAAAAACATGTTCCCATTCCGATTATCCCGATCAGGAGGAAGTTTGTGAGGTGGATGTAAGAGACTGGGGAGAATGCAATCGAGATCAGTATTTTAACTACCATAAGAACTCGCCCTGTATATTCCTTAAACTAAACAAAATTTACGGATGGACACCTGATTATTATGATGATCCTTACAATCTTCCCGATGCAATGCCACAAAAACTCAAAGAGCATATTAAAAGTATAAACAACACAAGAGAGGTAATTATATGGAAATAGATTCAAGTAATGAGTAAAAATAGTTTTATATTTGTTGTAAAAATCATTAGCGACCGTTTGTTATCTCGGTATTAAATTAGACACTATTTTATAACATGTGTAGAAATGAATTATTATAAACAAAATATGGAAAATAATGTTATTGGGTTCTTTCGTATTTATCGGATACATGAAAAATCATTCTTTTCTTATATAAAAAATTTAAGAGGACGTTTTCTGTCCATTGTCCAATGTATGTTCCAACAATTTGTATCCCTTCTGTGTGCATAGTTCCTAGCCCTGAAAATAAAATAGACGCAATTTGTTTGAATAAGCATAAGTTTATCACGTAGTAGAACGAATCTTCTATAAGAAAAAGCTTAAACATCTCATCTGTAGGAAATATTTGACATATCTCATTTCAAACTTCTCAAGGACTAATTCTACACTGAGACAAGGACAGAATAAAATCGATATGGCAGTGATAATTATGGTAAATCCTACTTGACCCACATTTTAGGTTGCCTTATTACATAATGTATACCCGCGGCCTATCGAAAGAACCCTTAATACATGTAAATTTCTGATCCATATATAATGGAAATGAAAATAGTTTAGAAAACGATGTGGACATAAGAATGAAATTCTGTGAAATAAAAGATTTGCCTCGACACCCTATTATATTGGTATAGGAAAAAACACGCAATTTCTCCAAAAGTTGAATGTTTGGGCGATTTCATTATGGGATCATATTTGTTTGCCAAAGACTTGCATGGGATCTTACGTTATCATGTTGGAGAATGTCATCGAGAAAAGATGTGGACAGGAATTTTAAGGAACTGAAATAACCTTCTAGCAGGACGATACCTCTCCACATTATTTCAGACAACCTCTACTGTGATAGCCGACAGGTGAATCGGTCGTTGTTATCCAATTAAGTGGCGCCCTCATTCGTTAAATTTGATACCATGAATGGCATGAACTTCTTTTTGTGATATTCCCTTATATTCAAAGTATTCACCGGACACTTCTTTGAACTTTCAGCTTAGAATAATGGATAAAGTACCAGGGGGTACAACATGGCCACTTTTAACAACATTTTTGAGAATTTCTGGCAAAATATTTTATTATCTCATTAAAATGACTTCAATGCATTTTATTCTTCTCTAAGTCCATTTATAATTATGTATGCTTATAACTAAAGAAGTAAAGAACAGATACCTTGATTGTGATTGAAAAATGAGTGTGTAGCGAATTGTATTATCTCTCAAATAAGGTACATACAACATAGCAGTGCCTCTGGCGACATCTTTGAAAAGCCAATCCAAAAAAGCCAATCCAATAAATTGTTTATTCATAAATAACTATTATATTAACTTTCTCTTGAAAATTAATGAATTTACGTATTTACGATCATTTATATTTTTTGTGAAACATTCTCTTTTTTTTTCAGAGGCAAACCGTATGGCTATCATGTGATGGTGAAAATCCTGCAGATGTTGAGTATTTAGGACCAGTAACTTACTATCCAAAAGGTATCCAGGGCTTTCCAGGATACTATTTTCCATACTTAAATAAGGAAGGATATTTAAGTCCTTTGGTGGCCGTCAAATTCGAGAGACCAGTTTGTGAGTATCATTTTTATATATTTAAAAATGGTTGATATTTAGAACTAATCGATTCCGATTTTAAAAAAATCGATTTTTTGCTGTCAAAATATTGAATAGGATCTTCTCATTCAATCGTCGTTTTATTACCTTATGTAGTTCACCAATAGAATAGAATAGAATAAAACTTTATTCATGTATACATAAAATTCATGTTTACATAAGTCACAAGAATAGTCAAAAGCATAATAAAATATACATAAAATTCACATTTACGCAGGTACGTCACAAAAGTAAAGTACTTTGTGTAATGATATGTCTTAACGCAAAGCATTTACTTGATGTATTTTCAGTCTTCTTCAGTATATTTACTGCCCTTTTCAGCGATTCAAGTATTTAGGTTAGGTAGGAAATTTTCGACATATTAAAAGTGGTTATCCTTAATTTTTAAGAATTACGAGAAGTAAGCATTTTGCTTAAAGCCACTATTCAAAGTTTCTCTCCCTTCACTAAGATAATGCAAAAGACTAAATAGAAAATTATTGAGTCTTTGTGTTTCATCTTATCTCTCATTCGTTGTTTTAAAATTGTCCGTTATAGGTACATTTCAAAGAATGTCTATAGTTTTATCCACTTTAATATTTATGTACCTTTAAAAAAAATTAAGGGATGAAAGATTTGGGGAACGTGCAGGTCATTTAATAACACCCCGTTTAGCAATTTAGCGAGCAAAAATTATAACATTTAAATATTTCCTAATTATTATTCCATAACGAAGTGGTGGAGCAATTGGTTGAAACCCAGTTTTCCGAACTTATTGCTCCATATTCTTCAAAGCAAGAATTACAGTATTTTACATTGCTTAAAATTCTATTAAATAAAAAAATCCAAAATGCCTGTCCGCATATTTATTATTTTAGGATGACTGGATGGATGTAGACTTTAATAAATCCAGTAATAATTAATTAAGCATGTTATTAATGTGAGAATTATGCCAATTAACTGTTTCGATATAAATTATGTCTTCTTTGGTATTATTGTAGCATTTCGTCAGAAAAACAAATATTAAATACATTGTTGTCATTATTACACACTTTTATCTTTTTTTTTGGAATATTCTTCACTCTGCCCCGTCAAAATCATGTTCAGAAAGCTCTTGTACCAAAAAATGAACTTTAGAAAAATATTGTAATTTTTCTTTAATTCGCATACACACTGACGACTTTTGAGGTATTGTTGCCCTGGTTACTGAGAGGGAATGTTATTTCTATGTATTTTGAGTGGTTGAAATCGAATATAACGTTCAAATCGTTCATACTACAGTTTTTTAACCTAAAAAAAATGGCTCAAATTCTACAAATTTCCATTATATTTAGTAATATCATTGACCTCTTTATGTATTTTGAGCCGCTGAAGTCAAATCGGTCTCAGTTACTCTAATCACGTCACAGTTTTTTTAACCTCAAAGAGCTAAAAAACAAGTGATACGTGATATATATTTATGTGTATTTTTGCATGTGGAAGTTCGATTTCTTCTCTCGAGAACATGGAGGTTCATAAAGAAGAATGTGAAAGCGATAATGTGACACCAAAGAACGGAAAAGTTTGTCACATAACAGGAATTGAACAATCTTATTGGATATTTTGATTGCTTTAAGCTGGCGCAGAGTTTTTGGCCCCAACACTGAAACAGAAAAATTTGGGGAATGATTGGGGAATGAATTGAAACCAGGTTTATACAAAGACGAAGTGGATATTGTTTATCGACTCTTCCAAACGAAGGCAGAAGGCCGTGTTGTTCCACAATACAAATGATTAAGCTCCAATTTGATAACGCACACGTAAAAGAAAACTAGAAATATGAAAATAGTTCTAAAGAAAATAAAATACTCAGAACCGAGCTCAGAGCATAGTGGCAAATCTATGGATCTAAATATCGTAATTACATGTGGTGTATTTATTATTATAGTATTTATTTATATGATTTTGGGATAATAATCAATCTTTACTAAGAACCAATTCTTAGGATTCTGAGCAGAGATGCTTTTTATGTTTCTGTGACAGTAGAGATCTACAGGGCCATTACAAAAAAAAAATTGGCCAAAAAGAACATCTTCAAAACCTGTGCCCACGAACATCATTAATGAGCTCTTAGTTAATCAATCAAAAATCCTTCTGCCTCTTCATATTAAATTTGATCAAATGAAGCAGCTCGTCAAGGCGTTGAACAGGCAAATCTTTCTAAAAGGTTTCAAATATCTGATACAAAATTGAAGGAAGGAATATTCGACGGACCTCAAATTCATACAAAGGGTAAAAATGTTGTCATCAAAATAAATGATATTGAAAAGGCAACATGTTTCAGTTGTAAAAATGTCGGGGAGTAGGGTGAAAATATGATAACACTGAAAAGAGAAAAACCATGCACATTAAAAATATATGTGAATATTACTATCACTCATACTTGGCAATCACTCGTGTTTGAGCAAATTCTTTAAATTAGAAAAAAACTGTAACGTGATAAAATAATTTAGAAATGAGATTTGGCTTCAGTAGCGGTTCAAAATACATAAAAGCATTGATTAAGGAATGAATAAGATACGCGACTCCAATGTAAAGTGCGACGCTAATTTTGGCAGCGAGAATCCCGGTAAGTTGCGAGCATTCCTGTGATTCACGTAGTATGCTATTGATAAACCTGTGTCGTGTCTGGTTTTATATAATTTATAATCTAGTGAAAACAAAAATGTTCGGTTACAGAAAATAAAGACATTATTAATAGATATTACCTTTTGATATTCTCTTATTAATAACGTTTTCATTTCATTAGTTGGTCAAGTCTGTATGGGTTGATTTGTCGCCATGGTTACAGTTATATTTTGTTTGTTTTTATTTGTTACCTTTTTTCATATTACATAAATGTTTACATTTTTAATGTCACAACGGCTACATAAAAATGGACCTTGGATTGCCTGAAAATACATTTCAGTTGGATTTCGGTATTTAATTATTATTGTTTGGAGTTTTCTGTCTGTTTGTATTAATAAAATAGCCCTATAGTTTTATTATTTATTATTTCATCTGTTGACAGTTATTGACAGATCTGCATTGTAATATTACCGTACAAGCAATAAATATAACTGTACAACTTTAGTTATGACTTATTTACCAGCCTACTTTTGCATATGTAAACAAAGGATTAATATCCTGAAACCGATAAATAATTTTAAACTAAAATTAATCTGGACATTAAATTTTTATTACCACTAGATTATTAATGATATAAAACCAGACACGACACAGGTTTGTCAAAACCATACTACGTAAATCACAGGAATCCCCGCAACTTACCGAGATCTCGCCGCCAAAATTGGCCTCGCACTTTACCATTCCATACCAAGTCGCGTATCTTGTTCATTCTTAATCAATGATAAAAGTATGAAGGTTATTAATTCACAGTTCAACGATATCACCGTACATAATGGACTTTCTAGAATTTCAGCCATTTTTGAGGTTTAAAAGAAAACTGTGGCACTATAGAACAAAAATTTAAGATTAGGTTTCAGCGTTTCAGCGGCTCAAAATACATAAGCATAACATTGTTCACGTCCCCTCTCAGTAAGCAGGTCAATAATACCTCAAAATAAAATAGAATTTTGAAGTGCGATGGAGCAAATTGGACATCAGATTCAAACTCAGCGCATCAAAATACCTAGGATAGTCTGGTTTGCCGAACATGACACTTTTTTGTGGGTGCCTGTGTTCTGTGTTATAATTTTATTTCTTTGTCGTTCAGAAAGTAATATAAAATATTTTATAGTTGACAATAATAAACCAAAAGAATAAACAAATGCGAATAATAATAACTTTCGGATTTTTTTAGGTATAATCACTGAAAAATTTAGGTTTTCTGTATTATCGTTTATATTGCAAAGTTTGATTTACATGGTACCCGTTTATTTGGTCACTTATTTTAAATTTTGTTTTAAACAATTACATATATTTAATTTAAATCTTGTAGAAGTCTTAAATACAAATCTAATTGTAATTAATAGAAGAAGGGATTAAGCGGTAACTTATCTTTTAATTTATTTAGTAAATTACGTAATATTAATATGGCTCGAAAGATCCTTGAGAAATATTTATGTATATACGCCAAATTTCCTTTAAAATAACAAGATCACTTCCGTTGAGTATGTTATGACAATTAGGTCATTTGAATCCAACTACTAATTTAACGGTGGCAAAATTACAATAATGGAACGAATCTGGCGTCAGCCATGTCTCCCATCGCGTTGAAATGAACTCTGAAAGTAAATGTGGTGCTTTTTTTGCCCTATAATGTTCTCAAGCTTGATTCCACCAAATCAACTACAGTTGTTTAGAAAATATCTGTACTAAACTTACTTATATGAATGTATACATCCAAACACAACATTTTAATACAAACTGGACATCGTTTTTACTGAAATCCTAATTTAGACAATGATTTTATTGAATTATTCACCTTTTTTCCTTATTCTGACCGAAACTTTAAAGCTGCCATTTAAAAAAAATAAAATTTATGCAGCAAAACTAATTCAGCGTAAGTATACTAGATTTTGTTAATTTTCATCAATAATTGGTGTGGAGATAGATTTTTGACGCCTATTTTTGCAAAAGGCACCACTGTGCGACGCCGACGCGACGGTGCCAGCTTAGAATCAGATGAAATATACATTAGACGTTTATGGAATTTTGCACGCAAATCCAATGATTAATAATGAAATTAGATGGTTTTTAGTTTTTTAAATATTATTTCTATTTAACCCATCACTGTGCCAAAAATGTTTTCATTTTAAGTTCTGTCATGCAAGGAAATTTGGAAAAACCCAAAATTAGCAAATGGCGACGATTTTTGTGAAACCAAACGTATTTTTTCGAAAATAAATATGCAAGATATCAAAGAACAGTCAAGAAAAAAAGACTTCCGTCACTAATTATTGTTGTTGCTTCTTAATAAAAAAGCGCAAAATATATTGCGTGTTGTTTTACATCAGTTAATATAGGATTTGTTGTTTCAGCTGGAATTGTTATTAACGTTGAATGCAGAGCATGGGCGAAAAATATTCAATACAGTAGAGCGGAGCGGACAGGATCTGTTCATTTTGAACTGTTGATTGATTAAATGTAAAGAAATATACATTCCATTTAAAATAAAATAAAACATTCCTAAATCTAAATATAACATCACAATAATTGTTTATTTGGTATTTTCTGCAAGAATAAATGGAATATCGGTCTTCCATAGAAATATGTGTAAGATGGTAAATATTTTTGTACTTTCTTAAAAGTAGTATTGTATTTTAATTGTGTAGCAACTGTCGATGTACAACAAATATTAATTTCATATGTAATTTTTATGCAGTGCGTTTGTTGTATTTATATAAATGTTGTAATGTGTTCTTAGTAATTTAAAATGTATATACTTTTAATTTTAGATTATAAGACATTATTTTGTTTTTGTGTTTTGTTATTGTGTGCATGTGATGATCAATTTTATGAAACGGTGTAAATTCTGCTAATTTCCTATTAATAAATTATTTAAATAGTAAATTGTGTTCTGAAATGAAAACCGTTCGCCATTTAAAAAAAATCAGAGATAAGTACGGATTTTCATAGGAGGTTCTCATACTTAGAATATTCTGTATTTCAACAAACAACTATTTTATCATGGAATTCGAGAGACGAAAGTGAACTATCGGCTCCTAGTGCTTCCAACAGTAGTATGAACTTGACCAGAAAAAAAAATTCCAAAACAGTAATTTAATGTATAAACATGCAAATCCTCACTAACTTAATGTTTGTTTCATTTTCAATATAGAAAAAACGGCTAAGATTTGGTATGATTGGCCTTTTTATTACGGTGCTTTCGGTCAGATACTTACGTAATCTTTTTTATACGGAAATCTCGGGCGCCAGTCCTTTAATTTTTAAGTGCAAAGAACTACACTTTTTGGCTCTCCTAATTGGGAGAACAACCCTGAGTAGCGAAACAGCTGAGATACGGAATTGCTAGGGGTCGGAGCTGGAGATCTATCTTGGATTTCGATCATGCTGCTCAAACGGGTTATCAGAAATAAATGACAGAAATAATAACTCGTGAATTTTACCTCTTTAAAATAACATATTTATTCAGCAGTAATTGGAAACAGAATAATTTACTCTAAAACCTCCACGACTGTACAGTCGAGTATGTATAAAACTATTTCAAAGTAATTATGAACAAGTCAAGCTGGCAATCAAGAATCTTTACGCGCTTTTGCGGCGGAATTTTCGGATACGTTAATTTACTAAATTACTGTGGACGACAAGCAAACGGACCTTTCCAATAGGATGTATCATAAACGGCGGGCAATCCGCTAGCTATAGATATTTACGTCTTTTCTAGTATTTGAAAATACGGCGAACTACTGCCACAAACGTCGAGCTATTTTTGAACGGCTATTTTAATTTATAGCAAATTTTCGAGTCACCCTGGTACACTGGCACCTTACAGATCACCCGAACGAGAAAAATCTATTCAGTGGGTGTACCTATAGGAATGACTTTTCTAATTACAGTGGGTTTTCCGGAAACCCTTGTGCATGACAACTGGGCAGATCACCCGAGCGAGAAAAATCTATTCAGTTGGTGCACAAGTTAGCAAATAATAAGACGAATCAACCAACCCGGTATTCTGAATTAGCTCTAGCTTGCTTTGGTAGCAATATACGGCGATACTCACGGAAAATAAGACTTTTAAATATCTATACTTAACTGAAGGCAGTGCCTGCAGAATGTAGCAGGTTACGGTGAATTCTTACCAAGATTTAATACAAAGAAATGTACTATTAATAACTCGAAGCGGCGGTACTGATATGCGGACGGATTTTGCTATATCTTCAATGGCTGACGGTAAATCGTATCTGATTTTGCGGACTATCGCGGAATGAACATGAACTGATGCCGGCTTTCTCGGAATAAGTATGAACTGCTGGCGGTCTTCTCGGAATGAGAATGAGGACGAAGTGAACGTTTCTCCCCCTTTTGTAAACTTTATGACGTATCTAGGTCGCGTGATAGAGGGGCGGTCACCGACTTTAAACGACGGACTCGGATGCACCACCCAACGTAACTTGCAGAGGTGCTGCAGCGGCTTATGCATTTAGGCGCATCAATTCAAAACGTATATAACCGGGAATGAGTTACTTGTAATTTCTAAACTATGTTGCAAAAAGAAACGGATGAAAACGGATACGGATTAACATTTTTAGTAACGAATGATTTTTATTTCCAACTTACGAGGGATTGTCGAAAATTAATCAATTAATTACTTGACTGCTTGTTTACCAGCGGACTTTTTAACAACTCATTTATAACTTAACTAGAACAGAATTTAATTACTAAACAGCGGCAGGGTGTACCCAAGTGACGGTAATATTTAAAGCAAAAAGGAACATTCCTTGATCGGAAAAATCACTTCGTTACAGGTTATGAGATACATGAAAATAACGTCGGACAAGTTTTCAATTCATTTGGACGTGTTTTGTATATGTATAGGTAGATTCCCAAATTCAAATTCGGATATTTGTCCCTGAATACCACACATAACGAGTAATGAATTCCTTAAGCAATATATTACTGCACGACAGTTGCGAAAATATAAAAATAGACATTTTGTTTTGTTTTTTTTTGTTGTTTTTTGGTTGTACACGGGAATAAATAAAGCACGTCACAAATCTGTCTCTTTGATGATATCAAGCGTACAAGTGAACGTGACGTAATTGTCTCCTGCAAACGCCATGAGTGTAATTTCTAAGTATCAGCAGCGTACACTCGAAAAAATAATTCTACTATCTTACACTCAGACAAATCCTCTACCAGCATATTTACCTGAAGGGCGTGTGCGAGTACATCAAACTGCATTATCTTATGAGGATTTGTAGAAATGGGGGGTTCCTCTCCTTGATTAAGAGATCTTTTAAATCATAATACTAGCAACTTCTCCAATTGTTTATGTAGCATTTGCTCTTGCACAGTTAGCGACCGATTTTCCGTTTGTTTTAAAAGTGTATGTGATGTATCATGAATTGTGATGGCTTCGAATATTCCTTTGCGGGAGAATATATATCTCATTGGTAATTATTTGCAACAAACTGTTGGAAGCAAGCTACCATTAAACAAAGAGGTTTTGAGTGTGCTCTTTTATAATCTTCGAAAAGTGAAATTGAATCTGCGAAATAGTACTAGATTGGTGATTCAAGAAGTCATGGTTTTCTGGGAGAAAGCGCGAATTCCAGTCAGTGATGTCAAACATTGCATTGCGGCAATGTATGGAGAATGGAGGACTTTCATAAGAAGAAGGAAGGAGCATTCGTCTCTAAATTTGACGATCCTTTCGATTCGTCAAAGACAGAAAGGTCGATCCGGATACATGTCTGGTATCGACTACATACAAGTTCGAAATTAATAGAGAGCTGCAGAACGGGAACGTAAAGCTTTGTCGAGAAAAGAAAGCAGCAGCCTAATTGAAGAGACATGCAAATTCTTAACTTTACCTAACGAAATTAAATAGTAGTATATCACTTAGCCAGTTCTTAATCTTGAATTATCTTGGCTAAATTTGTCAAGTGACCTTTTCTAATATCCAGGTTTCACTTCAGACGAGCCTGGATCTTCGCAGCCAAAAAAAGAAACGAACACGCCGCGAAATAATGACCCCGAAAGTTGCTGCGGTCTTAGACAGACGCAAGATTAGCGACAGAGATGCGGTTCATATTTTAATGGTGACAACTGAGCATTTGGGGATGTCAAGCATAATTTGATCATCAACAAGTGCCATGCACCATGCAAGGTGGATGACAAAAGCAATATACGGTATAAAAATGTTTCTGTTCCGTGATGAATTTACGTTGACAATAGATGAAGAAAGCGCTCTTTTTAGCAATTGTATTAATTGTTGAGCATGGTTCCTTGCACCTTCTGCAGCTGAAGCTCGGAATAATGATTTACAATTAAAAAAAAACTACCACTATAAAGCCATCGATCGATTTAGCCATATCTCGCGTTACAATGCACAAATTTCTGAATCACTTGCATTTGGGTTCCGAAGCTGTTGCACTTGCATTTTTTTATACGAAATTGTCACTTGACACAAGGGAAAAATGCTGTGAGCTTTAAGCAAGGAGAAAGGTCTGCGGATGCAAGGGTGAAGTCTGTAATAGTAGAAGAGCCCTCGACCAGGATTTTCGATCTTTCGACCTCATCGCGACACGAGAATTCTATTTTTTTCCCAACAGTTCATGTCAATATGAAAAAAAATTCTTTTGCTACTTTACGTCTTGAATAATCGCTAAAATCCGACAAAATCACCTCTTTTCTTTCTTAGAAGGCAAAATCGGGAAAAACGAAAAAGAAAAGGAAAGAAAAAACGATTCATCTTTGGATTTTCTAAATTACATCCAGTTTTCAAAAAAAAAACGTCCGCCGGTCCATCTCGAAGGAGGTACGAGTTATTAATTTTGAAGTTTGGTTAAAATTAGGAAATTTCCTGAAGCGGTGATTGTTCTCGCATCTCTTTCTAATCTCACAAATTTTACACAATCCTCTGACATTGTATTGAAACGTTAATAACTTTCTTAATACTCGAAGGATCGCTACGAAATATAGCCTATAAGAAATTCTCCCGACGAAGAGGCCCATAAAGTAGGTACGTCACGCGCCGACACTCGCCCGGAGAAAAGTCTTTAAGGCGGCAAAGTAGGTACATAAAAAACTCATACGTAATTAGAGCGAGTTTGCCTGATCACCGCAATTTTTTTTATCGACTGAAAAAATTATTTTCACCTTTGCGCAACATCCTGGGACTTTCATTCATAAATAAAACTTGTTTCTTTTGACTCGAACTGTATTTGACTATGAGTTTTTATCTGTTACATTTTTTTCCTTAGCTTTAGTAACATCCTGTATTTATCATGAATCACAGAAAGGCAAAACCTTATTTGACAAAATATTCACAATATTTAGGTACAGGGTAAGTCACGTAAAAGGTCCACCCCATTTATTTGGGTAATTTTGAATATATTTTTGGTTTTCGGGACTCTATTCTACATGAATCACAGAAAGGCAAAACCTTATTTGACAAAATATTCACAATATTTAGGTACAGGGTAAGTCACGTAAAAGGTCCACCCCATTTATTTGGGTAATTTTGAATATATTTTTGGTTTTCGGGACTCTATTCTACATGATTTTTAACGTAGATTACGATTCTGATCAAACATTTTTTATTCAACCAAACATATACAAGGTGTTTAAAAATACGTGTTTATCTTAAATGGCACGCCCTATATATTTCTACACATTATTTATTTATGATACAAACATACAGGTATTATATATTTTTGAAATCCCCTTGAATAGCTGCATAGAAATGTGTAGAAATATATAGGGTGTGTCATTTAAAAAAAACACGTATTTTTAAAATCCCTGTATATGTTTGGTTGAATTAAAATTTTTTTATCAGAATCGTAATCTACGTTAAAATTCATATAGGATAGAGTCCCGAAAACCAAAAATATATTCAAAATTACCCAAATAAATGGGGTGGACCTTTTACGTGACTTACCCTGTACGTATTTAACGTATTATTTGTCATGATATTTCCATAAAATAAGAATCATTAAAATGGAGGTTACGATCAGATGAAATGGTGAAAAATAATTTTATTGGTACGACCGGAATTATCTCTAACTACCAATCAATTAATAGCAGTTACCTATCATTTCCACAGTCTTACAAATGATTTCTGCTTGCTCCAGGATGCAGCCGGCATTTCAGTCCGAGATGGCGTCGTAATCTCATATTAAATTCGCGCGTCGCAGCGTTTGGACATCGCGATCGAAGTCAATTTCGATGGTGCGCAAGTCGTCAATCCGCAACCCAGGGAGCGACGGTTTAACATCCCTTCTTACGTAAAGAGTAGTGGGTTGCACACATACTACGATGGCGGATAAGAAAGTTTCAGAATATTATACTCGTCCACCTGTATTAGGAAAATGGGAAGGCTTCCGCCAATTTGTTTGGAACTCCGAAACTAGCCAATTCCTCGGAAGGACGGGATCCAGTTGGGGTGAGTATATCTTAAATAATTCTTATATAGCACCATTCTGCTAATTGTTCAGGTGGTAATTTTTTGATTTTATTACATTCAGTAATAACTTACTTCAGATAAACGCATCAAAGACTTCTGCCGCTCAATACTTTCTCACTAATCTCTGTGACCTTTTGGCATTTATAAGTTTTTTTTTTGGTTACGTAACATCTTTGAATAAAGGTCATTTGAGGCAATTATACCATCGATTATCCTTCAAGTAGTGTCAATCTTGAACCAATTTCTGGATTATGAGGCTTCTTGGATACCAGCTTTTATTTTTTTTTTATATTTTATGTGTCATGGCGTCCTCGAGACGCTAAAAATGTGCAATGGAGGACGACGCCCGCGGTCGATCCCTATTTCTGAATATTCAGAAAAATAGGTCGCATTGTATTCTTTATTATAACTTCGATTTAGGATGATAAAGAGCAAATTATATTACATGTACTAAAAATCAAACTAACTAATTCGTTATACTTATGCTTTTATAAATCGGTTACATGATTATATTTTCCCTCAGTAGCTATATCAGTCTCTATAATGATTCTGGTAATTATAATAATTGTTTACTATTTCCATAGGTTTACCATTTCCATAGGTAAAAAAGTTGTTAACATATAATTATTGTTGTTAAAAAAATTGTAATGAAACAATAGAACAGTTTGAATCAATAAAGATCAGAGTAATTTAAGTTATTTGGATTATAATAGCCAATTGATTTATGAATTAATTTTAAATTATCTATATATCGACAGTTTAAAAATCAATCAATATTGGACATCAGATGTAACACAACACGTGCTACAATACATATACAACGTGAGCACTCTTATTTTTGAATGCATCAAACAATTTAAAAAAAAATGTATTTAGAACAAAGAACTCAATGAAGCTTTCAAAAATTCAAAATTTCAAATTATACTAAGAATTTTAAAAAAGTTTTAGTTGTTTATAGGACTATATTAAAAATTTTTACTTTTCACTGATCCCATAAAACTCTATTAAGTTTACAAAACAAGGTTATTATATCTATATCTATAATCAGCTGAAAAGTTACAAAAAATTTTAAAATATTTTCCTTTACCAGTTCGCCACTGAAAAGGTTCCTACCTAAAAAGGTAAATAAATTATATAAAACCAGACACGACACAGATTTATCAAAAGCATACTACGTGAATTACAGGATTGCCCACAATTCACGACCCAAAATAACGCTCGCACTTTACCATTGGAGTCGCGTATCTTACTCATTCCTTAATCAATTACTGAGAGCCACAAACTCCTTGCATCCTCAGTCGGATTAAGATTGGGCGACTGAGCAGGCTGATTAAACTAAAATTCGATTGACTTTCAAATACCCTCTTTTCCTCATAGTCCCATCATAGATAACAATAAAGTGTGCTCCAACAGAAGAAATGTAAGGAAAAGAATCTCATCTACGTACATAAAAAATTTTCACTAAAATGAGAATCGTTGTTTTGCCAATTCAACTTCCGCCTCTTTAACTGTTTTCTTCCTGTATTCTCCATGTTCCTTTATACATCTCTTCACTCTTATCCTTCTTGAATAAGGGTCTAACCTAGACTATAATCCATGAGCAAAACTACGTTGCCCAATGCCCAGTGCCCGCGATTATTATTATTGTTGTTATTGCAAATTTTCAGGTTGCGCCGACTGCGACGAGCAATTTGTCGTGAATAATTTTGAAATATTGTCTAGAAGCTAAAAAAAGTTGTTATTTTTATAAAGCGCTACAAAACTGAATATTATTTTACAAAACTATGCATAAAATTTTTCAAAAACACCCACAAGACAGACTACCATAATATAAACATCTACATCTGAAATTACAGTATTCTGGAATAAAACTGAATTACTAAAACATTCTGGCGTTAACGACCCCATTGCAAAAAATTGCAATATCCTGAATGGCTTTTGTATTAGTTTTCAATCTCGTCAACATGTTTGTTCCCGTGGGATACCAGTTGTCGTGATTAATCCACTTCTCAGGAGTGTTGATTTTGGTCTTTTAACTTCTAAATTTTATCTTCCACAATCATTCTTGTAAAGGACGAAGGAACTAAAGAACAAATCAAGCAATCTTTGCTAATTTGAACAAAAAAGGACTCTTAGTTCTATGTCCTATTCATGTTAATGCGGATCCCTCAAAACTACGGCTATCTCAAGAATATCCTCCCAATTAATGTAATGACGTTTGTGTAAGTGTCCTGAAAATTAAATTTTCAATTCAACACTATATAATTAAAAAATAACTTAAAGACGATGATGCAGGTTCATATTTTGAAAAATTTTTATATTGCTAATAATTATTTTAAAGCAAAGAGAACGCTGCAAATTCAGTTATTCTCGAGTTTTTTGAATACCCATTAAATTTGTTAAATCAAAATGATGATTTTTAGTATTATAATCATATAATCTTTAAAGCAAAACACAATTTCATTAGCAGTAATATAATGGAACAGTTTTATTATCTACCTATAATCTATAGTATTACTAACTATTATTATAAAATAATTTTGTGAACCATACGAATAAGATATTCTTTAACTTACATTTATTTACATACATCTAATTAGCATGATAAGGGTCAATTAGTAATGTTGTTGATAATAAACTGTCAACATCACTGGTAACAAGTAATTTGGGATGCGACCTATATGTGTCAAACTTATTTATAAATTAAAATTAGATTTTGCCAGGTACCAGGGTTGGAATATGAACACTTAATTAAAATAGAATCATTTTCATTTTAAAATACTTACACATAAAACAATACTGTAGAATGTTATTGCTCTTTTCGACAAGGCAAGTATACAAGGCAAATTAGAAATAATTATAAAAAAATGTAAAATAAATGAAAAAACATTCTTACATTTCATAATAGTGAAAGTAAGTCTAACTTGGATAAGTATTTATAACTAAACTTTGTAAATTTATCTCTCACTCCAACCAGAAAATAATTGACGGAAATGATGGTGCTTAAATAGTAATATTGTCATTATAGCCATTCAGAAGGCATGTTAATCGCAAATGAATATTGTCCTAGACACGAATACCAAAATTAATAGACGATATAACGTCTAATTAGATCAACTTTGTGTTTTTAACTCTAACAAATTGATTTTCTACAGTTCAAGTGTTTTTAAACGTAAACGTTGATCATGTTTCCGCTCACCTTGAGATATTTTTGTTTCAGGAAACTTTGTAAAGGTGTGTTACCTATTGTTTCTCTTCCTTTTCTTTTTTGGGATTTATTACCACATTTCTTGAAATTCCTATCCAAATATATAAGTTCGTAGTTGTGCAATAACAAATAAGACGATGGAAAGAAAATCGAAATGAAAAAAGGCAAAATCGCAAAATAAAATTTATGCTCCTTCGTTTCTTGCTTCGTCGCTCCTAAGTAAGCCATGAAAACAAAAGTTATTCTTTTGTGTTCTTAGGTCTTTATTGGAGATTATCAGTGAGAAAAATGGTAGGTATGCAAATTAATTTCTTTGCCTTATTAAATAAATAATTATTTTGCAAACGTACAATAGTAGTACAATATGTTATTCTGAACAAAAAATGAGGAATACATTTTTTTCATTTGAGAATCCGTTTTACAGATAAAAATTATTTTGTTGAAAAAAATTGTTTTTTTGACGGCCCCTATCCCAAACATCTTTGATTCCACTACAACATAATCTTTACGGAGGGGTTTCTAAAGACACCGATTAAGAATTTCTTACTAGTTTTTTTTCTAAAAAAATCGCTAATACTTTTTTGGAAAATCGGCCCTTTTTTCCATCTTAGAATCGGACACCACTGACTAAAATCAAATGAAATTGGAAATTGGGACACACTGTAGATGACAAAATTACATACAAAAGAAACATATATAACCTTAACTTGCAACATCATAAACATTTAAAAATACCTTAGCACATGACATCATTTTGCCAAAATGAATTCTCATACATAATTAAATATTATAATAATATTTCATTATTCATTGAATTTAAAGCACCCGATGTCCACAGTTTAAAAACAAACTAAAAAACTGTTATTATTATTATTTTTATTGTTGAATATTTTATACATTTTATTGCTAATCCCCTGTATAATTTTTAAAGCCATAATGTTATTCTTTAGATGTGTTGTCAGTTTTTGTCCAGTTTGATTTAGTTTGGTTTCTCTTTCATTTTATTTGTTTTGTTTCGATTTTGGTTGAAAGCGATTAAAGAAGAGGCAGTTTCTACAACGCTGTTTCGATTGTTTTTTACTTCAAAAATTCTGAAATTTTGGAATAACCTCAATTTTTATTTTTATAGCATTTAAAAAATATAAATTATCGATATAAAGCACAGTCAGAGTTTTCTGAACTTTCTTAACCTTTTCATTTGCACAATAATATCTATTTGGGTCAAAATTTTAAAATATATAACAAACTTCATCGGTAAGATATATCAAACACAGCGATGCAATAGCGGCAATATTAGTAATAAAATTATCTAATGTGGAACATCACGATTTTCAACCAAGACCAAAGTAATTATTAGTTTAAGAATATGACAAAGCGAAAATAATTATTAGAATGTTATTAATATGATGAATATGATATATTTTTATGATTTATTTTTATTTGTATGTATTTCAAATTTTCCGTTATACGTAAAAGTCTTGTTTAATAAAATATTAATTGAAGTGTTAACTCATATAGATTACAGCTATTAATAAGTGTCTTCTAATACCGCAATATAAGTCACTGCATATGGTCAATTTGTAAAGAAACAATATATAATAATTGTTCCTTCAATTACTTCCAATAAAATAATACATCTTAAATCTCTTTTTTTAAACTGAATCAATTTGAATGTAGATATGAAAATCATCAAAACTGATGAGATTGACTGATCTGTAAAGAAATATGGAAATAGTAAATCATTTGTAGGCTGATGCTATTTGATAGGAAATTCAACACCTAGTAACCTTAAAATATTTTAATCATTTGTAATTAAACAATTGAACAGTTTGAGTTGGAAAGCGTATCAAATGGTTCAAATCTACTATTAGAAAAAGAAACCTACCTTTAAATTATGAACGTGCTGATGCTTCATGCATTCACACTCCAATATTACGAGGAACACTTTAAATGAAGGTAGTCGAGGTCATCTTTAGGAAGTGTTAAAACTATTAGCTTTTTTAAGCGATAAGTCCGTGAGTAGAACCGACAATGGACCTAACCGTCTTGTAAACTCCGGAAGAACTTTCACAAAAAAAGTGCCATTGATATCTTTATTTTAACAGCAGTATGGATTCTTGTACTATTCTACTATTTTGCTCTTAAATAAGGATTTCCAACCTTTGAATATTCTAAATTCTAGATTCTAGATATGAAAGAAGTCTAGTATTGTCCTTGTCCAGCATATGAACAGAATATTAAAAACCTAAACTTAAATTAAGTGTAACAAATAATCATCAAACAATGGTCTGATGAGCTTGGAAATAGCAAAATAGCAAAAGGAACTCCCAAAATAGTCCGGTTTAATAGAAGTAGGTTACGATTGATCGGATTGTGACATTCTCATTATTACTCAAACTGCTGAGTTTAGATTTTTACCTAAACCAGTTTATTTTTACTATTTTTATAGTCTTTCGGAACTCCATTAAGTTGTCTCCATCATTAGTCTCGTCCAATAACGTCAACTTTACAATCACACTTAGTATTACCTATAAGATTGCATGTCTGAAAAATAGCTTCTTGGTTAGTTATTAGATGAGGGAACCAGTAAAATGAAGACATAAGATATGTAGGTTGTATTATCAGAAAAATAAAAGGAATTAGTGTTGTGTGTCCGCCCAAGAAAAAGCAATTTGATATTTTGGGTATATTGAACTTCAGGTATCAGACAAGATATTGTTAATAGCAACATCACAGAACAGACTTATATAAATGAAATGCTAAAACCAGTTGCTCTGCCTATTAAATGACAGAGTGTTATTTCTCAATGCTAAATGAAAAATAATGTTCTTTCAATATCTCCATAAGTTAATAAATATTTATAACATACATACAGATTACTCTATTCCCAATAAATGTTGGATATTAATGTCTTTAATTATTGAAAGTATTGAAATTAATACTCTTTAAATAGAAGCAGTAGTTTCTTATCTGTCGTTGCTATTGATATTTAAATACCCGAAATCCAATAGAACCTAGAATTCGATATAAAAATATGTAACAATCACAGATCATCCTGATTCCAATTTCCGAGCTAAAGTGGTACAGGACGACATATATTTAACCGGATGGAAAGTGTATTACTTCTATAAATCCTGATTTAGAGCTTTTTTTATAAAGATCACAATATATCATTACTAGATAATGCTTTTGATTTGAACAATTTTAATACAGATAAAAAATCAACCACCGTCTGACCAGGAAGCTGCTAACCAGCTGATTTAAAATATAAGGGATAAGGTGAAATAAAGCCAGTGCTTGCCACGTTGTAGGGCGAGTTCGTATTGATCTACGCTCCTACCCAACTCCTATGGTATATTTATCCAACAGCGAGTTAAAGTGACCTAGTTACGTTTACGCTGACTGACATCGAGACAGATACATCTTCATTCATTCGATACTATGGCTAAATGCAATGTCATATCATGAACTTTTATTTTAAATGAAACAGCAAAGAAAAACATATTTGGTGACAGATGGCGGTGCACTAATTAAACGTAAATATATTCATTTGTAACTTTAACATAATCATGTTTTCGTATTCGTTTCATCCCTTAAATTAATTGGAATTTGTGTGACAGGGATATTTTAAAAAATGGATGGTATTTATTAAAGCCTTGAAAAATTATCGTCTGAATTTAAAAACACTTTCTTTGTGTATTTTCTCTAGACTTAAAGAGAGGTAGAGTGGCCATAACAAACTGTGAACTCCCAGTTTGTTGCACCTATTCTAGAAAGCTTTGTAAGAATTTCCTCCGTGTACTTTCCCCAAAGAGATGAAATATGTTTATACGAATTATACAGTACAGAGTTCCGACCTATCAATCATGTTTTCTTCAAAACGAAAATATTGCGGGTGATTTATTATTTGGCTTTCAGAAAACTACTCATATTACAGCGATTATCTGCGATTATATAACTGGTATATATCGAGTCGCTCAGGACAACACGGCATTAATACTGAATGCTTAATTTAAGAGAAGAGAATAAGCATAAATCATGAAGAAGGTTTTGTCCCATTTTTATATAAAAAGTTCAATACGTGTAAGTCTTCGTTTATATTACATTAAATAGATCAGGACAGTTGTATATGTACAGGTGATTCCTATAACGTTCTCACCTCAATTTTTTGGTTTGTGTTTGGAAATAAAATAAAAATATTTAAGGT
The DNA here is from genome assembly GCA_963680705.1 of Rhagium mordax. Classification (NCBI taxonomy): domain Eukaryota; kingdom Metazoa; phylum Arthropoda; class Insecta; order Coleoptera; family Cerambycidae; genus Rhagium; species Rhagium mordax. Next base: position 68,249,429 of record OY796658.1, read on the forward strand.
AATTTACAGTATTTTTTCCAAGAATTTCGAAAATATCAACAAAAAAAACAATTGAAAGTCAAATAAAACTGAGGAAAACAATGCAATGTTTTTTAAATACAATACAATGTTTTTTTAAATGGAATGCCCTGTATATTTCTACAATTTTGAAAAAAGATTAAAGTAATATTATCCACCAATGGTGGTCTTCCTCAAGAATCTCTTCTTCCTTCTTCATATTAATTCTTGACACTCCAACAGAATTTCATGCGCAGTTTCTTCCTTCAGTCACCAAACACAGGCGCTAATGATCTAGTTAACTCAACTCAATTCAATCAGTATTCCAAAATTCTAGACGGGTGGAGTTCCAATAATCTTATTGACTAACGCTGTCAGGTATATTTCACGACTAATTTCTGTCACATTACAAAGGGTTGCGGTAAATGTACTGTGTTTCATTGCAAGTGCTTCATCGGTTTCTGAATCAGTAAGGATTGAATGTTTTTAACCTCCATCCTTCAAGAGTCGCAGATAATATTTTTTTGGTGCGATTTCGGAACACCTTATATAATTTACCTCACGTCCTCTTACAGGAAATCGATTGAGTAAACCACCCCAAAACATAAGGTTTAGAATATTGTTTACAATTGGATCAAATGATTTGATATCTGATATAAACGTGTTTTAGGGATGTTTTGAACCTACATTCTATCCGGCTTTGATTCGTTTGTTCACTTTGTATTTGGTTTTGAATCGGTATATTTACTTACTAAGGTTTTTGTATAGCTTTGTGATTTGTAAAATGCTGTAGGTAGAATTATTTTGAATGCTTGATGTTTCGACCATCTTGTCCCTAATCAAAATTTTGTCTCCAGTACTTTAAAATAAATCGTAATTTTTCAAGGCTTGATAAATTTGTCAGTTTTAAATGGAACTATCCGGTTAGGATTTCCACCTCTTACGCGTAAGTATTTCTTTGTGTCAAGAAAATCAATAAAACGTATAGAACTGACCTTCATAATAGAGTATATCCAGGTAACTCGTTGTCGTACGATATCTAATATATTATTAATACATTAATACTTAGGGGATCACTTTTAGTTTTTTTTTTGGTATCGATTTCATCATTTCCTATAAAAAATCCACAACATGTCTTCCATGATAGGTTGAAAGAGGGGAGGTTTGTTTAGGGCGATAGAATCTGTTTTTAATTTTAAATTGCGTTTGTTTATTATAAAGGGCCTAGGGTGAAAAAAGAACTGTTGAACAAATGAAGTGAATCAAATTGATTTATTAAATTCATCATATCAAGGAGAAAGTATATGAATGATTTACATTCAGTACGTACAAAATGAAATTAACACAAAATAACGGATTTTGGACTGATATAACCGTTAACAGAAAAGTGTGAAAAGTGAATATTAAAAATTAGGAATATATTTATATGCGATATGTGGCGAGTAAAATAAACTAAAAAATATTATGACGACAAAAAATACTGAAAATTTTATAAATTCTATTATTCTTCTTCTTTCTCAGATAATCCAGAATTGCATTTATTATTAAACGATTTATTATTAAATGACTTGGAGCAAAATAAACTTAATTCTTCCGTTTTTTGTAATAAATCTAAATATGAGTTTAGGCACAAGGTTACGATCAATAAATGGACAAATATCATCGAAAATCATTTGTTGGTATAGGTGAATTCCATATTTACGTAAAAGAAAGTAATTTTGTATAAAATAGAAAATGGTGAACTTTTTGACCTAAAACTCACTAGGTGTTGGGTGTTATTATCTAGGTTGTTATTATAAGTAAAAAATGCACGAATCTATAACATGGAACAATCCACTATTATACAGTTTTTTATTAGTTTGAACCTCGACAATTCTTTACAATTTCATACTTTAATTGATGTGATGAAACCTTAGCGTTGTCAGATTGTGCAAAAAGGCATATTTTTGTGTCTTTAGTAAAATTTGGTGCTGCTTTTGATCAATAAATATTTCTTACTGAAGCTACAGAATTTATAGTAAAAAAAATATTGCGTAAAAGCAAAACAAAATGGTCGAAACAAGGAACCAATTTGAAAAAAACAAAAGATAAACTATTAGAAACAAAAAACTAAGTATAATATTTCATCAAATGAAAAAATCATCAGTATAAAGTATCAAAGAAATGACAAAGATGGCAAGGAGAATCATGACAATGTTGTGTTGAATCTTGTCCAGCATCAGTCAATATCGAACAAAAAAAAAATAAAAAATTCAGAAAGATAAGTTGACGCAAATATAATAATGATAACAAATACAAATTGGAAAGTTAAGACTTCCTAGAAAACTATAGTCGGTGACTACACAAGCTTGCTAATCCGTAAGTGTTTGAGCTAGAAATGATGACAGCACTTTTACGGACTTTATGTTGAACAAGCTCTGCTCTGACAATTGTTTAATTACTTTGTAGTGAAATAAAACACGAATTTTGAGGACATTTGCAAATGTGGTCAAAAAACGATTATACATTGATTTGATTAATTTGATATTGTCATGTACCATTGGCCTAAACGCTCCGTTCTAAATAAAATTCTTCATGAATCGGTGTTGGGAAGTACAACTCCAAAAACTATGTATAGAAAGACATTCAACATTTTAAATATCTTTCAGAATAATCAGAATTCACTATTTGAAATAAACAATGGTACTTATATGGTCTGCCGTGACATCAGTTCCAACTTTGTATAGTCAAAGTTTTAAGATTTGAGACTTTCGCATTATGTCACTGTCTTGAATGGAATCGATTTCTATTCTAATTTCTATGAAACTGTAAATATTAATTATTAATCCACATTTTCCTCCCAACTATTCCAATGAAAAACATTTTATTCAAACATGGAGTGTAACCGTAATAATACTACTGTTTGTGAAAACATTAATATTACAAGATTGCTAGTAAAGACTGTTTATTTAGATCCCTAGTATTGGTAATTAATTCTGTCTTCAACCCTGTAGGTGCGATTTTTGAAAGAGCATAATAATTAACTGTCCCTTCAACTTTCTTGGCCTTAATGACACTTACCCAATGAAAAAAATTTAACTCTGTTTCTCTGTAACTACATAATATCTCGTCGGTTTATTACTTTTGTTTTCTTGTAATATGCCAAAACAAGATGTCAAATGAACCAAAATATATACAAAAGAGAGATCGACAAGATGAACAACCTCTTAACGAATGAAAACTGGACAAAAGTTTCTCCCAAACCTGTCCAAATCCTGCCTTTAATCAGGTCTCCCATATTATTATTTTGATGTTTTGATGTTTTTCACTCTACAGCGTGTGAAACTGAAAAACATAGAATTTAAACCTATGTTGATAGGGGAGGCGTTAGAATTAAAGTAAAGGACGTGTTTGGTTCTAGGACTTTGCCCAACAATAAATTAAAGGAAACGAAAATATTTCATAATGATAAGAAATTTTAGTCAACAAGCAGGATGAAACTTATGTGAAATATAATAAATGATGCATCAAACAAACCCAAAGATACAAATAAACCCAAAGATATAAGTAGAAATTACACCTTTAACTAACAAACACAATTACTTCCATTTATTCAATACAAATACCTATGATACCACTTTCTTGTTCATTTGTTTTTCTTTAAATTGTAACTGAGAAAATACTTACGTTTCCCTTTCTTGATCCTTAAATTCTGGTTACTTGGATTTGCTGCCCAAGCCAAACAAAGAAATATAAAACGAATGTAGTTTTTCCGTTAATTAAGAAGACAAAAACTAATTAAAACTGAAATTAACTATCATGGAATGAATTTAATCCACGATTACAATTTTCGAACAATTAATTGCATTTGCTCTAAAAAATAATGTGCTTTACTACACTTTGATAGTTCAGTGGTGGTGGTTTAATTGCAATTCAATTTACTAATTGCAAAGCTGTTTAACGGTTTGACGCCAAGCACACCTATTTGGGATGAAAGTAGTCTTTTCACATTTGCCAATTTGTCAATATCATTCAAATTTTGCCAACACGCATTTTAGCACTTCTAGTTAGCATATATGACTATAAGTAGGTATTAGAGGTATGTAAAATTGACCATATGTGTTCACCCATATCTTAATATAACTTTTTATAAAGTTTATTGATTGTTTTCAATATGCAAAATATTGCCAACTTCAGAAGAATAGCCTGAGACAGTTTTTGTAGAAACTACCGCTGTCTTGAAATGGCTTTTCCTAACTTCTTGGTAAATAATTTCTTTCCGTTAAGAACCTTTTGAATTATGGTCTATATTAACCCGAACTAAACATTTTCTTTTTGGCGCTTCATATAATTAAGAATTAATTATTCACGACAAACCGCCCAATGAAACAGGGATCAACAATTTAACATTAACAAAGTATGCAGATTATCAGAAAGAACCAAGATTCAATTAGAGACCTAAAATTAGAAACAGGAGCGACGACAAAATAAAAAAGTCCCGCAAAAAGGAAAATAATCAGTACCTATCACAAAAATCATGCAACGAACCAATATTTACCACAAGATCGTCCACCCTCTGCGAGAGCATCCTCTTAGTCACAAAATCATCACCGTTCTCATTCCAATTCATTGGTTAAACATAGGAATGTATGTGTTAGATATACATTTTTGACATTGCCCTATAAAACTACATCCACATCGGAAATATTTCATAAGAAAATAAAATATTTCATATATTGATGACTTCTTGTTTATGGTTCAATAAAAAAGGAGCATGATAATAAGTTTATTAAAAGTATATAGCTAGGTAAATTTGAAATCAAAATTAAATTTAAAAAAATATATATTTTCTTTGGGACACAAGATCTGTCAAAAATATAGAACCAGATCCAAATATACGGTCTATTATTTCAAAGTTCTAGAATCTAGAATTATAATACCCAAAAGGAAAGAATATATTAGTCAAGTTGCATACCAGTCGCTTAGATAAAGAAAAAACTAAACTGAGTGCTCGTGAAACTATTTACTGGATTAGTGCGGTCAGTGCGGATAACTATGTTATCCACCATTTGACAGACTCCTTAGTTACTTGCAATTATTATTGAATAGTATTTGTAATTGGGGAATAAAGAAATCTGAATTGAATTGAATCCTACGTTAGTGATCATGACTTAAAAATAATTGGCATTATTCTTCGCTATTATTTATGTGTGACAAATCTTATCCCAACGGTCTTGCATTACACACGCAAGTGCAATGTCGTATCTGCATAAGTCAAGGAAATAAATTGATTTTAAGTGAACAAAGACTCATTCCGTAAATTTCCATCGATCGAGTTGGTTCGCGAATAGTGTTCCAATAATATCGTAAACAACTTTTGAAAATGTCGAATAGAAGCCGCATTAAAAAACAAATACTAGTTAAATCCTTTTATTTCCGCAATCAAATTTCCAGTCTGTAACATATTTGTTTTTTCATATACAGCTGCTGCCCTTGATGAATGACGACCTTAATCAATGCTACGGCCCAAATGGGATACATTTTTTCACGATTTGTTGGTGAAAGTTTCTTGGAGTTTTAGACGACTTAAAATGTATTCCCAGTCTGTATTGATAATATTTCATGGAGATTATGAGCGGATGTTACTTACTTATATATTCTTATAACCATCCGTCGACTTTTTAAAAAAAGCAGTTTGTTTTAATTTACAAAGAATATATTAATTACTGGCTTAAAAGGTTTTGGTCTCTAACGAAAAACGATCGATTATGTGTTTCAATTGTTAGGTTTTCGTGGAGCTGATAATATCTAAAAGAGTTTCCGACCTCTCTTTCGTTTTGATTATTTTGATTTCTTGACGTGGTCCTCGCATCAAGAGAAGACCACAATATGATTGAAATGCCAAGAATTCAAAATGATCAGTGTGGAAGAACACCCGGAATTTGTAGATCTATATTATGTGGTTTTATACGGAACCTTAAAACATGGTAATGAAAAAATCAGATGTAAAGTAGTTGCATGTTTAATATTGTCTAATTATACCCAGTAAAGGAAATGTCAAATTTCTAATCTAAGAGAAGACGCATTAACATCATTAATTTGAATAAAAGTAACAGACTTTGATTATTTTTAGGTGTTTTAATGCTTTATTTAGAAAATCTGATAAGAAGTATGTCATTCAAAACTCTTTTTTCATAAATCATATTGTGGGAGACAAATCGGTATTTTATTCCAGTTATTCTCTTTCTGCGCCTGTCAGTTAAAAGACAATATTAGAGATTTTTGTGCTAACAAAGGATTACGTAATTATCGCGTAAGTTAGATCAATATCAGAACACTACTTTAAATGTAGTCTCTAAAAGACAAAGAGAGAGAACCGAGAAACCCAAATTCTAAATGAGATTTTAGATAAACACAATCCTCTTTGAGATTGCATTATCTACAATTTAATCCAGTAGACTCCGCCATAATAAAAGAAACCTACCTGTATTTTGTATCAAATAGACTTTTATTTATGATTTTGTATTGTATTTGTAAGGAAGGAAGTACTTTTCAAACGCAATTAACCTAATTAAAGTAAAGGAAAATGTCCATTATTTCTTTGTGGTGCCGCGGTGTGTTAATTTATAAACAATTGATGTCATGTATTTTGTTCGATCAGATTGCAACTGTCTTAAGTATTCAAATTATTCCTGAATTTATTTCGTCCTTTTAGTGTGAAATGCAGTTACCAATTTTTATACCAAAATTTTGACATTCACTTGTGTTTAATAACGTTAATTCCATAAAATATCAGTTATTTTTAGAAGTGTGATGTTTGTCTATAAAATGTTCTATTGAAAACTTAAGCTCTATTATTTTTAGAGATACAATTTCTGATATAACATTTGAAGGAGCCATTCTTGCTCAACAATCAGCCAAAAATATTTTTGCTCTAAAAATTTCATATATTATGAGCAACGAAAATTAAGAAAAAAACACATCGAGCTGAATATTTTGAAAACTGTCAATATTTTCATTTGAGTATTATATACAGTAGGTAGGTACCCTATTGTTCGTGTAAAAATATCAGCATCATAGTTAACTATTAAGAAAAACAAAGTTACTATCTGCCCAGAAGAAATGGCTATAATAATAATTATTAATAGATTAAGTTTAATCAAGTATCTCTTGAGAATGCCAACTTATTGACAAAATATACGTCGAGTATTCATTGGTTTAGTGTCTAAAGTACGTCAGAGGTTCCAACCCTCCGTGGAATAAATACACTGACGACCAAAATTAACGCACCACCCAAAATTTACTATGATAATGAATTTGATTTTTTCCAAACCGTTTGTCTGATTTTGATGTTTTTTTTTGTTTTGTTTTGTAGGTTAACTCTTCTGGAATATATAGCTGTGACTATTTTAAGTAAAATTTTTTTTTTTTAATATAAGGCGTAACAATAAAAATATATATTTTTTTCAAAAATCCAAAACACCCTGTTGGAATCGCCAGCAGCAAAATTTAACTCCAGTTCAGACCCAATTGTAGCTTCATCTTTTCTTAGTACTTACAGTTTTGGTACACTTTTTTTATCTTTGCTATTAAAGGAGATATACCGAGTAGGGAAAAAAACTAAAATTTTTGTTTCTTGGATGCCATTTTTTTTTTACTTAACCGCTTCGAGTAAACTTGGAGTCATTCGATAGGCAATTTAGTAGGCTACAAAATCTATAATTTAAAATGGTAGACATGAAAAAATCAAAATGGCAGACACCTTTAAAATATTATGTTTTTCTAGCTTCGTTCTTTATGTAAATCTGATTGAGCTAAATCGGTCCATTATTGGTTACGAAGATATGACCAATTAGAAAATGCTAAGTAGTGAACGTTATTTAAAAGCATACATATAAAATTATTGAGGGTAGCTGTGGAAACCTAAATAGTTTCAATAATTATGTCATTACGACCAACTGAAAAGTTGTCTATTCACCTAATTTCTTACCACACTAAGGATGGTCTTAAAAGCGTTAGAACAGATATTTTTTATTGGTCATATTTTCGTAACCAATTTATTTAGATTTAGCTCAATCAGATCTTAATAAGAAACGAGGATAGAAAAACATTAATTTTTAAAGGCATATTAGACGCCTTTGATTGATTTTTTCATATCTACTATTTTGACCTATAGGTTTTGTAGCCCACAAATTACCTATCTAATAACACCAAGTTTAATCGAATCGTTTAAATAACAAAAAAATGGCATCCAAGAAACAAACACTCGGTATATTTTCTTTAATAACAAAGATAAAAAAGGTAGATACCAAAAAAGTAAATGTTAAGAAAAGATGAAGTTACAATTGGATCTGAACTGGAGTTTAATTTTGCTGCTGGCGATTCCCACAGGGTGTTTTGAATTTTTGAAAAAAAACATAGCGTTATTGTTACGCTCTATATTTAAAGAAAAAATAATGTTTACTTAAAATCGGCACGGCTATACATTCCAGAAGAGAGTTAACCTATAAAACGAAAAAAAAAACATATTAAAATTGGACAAACGGTTTAGAAAAAATTCAAATTCAATATCATGGTAAATTTTGGGTGGTGCGTTAATTTTAGTCGTCAGTGTACCTATATTAAACGGTCCTCAGCTACCCGCTTGAAAAAAATGTTATGCTAAGAGGAATAATAATTTCAGCATTGTTTTTTGATTACTTAAATATACTGCCACTGTAAACGAAGCATTGTCATACCATATACTTCAAGTTTAATTTAATTTACACTGGAACAAAAATCGTCGGGAAACACAGCTCAACAAAAAAATCCATTTCTCTACATACAGGGTGCGAATAATATCATGCCAAATATAATAAAACAAAATTTGAAATATCTCCGTAAATTCAGATGAAACACGCTGTATGTTATTCAACTATAAGATGCCTCATTGAATACTCTACAACATTGCTGTACCTGTCCCTATACCTATAAGTTAAATACTTGTACTCTAACAATTTCAAATAACGAAAATTGAGAAAAATCATATCGAACTGATTATTTTGAAAACTGTCAATATTTTCATTCGAGTATTATACATACAGTACCTTATTTTTCTCGTAGATTTCGAAACAATTACTGTCATTGCCATTAAGAAAAACAAAATTACTACCTTTCCAGAAGAAACGGGACACCCTATACACAATCGGCGTTATTTTGATTTGATAGAACTTGAGAAACTAGGCACATGGCGAAAAGAAAATCTATTTATCCATTTTATTAACCAAGATATTGAACTTCCGCGTACTATTTGGACACCCTGTATAATTAGATAATAGTTTTTTGCAAGCCATCAGCTTGTCGGTAATTATTCTGGTCAGTCATTTTCATCACTCTTAATTATACGCTGGTAGGTACCTACTTATTAGAAATTTAAAAATAACTACGTTTTTACTAATGAACATTAAAGTGAAATTTCATTATCGCTTAAACTTTACCATTATGCTTTTATGAATATGTGTAAAATATTCTATAAATATAACGTACATTGTTAATTAAATTTCCATTAATATTAATCAAAACAATATTGAGAAAACAGTGAAATATTTTCATCGTAGATAAGATGTGCAGGGTTTTCCCGAAAATGAGACTTTACTTTTAACATAATTACTCAATCCGAAATATATGGATTAAGGTGCAATGAAATTGAAAAACTACAGCAATAAAAAATGGTTATAAGCTCTGTTTAGATATTCCAAAAAAATATAAAGTGCGACTTGTCAAGTTTGTGGCAGATTTGTCTTGCCCATTGAACAAGATGAACAAATCGTCACACGGTCAGATCGGCATAAAATAAAAAAGTAGAAAACGTATCTGCTTACTGCAGTAGCACTCTCCGTACATTAACATGTTTATTATTGTTGCAAGCGTGTGCCATTATAACTGGCTGAATAATGATTACAGTTTAATTATAACTCAAATCAAATTAAGACAACAAAAACAAAAATGTTGAGTAAGTGTAATTCATAATTTACTGATAATTGAGTTCCTGTACTTCTCATTAGGTGATTATTGAGTGAACTCAAAATATGAATTCTTTGCCTTATAAAACTTTTGCTCTGCTGATTTCCGGTCGAACAATTTAATGTAAATTGGGTAATATCTATTTTTCAAAGTAAAGTTTCACTTTCGAGTACACCCTTTATAAGGGTTATAACATATAACAATTAAAACAGTTGCATTTAATCTAATTATTAAAATATAAAACACAATAAAACAACTAAGATTTACTATTTATTTCAAAATTAATTTGTTTAGTTAAAGAATAGCAACAGCATTACTGTTTATGGAATACAGTGACATCTGCTATGTTCACATTGTACACGTGGTACTCAAATGCAAACTTTTAGTGAACATTGTGAAAGAATAAGTAGAGACATATCTTTCTTGACTTTTCATGCAACTGTTAAATTATAATCACATCAAAATTCGTGGACGATCAGTCATGTGTTTATCTTAATATTAGATAAAGCATAATTTAACAGTCTGTGAGTTTATATTGATATATTCAATTGACATTTGGCTTTTTAAATGCATAATAAAAACATACATTTAAAAATGTTTGTACAAATTGTACAACTGTAGACATAGATATAGAATTCTCTTTCTAAGCTTTCAGCTTTCAGCTATGGTATTCGACAAGGACTCGTCTATACACTAACTCAATTTCATGCATTAGCATGCATTTCATGCAGTTGTGTGCTGCCACCACAAATATTTTGGAAAACATACTTTTGACTTGACCTTTGAAACCATTTTCAGTGTGCCAATGGTAGAAAAAGATTGAGCCGTCTTATTCATACCGATATATCTCCTCAGACTGTGAAAGTTCCAATCTAATTTATGAATCGTGGCTCTCTCAATCACAAATTAAACAGTTTTTTACAAAATGTATCTCGATTAATAATAGAGCTAACTAAAAAATTCTGAAACCGTTTCGGCAATTTTTGTCCAAGATCCTGAAATATTCTGTCAAATTTGAGAAATTGTATTCAGATATTTGACGAAGTGTCGATTATGAAGATTGGAAAAAAATATAAAAACTTTTAATTTATTCTTGACTTTTGTCAATTAATTTCCCATTAAATTATATAATTTGTTTAATTTGCATTTGAAGAGAGTGCGCTGGGAGCGTTGAATATCGTAGAAAAAAATATTATTGGCAATCGTATTAAAATGCTGTAACCGAAAATGTAAAGATTTCGCCATTTTTTCGATAAAATATGATATCTCTAAAAACAACAAGCTATAAAAAAAATCTTCAAATTGGTTCTTTAGAATTACTTATAAATCATAACGAACATATCTCAAAAAATCTCAAAATTTTTTTAGGGATTTGGGAGAGCGATAAACTTTAACATAAATGTAAGGACCTGGATAATCATCCTGTAGATATGAGAAATACCCACAATTTAAAAAATCTATTTACGGTGGATGAAAGCCAATGAATTTTGCTAACAATCACCAAAAACCTCATCAAGATGAATCATCTATTTCCAAAAATATTGAGGTTCAAATATTGCCCATATTTTCCCAATATCCACTTCAATTCTGCACCAGATTATAATAAGTTATTAACCGTTCAACTCGCTATGTACAAAATCAGGCAGTGTTAGCGAGTGGAACCAAACCGCGATTGTTAGGTATATACTAATTGTAATAATAAAAAAAATTTGATAACGTGATAATTTTAACTCTCCCTCTGGTGTATCTAGTGTAAGTGAAGATTTGCACAACTAATCTTATTTTTGTCTAACTGATACTTTATTGATATACCTGGTTTCGTGAATTTTAATCTTCAGATAAAAACTAAAAAAATGTACAACTATTGATTATAAAATTCGAAATAAACGACAGCATCAAAATATGTCTAATATTTCCTCCGGTTTGCGTAATTCAGTTCTCCAGAAAATTCTAATGCACTTTTAGACACGCTAGAAAACTAAACTCGCACTTTGACCGGAAAAAAATCCAAAAATATTAATTTTAAAATGACGGGGTTGGAAAGTAACTGTCAAAAATTCTGGTTTGCCTTGATTTTGATTAAATTTGGTGGGTATGTGGACTCGCTGATTATAAAATCAAATTTATGTAATCTAATATTGTTGGCACTAAAACTTGCTTCGAATTCAATGTAATTTGGTAACCATTATGAAGTACTGGTACATCATAAAATTTAAAAAAATTGTAAAAATTGTGGTATAAAATAACATAGTCCTACATACTTCTCCTTAACGATATAGTGGGTTCAAATAATCACGCAAAAACCCTCAGAGATGCCGCGCTCCGAAATATCGAGAATGAGTTTTAAGTATTAAATATTGATGGAAGATGGAAGCCATCTCTGTACTCCAATAACATGTATTATTCCATCCCCCAGCAACTAGTGACCGAAGTAATGGGTGCAACCTGCGCATTAATATTTGGTAGGTCTAGAAATGCCCTAGAAATATAATAAAGAATTCGTCACGTATTTTGCTCCACAGAGATAACGTACAATGTAATTATCATTTTTTAAACAATAATATCGCTATCCTATAATACTTCCCTGCGAAATTGGTGCCAACACACTTTGTAGGTTTCAAATTACATATCCGTTGTTGCTCCACTTGCCCCTCATAGAGACAGCTATACCTATTATGTATTTTACAAATTGTAATTTTAACCACTTACATTTTATCATCTTAAATAAACTTTTCTTTTCAGGAAAAATCTTGCTGTTTTACCTAATTTTTTATGCAGTATTGATAGGATTTTTCTCTGCAATGTTGGCTGTGTTTTACCAAACTTTAGACCCAAAGAAACCAAAGTGGGAATTAAGCAGTTCGTTAATTGGAGATAATCCAGGTAAGTCAAAAACAAGAGATTTTTGTATATTTTTATTGATTAATTTAGTTTTCATAACATGTTCATTAACTTTGAGTTAAGTTTAGAGGTGAACCAATAATTCGTGTTTAAGAAACGACAGTATTACTTTATGGGTTTTGTGTATAATATTGTGATATTCCTATTGAGGTTTTAATCTACTGTTCACACTTCATACTTATGTAACTTAATTTCTACTGAGAAATGACAGGAATTGTTAAATATAAGCAAGCCACAGAACTAGAAGAGGACTCTGAGGAGGATTACTTTAATCTGGTGTAAAAACTTATAATATTGTTTTGTGAAATCGGTAATTGTAACTGTAAAGATTCTGTACATTTTTGAGAACTTGAGTCAAGCAGGTACTTGTGTAGTGTGTACCTGTTTAAAGTCTTCTAATATTTCAATGCCACTGTTATATTGATTTATCTTTTACCAACAAAAAATGCAATAAACCTCTTAGGAATCAAATGCATCTGTTTCATCGTCAAAAGTTTCTCACCTTCAAATAATTGTATTTTACTTTAGGATTTGGCTGGATTTTACTTATATAGCTTCATGGTTCTTAAATTCACGTGTTTGGATCGTATTTGAAGGTATTTCGTTGCGCAATATATCCAGTAGTGGTCTGTGGTCATTTGTACAGCACATTCTTTAATAAGTTGTTGAGCCACTGCTTCGTCGTTAATTGTTGCGCTTAGATTCACTCTTACCAACTCCTTTTACATTTTTCCAGCTTCATTCATGAAACCGATTATCTTACCCACACAGGATAGATGTTCTTTCAGTTTTTCGTCTTCAACAAATTCTTGTCTTCTCGCCTTGATTATGAGCTCATTATCTACAGTCTTAGTGGTAGGTTTCAATTCTTTGATTTGATCCTCAGTCAATCCAACCAAATAAAATACATTTGTGTAAAATACACTTATTTTATGGAACGAGTATAATTATACTCTAATACTGGCAAAAATATTTAGTAATTAAAGATGTATGTACTGTAAGGTTTTAGAGGCACGATTTTCTATGCTTCAATTCACTACTCAGTAAAATATAACATAAGGATAGTTATAATTAAGACTGACTGTCAATGTTACTGGGTAATGGATATGTGGAAATATCATTTAAGATTTAGAGATATACAGATGCAAAGTATACAAGTTTAGGGTATAGAATATATTGAATTAAATTCAGAGTGAGTCATTTGGAGTATATTTTTAATATATGGTATCCAGCAAAGTCGTAGCTTAAATTGATAATCGCAGACGCCAGTATTTATACATTCGGTTTGCTCTTTATGGATCACTTCAATAAATTTGGCACTCAAAGCGGACAAACTATCCATACGTTCAAATGAATCAAATGATAGGACAAAACTGAATACACGACTAAGCAAAGTCTCCTCCATTATTTGTCTATTGGTGATTCATCGAATTTCTTGCAACAGTTTTATACAGCAGTGTTATGTTCTGGTGTTGTGACTCCCATTGGTGATTCCAAACTTGATTTATCTTCTGAAACAAATATACTACAGCTGCCTAAAAATTATAATGAATGTTTAAGATTTCCGTATCAATTAAATGGGAAATTATAAACAATCATATTTAAAAAAAAAATGAAGCTGGCAAAGTTGGGGACGAGGATATAATTTGACGTAAAGTTTATAAAATGTATGAGGAACGAATTGTATCTACTTTCAACGATTTACGCAAAAAACTTACTAGATGATGAATGATGAAACTAAAATTAAATCTGTTTGATCAACGTAGTAGTGTGTTGTCAACGCGTCGGTTTTAGGTCTATAATAATTAACGAGTTATTATGGATTCGAAACTCTATAAATTTTGATTGGAATAGTGACGAAAATAAAATGATATAATAAAGAAAATGGACTGATTATCTACTTAGTTTGATGTACTAATAACTATCAAATGGTCAGATTGGATTGATTGATCATTATAGGACTGTTAAATCAAGGAAAAATAATATCAGAATATGAATGGATCTAAGGTTAAATGCTTGTAAAGTGAAAGTAATTAATTTTTCACACAGTTAATTCCATTACCCTGATTGGAAATCGAACCCTTAGTGCGATTTTCTCACGCCTATTAGTCATATAAATAAATATACCTAACATAAGAATATATATGTATTATTTATAATAATAATAATAATAATAATAATAACAATTATTATTATTATTTCACAATAGGATGATCTGAATATGTTTTTCCATTTTAGGTTTAGGTTTTAGACCAATGCCCCCAGAAAGTAATGTAGAAAGTACTTTAATTTGGTACAAAAGTAGTGATAAGGGAAATGTACAATATTGGCAGCAAGAATTAACAAGATTTTTAAAAGGTAAGCAACCAATAAATGTAAATCGTGCTAACTGTATGACACAATCAATGTTATTTTCATTAATAATATCATTAATCACATACTTCAAAACAAAGTTTATTATTTTCGTCTTAAATGGTAAGAATTTTTTATATAATCAATAACTTTCAGTACTAGCAGTAGTGATTTTTATTGATTTCTCGAATAATATCTATGCATTTTCAGGTAATGTGTGTGTGATTTGCTGTGCTTTAATTTAAATTACATTTTTGCATATTTTGATATACAGGCTGATTCACGGAATAAATTTATTGGAGAACAGAAATTTTATGAATATTTAAAAACCTTATGTGTTTTGTTTGTCTAATTAAATTCATTCACGTCCCAATTTTATGCATATTCCAAAATAAGAAAGAAACATAAAGCATTTCATATTAAACAAAAAAGTTCACTAATGGCAATGACGTATTATTGACAATTTAAGTTTAAGTTTTTTTTTCGAGATATTTTCTCGACTACTTCGTCAAATATAATACGGAAGTGAAATATCTTGTACGCATTCTTGTTGACTGTTTTCTTAGTGACAACCACTTGTATGATAGCACTGAAAATGGTCGAATATACAGGGTGCTAAGAAATGTTTTAGGCAAATTTAAATGGGTGGTGTAGAATGATCCAACAATCAAAAAAGTCTTATGACATTTTTCTCAAATATGAAGTTCTTTTCCCTATGAATAACGCAAACGTTTTCAATTAGGATAGTACGAGGTCGATCGACTGGCCAACGGTAAGGAAAATCGGCGGTGCTTACATCACATTTAAAGTTCAAATGATCTTGTACAATAGCCAGGTAGAAAGCAAGCTTTTTATATGATGTTTTTATTTATGATAAAATCGGTTGACGGAAATAAACAATTTTCTTTAAATTTAAAGGATTATATCTCCATAATTATAGATTTCCGGACCAATGTTAACGGATTTTTTTTTAAATTTTGTATTCAGAATCACCATTTAAATTTACTGTATTAAAATTTTCAGCACTCTGTATACGTACCTATATGTATATAATATATAAATGATAAAGATCCGACAGTCGGAATTATAGCACGTTTATTAAAGATACGACAATCAGAACTTTAACATTTTGACTAACTAACCGACAGTTAAACCTGAAACTAACAAATATATTAATAAAAATATTATATTAATATGTATAGTTAATATTAATTAAAAAAAAATTTCAAGTTTTATTATTTTAAAGAAGGAGGATCTTTGTCGGAATATTAACACAACCAACTAAAGATCCGACAGTAAAATGAACATTTTTCTAAAAAATGTATTTTTAATAAAAAAAACACATCGCGAGGAGCTCGAACCCGAGACCTACTGCTTGCCGGTGCCGCTCATTTCCGATAGACCAGCGTACCAGGATACAAGTGGGGCAAGGGCCAAGTTAAATTAAAACTGTCGGATCTTTAGTAGTTGTGTTATAATTCCGACTGTCGAATCTTTATCCACTGCCTATATAAATATACATGAAAATATTTTCTTATTAGATTATGTAGGAGACAATAAGGAAAAAAACTCACATGGCAATAATATTGAACAATGTACAAAATTCCAACCTCCATCAGATTCTGACAAAGTATGTGATGTGAAAGTTAACGAGAAATGGCGGCCATGCATACCAGAATACGGCTTTGGATACGAAGACGAAAAAGGAGGACCTTGTATTTTCCTGAAATTAAACAAGGTAAAATTTAATTTTCAATTAAACATTGTAACAGCACATATGAATTGTTTGATACATCGTGCCCAATACCTCCTATGAAAATTATGAATCTAGAACTTGCAATCAGAATAAAAATCATAATTTACTCATCAAGCAATATTATCTGATAATCAAGAAATGATAATGGTTTGTTTAAAAGCGTTGATGTTTTAGTTTAGAAGGCACAACATATTAATAAGTTCTTTAAGAATGCAATATTCTTTTCTTCAATTTGGGGATTCATTATTGTTAAGATATAGTCCTACAAATTTTCAATCGTTTAATTTTCGTAATTTGTAAATGCTTATCAAACATTGAAATCTCCTTAATAACCAGTGATCGCAAATCATTTTTTAAATTGTGAATTCCTTTATTCATATAGAAGTGAGGCGTAAAACGGGAATTATATGGGAAAGGGTGCGTGGGTGGTTCGCTGGTTTGTTTGATCGATTAAATAAATAAGTAGAACTTTATATTTTTTTAAATCTGCGTTTTATTTCTCCTTTCAAAAAACGTCAATAGATTTATTACATTTAGTGTGGGTTAAATGTTATCATCGGTTTGATACTCATAGCACCATATTGATTTATAAAAAAAATACACTGTGAACAAATGAAAAAATCTCTGATTTCACACCGATTCACTGTAGTCGAAGCAAACAAGTATTGTTATTGATTACATGAAACAATGCAAGATGCAAGACTAATACTTAACATATTTAATATGTAATATTAAAATAACTGCCAAATAGAATAATGGGGATAAAATGGATACTTGGTATAAATTTGTCGATATCATTTTTGTTTTGTTTAATAAACTACCACAAATTTTAATAGTCATGTCAAATTTTGTCACATCTCTCTCGAAGAAAGCATTTCTGAATTCATTTTTTGTCATTTTTTTTAAATCAGGACCAAAAACAGGTCAACATTCAAATTTCAACGTCCTTATAAAATAGAAAGCAAGTTACTGATTTGAACTGATTCAACAGATATCGTCAACATTTTAACTACTTAATGGAATTTAAAATCAGATCAATTTTCGTAAGTGTAAAAAAATATTTTACAAATATTTTAAAAAATTTTAATCATAATTTTTTTTCCAAACTTTATTTGTTTTTGGATAGCTTAATAATTGATTCACTGTAATTAATATTTGAATTAAATATTTATTACAAATAAATCACGTTTTTTGGGTATTTATTTCCTACGTCTCTCAAAGTACCTAATTATTACTGTACCATCTTGTATAAATCTCAGTCGATTTTCTAATATCTGTACACTTTTATAATTGTTCAATTTAAATAAATTTAACCTTAATAGCTCAATGGCACACTTTACATTTTAGATATACAACTGGAAACCTGACTGCTACAATTTCTCAGAATTACCCAAGGAGGCACAACAATCTTTCCCTGAAAAAGAAGGAAGAGATATAGAGGTACGATTTTGCATGTAATTACATGTTTTATTTGTATATAGTTTACCAAATCGACATAAGGCACATAAAAAATGTTGGATTCTTTGATGGCGGGAAAGATCCTCGCCTATCTCTTTATGTACAGGGTAGTCATTTTATCTTGATAACATTTTGATCTGATATAACTATTTTATTTTAAAAGCTATTATTATGAACCAGAAACCAAATTGCAGGGTCGCTTACTAAGTTTTTTTCTGTTATCAGAAAAAAACAAAAGACTGTCAATTGTCAAACATATACACATATTTTGTGTTTTTTTAAATGGAACACCCAATATATTTTTAACCAGTTGGATAGCATATTTTGTTCTGATTTCAATGGTATAGCACACTTTATAATTTGATCTATCAGTTTACAATTTATTGGCAAAAATGTAAAGTATTTATCATTCCTTTATTGAGTTGGCATAAAAAGTTGTACCTACATAAATATGAAAACCTTAAAGTCTTTAGGTACCTCCAATAGTTACTGAGTTAACCTACGAAAGCATCGAAAATACGACACCCTGTACATACTTTATAAAGGTGTAGTCAAGACTGTCAATATATTGACATCAAGTATACAAATAAATATTTCATTAAATAATGTTTAATAAGATTTTTGTCCTACCAGTTTTTAGGAAGTTCAAGGATGTCCAGTCATTTTGACTGATTTAAGGGGTTAACCTCCAAATTAATCAGCACAAACCACAACCACCGTAAATAACTTAGGTCGAGAGTACTAGAACTTAAATTGTCTTTAACCTCAAATTAACATAAGTCAATAATACTACAAATCTAAAACGCGACTTTCTACGCTTTTTCTCAAATGTCTTGAAAGTTTAGCAAAATAGTGTAACTAACTGTGTACTTTTCTTATCACTATCAATGATTTCAAGAACTATTATCGACAAGGTAATCGTTTAGCTTTACAAGCGTTTTTGTACATGAGTTTTTCTTTTTTAGAGCATTGCTTAGAACTTTAGAAGTCTTTGTTTGTATAATATTTCGGAACAAAATCTTTAGCAGTTCTATGGTAACTCAACTTATTTTTTTATAAAATATTTATAAATGCTAAAACAAAATGTAAAAAGTGAGGTTAGTATAAGTTATAAGTTATTTTGGACATTTGATTGTATTTGATTCCACAAAATATGTTTGTTTTTCTAAATGATGCCTAATGTTGTAGCAAAAGTTTAATATTTTAGTACATTTACTATCTTTCTGAATTTAATATAAAATATTAGTTAAATATAAAAGTGTTATAATACTAGTACGTATGTTGCTTATTCTGCGTTTCGGTAAACGCGTAGTCACATTGACTTAAATAGCCCTATAAAATATACAATTATATTAATATTATAATAATATCAAGGTCATAAAGTTGATATTTCTCAGCCGAATTCTAAGTTTGCGGCCGAGGCCAAGCAAACTTCGGATAAGGCCGAGAAAAATCATTTAGCCGAGGTGCATAACATTTTTTAGGCAACTGTCTCAAAAAGTAAAATAAAAATAAGTATATTATGATAAACATGCCACATGAGTCTGTGAAGTAAATGCGGCCAAAAAACTAAGATTGACCAATCAATAGAAAAAGATGACATTTTATGAACGCTAATGGATCCGTCAAACGTCACTTTTTGTGACAGTTGCCTAAAAAAATCATTGTATGACTAGTATAGATTTCTTCCTTGCTCATTTTTTAATTTTAGGATGCTGAAAAATATGATAGATAGTTCACGTGTTATTTAAACTTTTAGGATTTTCAGTTATATTGACCTCATTAGTGAAATTTTTGCCTGCTAGAACTGTTATACGGGATATTTCAATATTCCCTCTTCATGAAGGTATCATAAATGCTTGAGACCAAAATAACTGGATTTAACTTAACTTTATCTCAAATATATTAGTTTGACGAATAGAAAGCATTAAAGTTGGTTAATAATTTTAGTTCCTTTCATATTGGTCATATTAAACAGTTATTGTGAATGAAATGTCGACTATATATTTATAAATTACTTAGACTTATCAAACGAAAAAAAAATAAATAAATAAAGGGAAGGAATTAAAACTGATTTAAATCGATTGGTGATCCAAAATGTGATCTGGAGCTGGTTTGACTGTGTTTCGTTTAAGTTTCCAAATTTAAACTCGGATATTTTTCTCTAAATCTGTACACGCAATATAACCAGTAAATATGAGTTCCGAAATAATTGCAAATTAGAAACCAAAGGCACCCTTTGTGTCTGCAATTATATACTGAAATACCTCAAGCAAGTTACAGATCGGTAGGTAGGTATATTTGGAGTAGTCATATCATATACACATAATATGACGAAATTAGGACGGCTAGTACTACATGATGTGCTCAATTACCACGACCATACCCTAGTTTCACCAGTACAGAATATTGTTTAAATGTTAATTGTGGCATTTCATAAATTATTTCTCTTCCTTTTCTTTTTTGGGATTTATTGCCACATTTCTTGAGATTCCTATCCAAAAAAAGTTGATTTATCTAAAAAATATTCAAATTAACCAGTTTAAAACTGGGAAATAACCTCTACGCTATTGACGTAATGTCAGAGGATCAGTTAGAGGGTGTGCTTTGACAACTAGTAGGAATTAAATTAATACAAAAATACTGCGCTGACGTTTCGGAAACTATATCTGTTTCCTTTTTCAAAGTTTAGGCTTTAGATTTATATGTAACGTGTAGAATAACACGACATAAAATAAAATTTGTTTATATCATTTCCATAGATACTTACCATAGAAATGTTGAAAAATATAGATTCTAAATAATATTAATTTTAATGAGTTCTTCTCTCAACATTGGTAACCAAGTTGAACAAAATTCTACCGAACAATTTGATACGCATTTATCTTCATTAAGTAAAATTATTGCAGATTCTTTGATTTTTCTTTTTTTGTTGTCTGCTTCTTTGTTGTCTGCTTCTTTCCCATTTCATCCTGTGAGAAAAATCTAAAATTTGTGAACATGCTTGGGAAAAAGATCACAGGATAAAATGGGATTCAGCAAAAATTTTGACCAAAGAGGCAGACGGCAAAAAAAGAAAAATCAAAGAATCTGCAATAATTTTACTTAATGAAGATAAATGCGTATCAAATTGTTCGGTAGAATTTTGTTCAACTTGGTTACCAATGTTGAGAGAAGAACTCAATAAAATTTATATTATTTAGTATATATTTCAGCATTTCTATGGTAAGTATCTATGGAAATGATATAAACAATTTTTATTTTATGCCGTGTTATTCTACACATTAAACGCTATTTAAAAAAATATATTAACCAACTCTAATGGCAACTATTGTATTATCTGATCTGATATTTCCATATCATTTATTGTTTGAAACTTTTGAAACTGTAAATCATGAATTATCGTCATTATTCATTAATCATTATGTTTAATTACTTTAGGGCCCAATAGTATGGGTAACATGCGAGGGAGAAAATCCAGCCGACAGGGAACATATTGGGACCATCCAATATATTCCTCATAGAGGATTTCTAAAACAATATTTCCCCTTTAATAATCAAGATGGTTATTTAAGTCCCTTAGTTGCAGTATACTTTGAGGAACCCAAACGTAAGTGAATTATTCTTTATTATTTCTTGTTCTTGTTATTTGATGTAGTGCCTCTCATTCATCGATCTAGATTTTCTGGTTACTTCGGCGACTTGAAAGGAAATCATTAAACGCATCTTAAACACAATTATTTTCTTATAAAATAACCTTGTATAATACGAACTATTTGGGATATTGATAACCTCTCAAAATCGTATACCTGTCCATGATATGTTTTATTATTAATAATTCTAGGTTATTATTAATATCTGTTCCATTTTTGAGATGATTCACGTACTCCTTAAATCAGAAATAAACGCTTATTTTATATAATACATACCTACTTTAATTAGCCCCCCTCAAAAAAATATTAGTTAACAGCGATAAAATACATAGATGACTTGATTATAAAAACTCAAGTAACAACCCGTCTATGTTGATCTGAAAATAAGTAAAATAAGAATAAATAAATAATTTAATATAATATATCAAAAACCACCCCCCCCCCCCCCCAAATAGTATGCCTAGTTGCGCCACTGTTGTCAAAACTTTTCAAACAAAAAAAATTAAAATTTGGCATAGCAGATTTTTTTTCTGAATCCAACGATGTATAACAAATTGATATTTGTGAAACATTCGAAATGTTTGTCGAGACCGCCATATAGCCTATTGCGCTATCGATAAACATTCTTTTTCTGTGATAAATGTTTCACAAAAGTCAATTTGTTACACATCGTTGGATTCAGAAAAGAAATCTGCACAATAGTAAATAAATAAAAAATTGCCATTTGAAAAAAAAAGTTGCCTATCGCTTTTCAAAAAAAAATTTTAATAATACTGCGGTAGGCTTCCTCTATAGTGTATTTAAAGCCATTTCGCTTAATATTTTGTTTTTTAAAATCACAATATAAATAACGGAGTTATGGCTTGCGGCGTTTTTTAGGAGACAGCCTGTAGGTATATGTAGGTATAGCTTTTTAAGATAAATAAGGATTGCGTTTCAATTTTGTTTCTAATACTGATACCCTACAAAAAAATTAGCTTCCAAGTGGGAAATCTGTGCAGTTTTGCCTTGAAAGCACTCATTTATCTTTAATAACTGAACAGTGCCGAAATATTCTGCTCTGCTGATCTAAAATGTACGAACTTTGTAATTGGATAATTGAATTTCAATATGATGAAAATTAATTAGGAAGCGAGAATTCATCAACACTGTGCAATTTTTTCTGGATGCGAGCTGAAGTGCTCTAAATAATAACGGATGGAAGACAATTTGTTTCAGTCAGAAAAATGAAGGGCTCTGTTGTTAATATATAATGAAGAATTGAGGCATATTTTAATGCCTGGCGCCTAAAATATCGATTGCTTCTACTCGTATTCACACTGGTTAGTGATTACGGTACATAAATAAATATAATAAGCGTAGCTTGATAAGTCACTATTCACTGCATCTATGTTTTATTGTTTAAGAATTACTAAAGTAAAAATTGACATCGCAAGATAATAATTATTGTTGTTTCTGCCTTAAAAATAAAAAGTAGAATATCTCATTTGATATACCTACGTCAAGAAGTAAACTAAATTTTACGGTGTCCCGAAGCAAATTTTGACGAGTATAGTTTTAAATTCAACAGTTTTCTAATCATAAGCCGAGTCATAAGCCATATGAAATACTTAGTTTATATGTATAATCTTTTGAAACTGTTATTATCGTCATTCTACCAGATTACTGACTATATGATAAATGTGGTATGACAATGGCAAAAAAAAAACATTTTTTAATTGACCCAAGAAATTTTATTGGTTTCAAAAATTCCTTAGCTAAAGTAAGGTAGTGGCGGTATATATGGCCCACTTAAAAAAAATATTATTTTTCTCGAAAACTTTATTTAAAAAAATAACAATGCTTACAGGAACTTAAGCGTAAACACCTTCGCTTTCAGGAAAAAAAATAAACTTTGGAAAAATCAAACGTAAAACAAACAAAAAAAATGTTTTTTTAAATGCAGTCAATGGGCCATATTGCCAACCAAAGTTGAAGTTATGGCCCTAGAAAAATTAATTTTAATTGAACAGTTCATTAAGAAAATTGAGCTTAGACATAATAGACAAATAGACTGACCACAAAAAAAAAAAGATTGCAAATTTAAAAATAAATAATAAAATTGTAGAAAAAGTCAATGGGCCATATCATCAAACCCATCTGAAAATATGGTAGGTACTTACAGAATTAACATAAATCTGAGCTCTTTAAAAAAATGCAAAATAATTTTTTCCACTAATGTAAAATAAGTAGATTTTCTATCAAGATAAAATACTTAAACAATATTACGAAATAAATACATGGGCCATATGACCAGTTGAGTAGTGCACATTATGAGCAACAAGAAAAAATTCTTCCACAAAATTTTTAAGTAAAATAAATATATCACTATGTAACACGTAGCTTAGAGTGTCGATCCTCCAAAATTTAGGTTTGTTTTTCAATGTTTCCCGATGATTTCACCAAAACACTTTCTTTAAACTTTATTATTCGAACACCTGTTGTGACGCCAGAATGTAAACTAGCCGGTATTGCCGATATTGCCGGAAGTTCGGCTTGCTATTTACAGAGGGCGCTTAAACGTATTGAAAGAAACTGCGAACGTCAAGAAGTTGGGTTTGAGGCGGTTAGTTTAAAATTTAAGGACATCGGGCCATATGACCGTCCGGGCCATATCTACCGCCACTACCATAGATATTTTTTCTTCTTAAAAATATTCTACAATTTCAAAACAATCTCATGTTCCCGAAGACTTCTCTCAACAAAGTACCACTTGCGGTGGTAGAATCAAATATAAAAACAATTATTTCGTATGTACTGTATTTATACAGCAAAATACGGCGAAACCTGAGAAAAATCAATAGATAATGGCAATGAAGTAACTTTTATTGGCCAGTATTAGTAACACTGCAGAAGTAGGTCGTTCTTCATAACAATTTAGTTTGAGTGTTTCCGGCGCATTCGCCAAAAAATAGAATATTTAAACTGAATAAAAGATTTTCATTCAAATTCAATTGAGATTAAGTGAAGAAAACAAACGTATATTAAATTTACACACTCAAAGGCATACGTAAGTTAAAAAAAATACTTAATACCTACCTACTTTAAAAAATCATAAGACCAAAAAAATAATCCCATCAAAAATCATAAGGCTCATAAGAAAACTTCAGTAAATTCATGAGAATAAAATTACATTTGCTTTCTTCTGTTTGATATCTATTGAAAATAATTATTATCAAAATGAGAGTTAACGATAGTAGAATTACAACGATGTTTCCTAAAACAAAAATTTTGTTTCTCTAACACGACTTCAGAAACTACGCATTTCACAACTAAAAGTGTTGTTGAAACAAATACCATTCTAACCCATCGTAGAATATATTATTACATAACGGTTTTCGACAAATCAAAGCTGTTATATATTATTACATAACGGTTTTTGACGAATCAAAGCTGTTTATATCCCAAGATATCATGTAATAGTTTTGGTTACTATAGTTACGTCCACAGTACACACTACATTTGGTTTCATCTAATAAATAAAGCATTTTGTTTCCTGGCTTCGCATTTGACATATGAAGTTGGATTTCATTTCAAAGCAATAAGTTTAGCTAAATAATAATATATTACTTATAAAATATATATATACATAGGTATGAAAAGAACCATTTATTTTATGACATAAATTAATATTACTTATATTTGTTAAATTGTAATTTTCTAATAAAGTTATTTTCTAAATAAAAACTTTTTAGAGAAAGTATAGTCTACAACACGTTTAGAATTGCATATTCCACACTCGCAAACTTTCGCTCGTGTGGGATATGGGCCATTCTAAAACTTGTTGTATAATATATTATCACGAAACTCAAGAAAAAAAATCTGCGATTAAAATATTGTATATACCTACACGGATGCCACGTCAGCATAGAATGCAGTCGCTGATCTAACTGCAAATTTATATATCTGGCAATGTTTTTAAATCTATTATAACTGATGAAATTGTATCACCTCCAAAATATTTTATGTTTCAAGTTAAAATTTTGAAATTTTCCACATCAGGCATAATAACCCACATAATCAGCCTTATTCTGGTGACCATTAGTTAATTTTCAATATCTGAACATAACCAACATTGTTTATTGAAAATTTTCGATTTCATAAAGTTGTTGTATTCTGGTGAGACTATTGATTCCAGAAAGTCAATATTGAAAATCTATTAGACTGTCTGTATGCGTATGATATGAAGTTATTAAAAAAGGGTTGCTAATATTCATTGGTCTTCAATAAAAACACTAGAAATTGAAGAAAATTAGAGTATTTAACGCTGCATAGTTGGAGAAATATTTGTAAAATTACAATAAAATTGTCAAAATATAGGTTAACTTTTACCTAACTGTAAACATTTTTACATTTTCATTTTATACGAAACTACACAAAAAAAAGAACATCAGAGGCAATTCCAAATATATCTAGGGTAGGTACTTATCTGAGAGTCGGAATAGCTTAGTCTACAGATTCAGTCGATTGGCGGCTCACAGGGAAATTTATATCTTGGCCTACAGATTTCTGATAACTTCCCTGAGAGAAGAAATGCAAATCACACGTAACAATAAGTTACTTGGGAATACTATTTTGATTCTTTGTGGGTCTGGCAAGAAGGAACTTATTTGATCTATCAAATATGTTATTGAACCTATACGCAGGGTGTCCCGTAAATAAGTGCAAATATTTTGCAGGTAGTTGATGAGAATTAATGAGGGTCTTTCATATAAACTCTTTTAAAATAAGCCCCCCCCCCCTATCGAGTTTCACCCTCTTAATTGGGTGCAGCACCAAAAGCTAGTTTTTATAATTTTCTCCAAAATGATTTAACTTAGAGCGATAAAATTTTATGTACATATTGTACCTATAAAAGACCATTTCATGAAAATATTATCATCCACCCCATCTTCCTTTAAGGGAGTGAAATAAGTTACCCCTTGTGGTTTTTTTGCCAGAACTTTGATTGACTATAAATATTCAAAAGTGAAATATATTACTTTACTCGAAAGCCTCTTATCTTATTTTAAAACTTCTTTTTCTCTTACTAAATGTTTGTGTACCTTCTCATCAATACCGTATTTATTTTATTTTTAATCGAATGCAGTTGATTATGGAAAACTTTAGTAAGAGGCAAAAAAGTTTTAAAATAGGATAAGGCTTTCGAAGTCACCCACTCAAAGGGGTGGACTAAAAGCTAATTTCACATTATTTTCTCCAAACTGATTTCGAAAGCCTGATCTTATTTTAAAACTTTTTTATCTCTTACTAAATTTTTCTATACTCAACCGTATTCGATTAAAAAAAATAAAATAGATACGGTACAGGCGAGAACTGTCAGTGCATGTTTGTGCATTTCATTTTTTTAATCTAATACGATTAAGAATACCTAGTGCATGGTTGTGCATTTCATTTTTTTAATCTAATACGATTAAGAATACCTACAAAAATTTAGTAAGAGGCAAAGAAGTTTTAAAATAAGATCGGGCTTTCGAGTGAAATATTTCTCTTTTAAATATTTATAGTCGATCAAAGTTCTGGCAAAAAACCGTAAGAGGTAGTTTATTTAACTCCCTTAAGGGAAGATTTGGTGGATAATAATATTTCCATAAAATGGTCTTTTAAGGGTGGTACAGTATGTAGGTACCTACATAAAATTTTATCTCTCTAAGTTAAAACATTTTAGAGAATATAAAACTTGATTTTGGTGCACCCCTTTGAGAGGGTGTAACTTAAATAAGTTTATATATGAAACACCCCCATTAATTTTCGTCAAAAAACCTACCTACCAAATATTGGACACCTTGTGTATTCCCCTACTAAGTATTTTATTTGGCAAATAAAGGTATCCCTTAATCTTTTTTTTCTTCTATTGCTGAATTTTGAATGTTTCTTATGCCCTCCTCATTATTATATAGCCAATGCATTTATTAAAAAAATAAATTCTACGTTGGCCATCATAACCTTTAAAGACATAACTAATAACTAAGCTTCTAAATAGTTCTTTGTAAAACTTTGTAAAATTTCCAATGTCTTGTAGATAATTTTCAAGGTCGTCCATTTTTCAAGAATATTGGTTATAAGAATCAATATTGAAAATTATGAATGTACACCAGAATCCGAAATCTTCATACTTATTAGATATTTTTCAAGAACCAATAATCAATAGTCACCAGAATAAGGCTGATTGTCCCTAAATGGAACTGACAAACTGCAATTATTAAGACCATTTATTATTATTATTATTATTATTATTATTATTATTACGCGTTTCTATGTCGAAAAATAGGTAGTCTCTTCTCGTACCAAGCATTTCTGCGGAAATACAGCTCTCCAAAATTGGACGATTGAAAACATTACATTGAAGATTTTCTGATTAAATTCAATACACTTATATTTCATATAATTATTTAAAATAGTATAATATTTTTTTAAATAAATTTTTACTCAATATAAAAAAAATCATATCGGTCCAATTTTCCCCTCTGCTAATATAATAATATAATATAATAAATACACCACATGTAATTACGACCCCCTTTATCCCAGAAGGCTGAGCCTTGTGCGGGAGGGGGCTACACATTTAAAGACAAGGGACACACATCCAATATCCGTGTATAATGGAAAAATCCCTCTCACAGTATTTTCCATTGCCACGACCGGGATTCGAACCCGGGACTTTTGGGTGAGAGGCAGGTACTCTACCATCTCGACCATCAGTCATACATAATATGTCGGCACTTTTTGGGTGATTTTATGTCACAAATAAGTAGGTAGGAAATAAGCACATGATACATGTGACGTACTTCGGTTTGTAGGCAAAATGGCCGAAGTGTCACTATGGCACTCGAGGCGTCGGCGGTGCTTTACTCGGGCGCCAGTTTCCGTTTATAGTGCAGAAACACCACTACTCAGGCAGCTACAGTGAAGAAACGGAATATTCCAGTGGGTCGTAGGGAAAATTAGACTTTGTTTCGGATTAAAAGGCACAGTTTGATATCACATTTAGATTTATTCAGGATATTTCACAGAAATAAAATATGGTTACTAGGCTACAAACTTTCTACTCTAATTACAGTTGCCAGGGCTTAAAAGCTATTTCACATACAGGACTTATGATAGTTAGCAGAGCTTAAGAAAAAGCTATTTACACTATGTACATCTACTTTAAAGCACAATTCCAAAGCACAGACTACGGATCGACAGTGCAAGTATCTAGCAAGGTGGGCAGGCGGTTAACTAACGGTTACAGCAAAGCGACGTACGGATACCAGGATTAGCAGAAGCAAACACCAAAAAGCATAGGTACAAATGTCAAACAGTCTATTTACAGGTTACAGATTTGGCTAAAGCGTAGTATTGGCTGAAAAGCAAGGTTATGTGTTTAATAAAACCAACAGCGGGCTTCCTTTTTGGGTCGGGATCTTGAGTACTGAAAGAAAACTTTAAGGTTAGTATGGCAAGTTACGCTATTTACGTATACTCTGTATATAAGATGTCGCATATATACAGCATAGACCAACAGCTAGCTCACTTTAGCTGAAAGAAAGTATGATTACAGGAACCGGTAGTGGACAGCAGCGGACTGAAAGAAGGTTATGATTAATATCGTGAGTTCCGCTATGTACGTATACACTGTATATCAGATGTCGCATATATACAGCATAGACCGATAGCTAGCTCACCTCAGCTGGAAGAGAATAAAATGATTACAGGAACAGGTGGCGGACAGCAGCGGACTGAAAGAAATTTATCATTAATATCGTGAGTTCCGCTATTTACGTATACACTGTATATCAGATGTCGCATATATACAGCATATACCAACAGCTAGCTCACCTCAGCTGAAAGAGAATTAAATGATTACAGGAACAGGTGGCGGACAGCAGCGGACTGAAATAAATTTATCATTAATATCGTGAGTTCCGCTATTTACGTATACACTGTATATCAGATGTCGCATATATACAGCATATACCAACAGCTAGCTCACCTCAGCTGAAAGAGAATTAAATGATTACAGGAACAGGTGGCGGACAGCAGCGGACTGAAAGAAATTTATTATTAGTATCGTGAGTTACGCTATTTACGTATACACTGTATATCAGATGTCGCATATATACAGCATAGACTAATAGCTAGCTCACCTCAGCTGAAAGAGAATTAAATGATTACAAGAACAGGTGGCGGACAGCAGCGGACTGAAAGAAATTTATTATTAATAACGTGAGTTCCGCTATTTACGTATACACTGTATATCAGATGTCGCACATATACAGCATATACCAACAGCTAGCTCACCTCAGCTGAAAGAGAATTAAATGATTACAGGAACAGGTGGCGGACAGCAGCGGACTGAAAGAAATTTATGATTAATATTATGAGTTGCACTATTTACGTGTACACTGTATACCGGAGATCGCGTGTATACAGCATAAACCAATAGCTAGCTCACGTCACACAAAGATACCTTGCAATAGCCAAACCTTACTCTTGAGTTTTTACTCCTTACTTACTTCTGCTTCCTCGGCACGTCTTGACTGGATCAGCGGTGGAAAGCTACTGACTGTTTTGAAGTCGGCAAACGGTATTATAATTATTCTGAAACATTCAGGGTAGTAGGGATGACGCCAACTGAACAGTGCAGTGAATCGGATACGTCACGGCTGGACGGTGAGGTACGTCTGCTCTCTCGTGTAGTCGACTCAGGACTGAGTTATCCCTGCTGCGTGTCGGAATATTTTATCCGCGAGGCGTGGTGGGGTAGCGCTACGTCACAGCGTGATTACGGACGTCGGACGTCTAGGCGCTGATTGACGTAGTGTAGCGTCCAACTGGCTAAGCGCTACACATCTGTTCTCGTTGACTGGTGACTGGATACTGATTTCGGCGTGGACTCAACGTTCGCTTGCTAGGTATTGCCGGGGACAGATATCGGCGCGGAATATTATTTGTTTGGTGCTTATTTTAATTACGGATTTATTAATAACAGGACAGGTTATATTATAAATCAAAATAAATACTGGTTACAGGTGAAAATAATATAACAATGCGGAAACAATAATTAAATTCTATACGGGGTGTGTCGAATAATATTATTTTAAACAGGAACTAGTAACGAAAAAATCACTTCGTTACAATGTTTAAACCTCAAACACTTTTCCTAATATTGAACCATTGATAAAGAGACGCAACTGCAGACGCAGGTTTCGAGATTTTAGTATTGTATTTGTTTGCCAGTAGCTTCAGAACTGTCATCAGTTTTTGGTGCTCCAGGAAGGTATTTGTAATTCGGCTGCGTAGCCCCAAATATTGTAGATAATTCTGTAGTTAT
Organism: Rhagium mordax; assembly: GCA_963680705.1. Classification (NCBI taxonomy): domain Eukaryota; kingdom Metazoa; phylum Arthropoda; class Insecta; order Coleoptera; family Cerambycidae; genus Rhagium; species Rhagium mordax. The sequence goes on from OY796658.1 coordinate 68,280,882, forward strand.
TGGCAAAAAAATACAACACTAAAATCTCGAAACCTTGACAGTTGCGCCATTATTATTTAAATATTTGTAAGCCACCTACTTTTTATTTATGTTGCATATTTGTTTTGCTGTTTTTTTTAGTAAAGTATATTTTTGAAAAAAATAATATTATTATTTACTCAATGATTGAACTGATAAACCTATGTATTTGAAGTATTTACAGCCTCATTCAACTCTTGAGGATTATTATTTCGTAATTCTCGTCGGACTGATTGATAGAATTGTTTGATATAAAAATGATTGGCATTGTTTATTTTACAGGTGGTGTTCTGATCAACATCGAATGCAAAGCTTGGGCGAAAAACATCCATCACGACCGCGTGGACAGGCGAGGGTCCGTCCATTTCGAATTGATGATAGACTAAATAGCTTCCCACAGCTCCATCAATTAGCGGCCAAGAGGGGGCTCTAACAACTGCCATCAAACAATATAAACCACGGGGCGCGAATTTTTTGTATAACTTTTAGTAGATCAAGAGTGATGACGGTCTAGATAGTTTAGTTCAATAATAATTAGTTCACAAACCTTAGCAGTTTGGAATTTTAACTCTGCCACTGTTAGCCATATTGGTTTAGGTCGCTTTTGGCCACCTTTGTACTCGGCTTCGGCTGGTCCATGGATCGTCATTGACGTCCCAAAGGACGCTTGGAAGTCCGATTCACATATTGCATAACAATAACAGTCATTTTCGTACATTTCTGCTGAAACCGTGTTACGTATCGACGCATTACAATAATATATAATTGTTATTAATTGTACTGTATGGAACATTCGAGTATGTTCTGATGAAAGACCTATGTCTTCGTGTTGTGATAGGGGAGATGTGTTATATTATTTATGTACATAGAGTTTCGTTGTAATTTTAGATAATTATGCAGATACATGTGTATTATTTAATAGTAATAATTAAGCTGTATTCATTTTACGTATTATTATTATATATATATATGATAAAAATATAAAACTATGTGTTAAGCACTGTTATATTGCTATAGTTCTACTTCAGAACAAAAGAATATGCAAAACCAATAAGATATTGTTATAAATAGTAATTACTTAAGTGTTAATTGTACTTCATAGAGTTTAGACACTTATATTAATATTAGACATTAATCAGGTTTAAGAATTTCGAATGGTACATTCACCTATATGCAGAGTAGGACTGATTTCTTTTGGGGTGCATTTTGCATATCAGACGGGCGAATAGGTAGCCCAAATTAATACTGATAGTGTTTATATTACATTTTGAATAACACGAATTTTAAGCGCACAAACATCTCATAATCTTTATTCCAAATGTAACGTGTATGAAGGATCAGAAAAGAAAAGGCTAGGAGAGCGATATACTTACACCAATATAGTTATGAAAATAATATTTAAATATTTAGTCAGATTACAATGAAAGGTAAATGTATGCCAACTTTGTATTTACATTATTTACTTTTATTTTCTAATCAATTTTTAAGTTGAAGATTTTACTAATAAAAAAATGCATTATTAACACTATCTAAACTTAGATTATAACTGAGAATAATTGTACAGAATAATAATATCATTATGATTTTAAAATGGACGACTTCTGTCTAAGAGATATAAAATTCATGACTAAAAACTATTTGGTCACTGTTACGTTTATAAATAATTTCCATCGTAAACTGTTTACATAAATTGATAAAAATCAGTTATAACCTAAGATCCACTATTTAAGAAGTCAAATAATGGATAATTCTGCCATTCACCAAACGAAATTAATATTAAAAAATAATTAGAATTTTGTTTTCGCTACACATTGTTAAATCCAGCAATGTATAATGTAATGATATAACAATAAATTATAATATAATTTCTAATTCTAATAATATATTATACCTATGGTCTAATGTTGGGCACAGTCTGGAACTATATGTCTTATACCCATATTGTGCATCACAGTGTGCACATTTTAAATAATTTGAGTATGCTTTAATGTAATTTTTTTAAAAAATAAATATTAATAGCGGTTCTAACACACTTCTTGTTTTATTTAACCATGGTCATGGTTAGGCTAGCATGTGAATTGTAAAATGAGCAAGATAGACGCTACCGTACATCAACCATATTCTTGATAAGTTGCGCCGAGCCCGATACATCTCTAGTATCGACCTGAAACAGGGATACTGGCAGATACCCCTCTCCAGTTCCAGTAAACCCGTCACCGCATTCACCGTTCCTGGCCGTGGACTGTTCCAGTTTAGAGTAATGCCGTTTGGACTGCACTCTGCACCAGCCACATTCCAAGGGCTACTCGACAGCATCATTGGGCCCGACCTGAAACCCCGCACGCTTTCGCCTATCTGGATGATATAATCGTCCTCGGAGAAACCTTCGAGGAACACCTGGCAAATCTGAGAGAAGTATTCCGCCGACTCCGAGCAGCTAACCTGCAACTGAACCCAGCCAAGTGTGAATTCTGTCGAAAGTCACTAAAGTACCTGGGTCATGTCGTTACGTCCGAAGGAATAAATACCGATCCCGACAAGGTAGATTCTATCCGTCAAATTCCGCCGCCCCGTAACGTACGCGACGTCTGCCGATTTTTGGGAGTTGCATCCTGGTACCATCGATTTGTGCCTGCATTCTCGCAAATCGTAACCCCCCTGACAAAGAATCACCGATTCAAATGAACCGCCGAACAAGAAGAAGCCTTCAACCGATTAAAAGGTTTTCTGACCGAAGCCCCCGTTTCTGTGCCCCCGTCTTGACATGCCCGGACTTTTCTCAACCATTCACTCTGAAGACAGACGCATCCGACCAAGGCCTTGGGGTAGCATTAACCCAGGAAATCGAGGGTCACGACCGGGTTACAGCATACGCTAGTCGTACTCTCTCACCCGCCGAGAATAACTATTCCGTGACAGAACGAGAATGTGTAGCGATCGTCTGGGGAGTTGAAAAGATGAGACCCTACCTATACTCGATCTGTTCGAAACATAGAGCTCAACTCCTCCCCATTAATTTTATGGCAGCGCAGAACGGTCCACGCAATAGTCAGTTTTACACGATAGAATTAATGAAAGCTGTGATAGCTTCAACAAAATTTGTTTATTATACGTGTTACATTGTATACTGCAGCGATGTTATATTGTTATAATGTTTATTCCCATTAAAGTTTCTATTATACATTTGCAATTTTGGACTTTTAAAAATAATACTTATTCCCACGAAAATTTAAACGACTTTTTTTATTAAGTCCGCACTGCGCAAACTCACGATACTTTGTTTATTTCGCCGTCTAGACGTAACGAAACGACCAGTCGCTGATTGCTGGCTGGTTTGTTTACGTTTGTATTCGTTTTTAGGTTAGGTGCTTTTGCACATACTTTAAAAGAACGTATGTGGTTATTTCAGGCGAAAAAGTTTAGTTTGTGATTTACTGTAAGGCCCTCCGCACATTAAGCTACTACAAACTAGTTACAAAGTATGAATCGCACACGACGCTACTGAAAGTTTATAAAATCAAGTCCCTTTTCGATTGTTGCGGCTTTGTTACCTACATGATACAATAATTTACATTTGTATCATGGCTTTGTTACATTGTGTTTAAATAATTATTCTGTTACTGTGAAAGCTATTGTTGTTATGGTGTTAAAAAATTTCTAGTGATACTGATAGTAGTGCTTCAAGTGATGAAGATATTATCCTTTATTTTAATTAATCGTATAAGAAAGTTATGAGAGATATCAATATAATATAATAATATAATATATGCTCATCATTTCAATCATTTCATAACCTGTGTAAATATGAACATGACAGTTGACAGTACAGGCCGGATCCCCATTTATTCGCGTTTTTCGTAAGTTTAGCGTTTATGCGTTTCGCGACAATCCATAACATAAGCTGATTGCTGATTGGTCTGTTGCAAAATACGTAAAAGTTTAATGTGTGACGCAAGTTCTTGTAGAGGCGGCCTTTCAGTCAAATCTAGAAGTTGCATTGTAATTTGGGTTCTATAAATACGACCAATAGAGAAATTCCATTCAAATTTAGCGGACATTTTTGGGGCGGAGTGTAATTCTATCTGTTGGACAGACATAGTATAGAAGGCTACCGTTTTACCGTACTAACCGATCACCAATCTCTCCGCTGGTTGCACTCTATAAAGAGCCCGGCAGGACGCCTAGCTCGCTGGAGTATCTTTTTGCAACAATATGATTTTGAGATTAAATACCGAAAAGGCACCTTGAACCGAGTAGCAGATGCCTTATCCAGACAACCGTTACCGGGACCGCCGTCAGCCCCAGATTCCGAGGGACAGGGATTCCTGACCGAAACCGCCGACTGCTCCTGGTACAACCGAAAAACGGCAGAAGTGGAAAAAATCTCGAAGCCTTTCCAGACTATTGCATCCGAGACAACCGCCTGTTCCGTTACTTCTGGAAGCACCCCTGGAAGCTATGCGTACCCACGTCTCTCCGTTCTACCGTATTGGCCGAAAACCAAGATGCTCCGTCCGCTGGACATATGGGAATAGCCAAAGCTGTGGCTCGCATGGCTCACCGTTATTACTGGCCTGGCATGTTTCGCGATATCGCCAAATATGTACGAGGATGTCTACAGTGTCAAAGGTACAAACCATCCCAGCAACGGGTTGCAGGAAAAATGCAACCTTCCGTAAACCGAAATCCGTGGGAAACCGTCAGTACCGACTTGGTCGGTCCCCTGCCACGATCTAGTAAAGGGAATAATTATCTTTTGGTTTTTCAAGATGGCTTTACTAAATGGATCCAGTGCAAACCGCTCCGAAATGCAACAGCACGTACCGTAAGTCAGGCACTGTATGACGAAGTTATCACCCGTTTTGGCTGCCCCCGTACCGTTGCTCTCAATACGATAGCCGTCTGTTCCGCCGCACCCTGGAAGAATTGGGCATCCAACACCGCTTCACTCCGCCGTATACGCCTCAGGCCAACCCCGTGGAGCGAACCAACCGGACGATCAAAACCATGATCCACAATATTGTGAACAAGACCACCGTAAATCAGAATATCACTGATTTTCAACTGGCAATAAACATCTCAAAACACGAGTCTACCGGATTTTCACCTGCGTTTGTTAATTTTGGGAGAGAACTGGACCTACCCAAGTCTCTGTATCGAAATGAAACCCGACAACAGGTGGAAGAACTAACCGCCGACCCTCTCAACCCCGCCGACCTGAGTAACCATATAAAGGATTTAAAACCGACCCCCACTCCTCCGTCCGCATAACTTACTCTCCGTGTATTTCAGCATGTCTCTAAAATGGGCCGTAGGAAAGGAAGGAGTACCCGCCCCGCAGATCCGCCGACAGGGGTATCGCCCCTAGATGTCATTGACTTGAGGTCCGACCGACAACACCGCCAAATGGAGGAAGAATCCGCCGACAGACCATCCTAACCCTGAGAGACCAAATGAATGCTAACAGCCGTCCAGTACCCAAGATCCGGATCCTACAGGATGTGTTCCTGCCACGATGGAAGCCGTACCCGCCGAACGAAGAACCCCCCGAGACACCTCCAGAGCTCGCCGACCCCGAGGCCCTCATGACAGACCGATACCATACGGCCAAACGGATGTTCCATGACTGCGTGGTGCCACCCCGTCAACCAGGGGACATCTTCCCGGAACCACGGCGGGTTGTCCCACGTCCCACCGATCTGGAAGCACGGGAGCGAGAGCACCTGTGGATCGCACAGGAGATGGCTGCGCATTCTCAGATCCGTAGCTGGAGTCTGGAACTCTGGAACTGGGTCCAGGCATTACGTCCCGCCGATGCTGACCCCGACCGCCGAATAAAGTTCCGATTACAGACTCGCTCGGGACCCTTACGACAGATTATCATTCCGGCCGTGCACCGATTTACCGAACCCGAAATCCTCCCGCCCGCCGTTCTACGTTTACCGCCGTAAATTAGCTTCACCAGAGCTAACATGTTTTTGAATTTTCAGAATGACCAGCCAGGGACTTTTCGGCCCAGTTGAAGGACCAGCCAGGGAGCTTTGACAGTCCAGGACCATGTTCGGCCCACCGAACGGAAATACCGGTTACGTAATGAAACCAGTCCCGGGAGGCTGTTTAAAGAATTTTTGTTTGTTTACTAATTTAACATTTAGCCGTGTAAATACTAGATTAGGGATCTTTTCGTTTAAGTTAATTTTGCATTTGTTTACCTGGAGCCTCCCCAGGGTGAAGAAAAAAATAATGTATAATGAATAATTTTTTTTTTTACCGAAGTAATGTCCGTTTTTGCTTTAAATATTACCGTCACTTGGGTACACCCTACCGCCGTTTTTTAGTTAAGTTAGTAATGAGTTGTGAAAAGCCCGCTGGTAAACAAGCAGTCAAGTAGTTAATTGATTAATTTTCGACAATCCCCCGTATAAATAAAATCCGAGAATTATTATAAATAATGGCCGAGTCGGAAACAAAAATAATTCGTTACTAAAACAAATTAAAATGTTAATCCTTGCCCGTTTTAATCCGTTTCTTTTTGCAATATAGTCTAAACATTGCAAGTAACTCATTTCCGGTTATTGATGTTTCGAATTAATGCTACTAATTGCATAATCCGCTCGAACTCCGCAAGTAACGTCGTGTTGAGAATACGATTCCATCGTTTCAAGTCAGTATGCCCCTTTAACACGACATCTAGATACGTCAGAAAAGTGATAAAATGTCGAAGAGCAGCAGTCCCGATCAGTCCGATCTACAGTCATCAATTGCAGATCAATCCGAAGCCGTCACCGTTTCCGTCCGTACCGCCGCTCCGAGTTTTAATAGTAAATTTTCTTGAATTGCTAAGAATGCACCGAGGTCCACTACTAGCTGCACGTACCGCCGTCAGTTAAGTATAGATATTCAGAGATCTTATTGTTCGTGAGTATCGCTGTAATATACTACTAAATCCGAGACTAAATCAAACTAGAGCTAATTAGTAATCTCCGTTGGTCTTTTGTTTTATAATATATGCATGGCTGGTTAGATCTGTTCACTTGGGCCATCTATAAAGCCTCAATGCATAAAGTTTTACCGGAAAACAATTTAATCAAAATAGTCATTGATAAATAGCTCTACGTTTGTGGCAGTAGTTTGCCGTATTTTAAAACATCCAGTATAGACTAGAATATCTATAGCTAACCGACTACCCGCCGTTCATATTACATCCTGTTGGAGAACCTCATTTGCTTGTCGTACGAAATCGTTTCAAGTCGCGAAAACAAATCTCTGTTAGCCAAAATTCCGAAATAAAATCGTAATCACGCGTAAAGATTCTTGATTGCCAGCTTGCTTGTTTATTATCGTTTTAAAATTTGTACATACTCGACTATACAGTCGCTGAGATATTAGACTTAATTGATTTGTTAATTAATGTGTTGCTAAATAAATACGTTGGTATAAAGAGGTAAAATTTACGAGTTATTATTTCCGTCATTTATTTCTGATTAACCCGTTTGAGCAATGGTCGAAGTCCATTAGACAGATCTTCAGCTTTCGACCCCAGGACATTCCGTGTCTTCAACTGTTTCGCTACACCGGATTGTTCTCCCAATAGGAGAGCCACCAAAAAAGTGCTGTTCCTTGCACTTAAAAATTAAGGAACTGGCGCCCGAGTTTTCCGTCTAAAAAGTTTACGTAAGTATTGAGAAAGTAGGCACCATTACAAGCTACAAAATTAATTGATATGTGAAAACGATAACAAAGGACATGATGGGCAAAAATCACAGAACTTAAAATAGGAGAAGGTTCTTTCAAGCCTAGCTACGTGCAAATATTGAGACCGCCATTTTTACATACTTGGAACCGGGAATATTTTAAAATAACATCGCAATCGTAACGGAAAGTAGTTTTGAGTCAAGAATGTTATTGAAAGTATACATATATGGGTTAAAATTTTCAATTTTCTATCTACTTTATTTATTTTGAAATCCCTATTAGTATATTTAACAGAATAAAATATTTTAATACTTTTTCCTGATGTAATGTGTTCACATATACCTACCTATTTCAATTTACTTCATAGCGTTTTTATAACCTAAATAAGTACATCAAAATTGGCAAGTTGATTAGGTATTGCGTTTACTTTGTCTTTAATCGTTAAATGAAATAGATTTAATAGTCGTTATTTTACTGCTTGAACAAATATTTTCAATATACTTAGGTATAACCTAAAAAAATATAAGTGACAAGTGACAACAACACACCATAGTTGGCGCATGCGCGTACGAAAACTGTTCACGCTGAAAGCCTTTATGTCGCTTCTCTGTGATCGTTCTTCTCTGGCCATACTGTAAGTAAAGTATGGAAGGACACAACAATCCTGATTCCAAGGCAGGTTTTCATCCAATGTTTAACGATGGGGTTAAAGAATACATCGGACAAGGGAAATCATCTTATAGTCCACCACATAGGATCCGAGGACGGTTTCGTTGAGAATTATATTACTTATCGTTGTTATGTTATTTACAAATTTGTTATATGCAATACGTAGGGCTTTGAAAGTCTATTTTTTCTACTGATTTACCAAATGTATTAAAATGATGAATAAAGCATTCTATTTTATATTATATTTATATCTCTCGTAACTTTCTTAAACGAACTGTAGTAGAACCTTGTGAAAATAAAGACAAAATAGGTAGGTAAACAACACGTTTTATTTATTTGGACATGTGAAAACCGAAAAGTAAACGACTCTTAGCAGATATGACTATTTTTGAGTATTTTGCATTGGGGTTTATCATTGAGTATATTACTTTATACTCAATGGGTTTATCCAGTCAAGTAACCTATGTAAATTGTTATAGTAAATCACAAACTAAACTTTTTTGAATTAAATAACCACGGACGTTCTTTAAAGTATGGGGAAATAACTCGCGAAAGAACCTAACCTAAAAACGAATACAAACGTAAACAAACCAGGCAATCAGCTGGCCGAGGCCGAGGCAGGAAATAAAAGTATCTTGAGTTTGCGCAGTGCGGACTAATAAAGGAAACGTCGTTTAAATTTTTGCGGGAATAAAGTATTATTTTTAAAAGTCCAAAATTGAAGATGTATAATAGAAGCTTTAATGGGTATAAACATTATAAAAATATAGTAGAGCTGTAGTAGAAAATGTAACACGTATAATAACCAATTTTGTTGAAGCTATCACAACTTTCATTAATTTCCATCGTGTAAAACTGACTATTGCGTACACCGTTCTGCGCTGCCATAAAATTAATGGGGCGGAGTCGATTTCCATTTGGACGCCGAACCTAGTATCACAGCCTACCACGATACATAAATTTAAAGATAAGATATTGCGCATGGTGGGCGGAGCGATTACGTCAGCAATTGAGTAAGTTCAAACGTCATGCGCCATATTTGATTTTGAAAAAGTGTCAAAGTGTAAAATCTAAATTAATACCACTAATAAATATGCGTTGTGCGGTATATTCGTGTAATTCTTTCCGAGGTAAAGTTTTTTCATTTCCCTAAGAATGAACTATTGTGTAAAAAGTGGGTCCACGCCACAAAGCGAAAAGACAAATTAAACGTACAAACGGCCTGTGTGTGTTCAAAACATTTCGTGGAAACTGACTATAAAGTAAATCTACAACATAAATTGTTAAACTGTGTACCAAAAAATCTAAATTGTGTTTTGTTAGTCATTAATATTATGTATACGCTCAAATTTGTTTGACCGTAATGGATGCATTCATTACCTAAAAGATTTTACACAATGTGTTTTAATATCGGAATATATTAAGTTAAATATTCTTACACTGCCATGTGTATTTATCTTGCAGTCAGTATTATATGTTTAAGAGAATGAGCAAAATTTCACTACACACAATCAACTTCACAATCATCAAATACGAAATCGAGATAAAATAAATATAAATTTTTTAAGGTTAATATAAACGCGTAATGGTGTAAATTATTATGGTATATTGTTTTATACCTAATGCCCTGCCAACGCATGTGAAGCAACTTAACTTGAACAAGTTCAAAAACATTGTGAAGAGTGTTTTGCTTAGAAATGCATTTTACTAATTTGAGGAGTTCTTGTATAGGTACTGATTTTAATAATTGGCAATTGTTAAGGTTTGTATTTAATAGGTTTATTTGTTTATATCATTGGTAGCTGTATGTTAATATTTTAGTATCTGTCTTCTCAATTTTAATATTATTTATTTATTATTTTAACAATCTATGTTTACATAATGTATTTTTCTAGACATTCTGCTCGTAGATGCATCATATTTTATCTATATAGTCATATTTCTTACACAAATTAGTGTTACTTGTATTCATATTTTCCTTGTTCCGTTCCTGACTTGTGTAAATACTCCGTCTATAATGCACCAATAAATGAATTATTATTATTATTAGTATTATTATTATTATTATTATTACCTATTATTATTAATTTTTGAAGTAACGAATTTCTTTGGCTTTGCGGTTAAATAACTTAGCAGGGAAGAATCTTAGCTGCATGTTATCGCAAACAAAAAATGATGGCAATAAACTAAGGAAAATGCTACTATTTTTATTGGTTTGATAAAGGCAATAGCTTAGGAGGTAGAAGTGTTTGAAGTTAACTCTTAATGTTTTTTTTTTTAAATTGAGGCATTTAAGATGAATATAGAAAAATTTACAAGCTTTGTACTATTTTGATCTACCTGACCTTAAAGAGCATTAAAAGACCTTCTAAACGCTTTTTTAGATGATTTTTGGCGTTAATTGCAAAGGAGATATGACCGAAATAAGCAGAGGAGCGCGCCTCGTTTTAGCAAATTACGATATTGCTCGTTTAGCGGCAAAATAATCTCAGAATTTCATTAATTATTGATTTTTTTTACTAAAGGGGTGGTTTTTACCCTCTTAGGGGTAAAAGCTCATCTATTCCTTTTTAATATTTGAAGTTAAGACCCTAAAGTTTAAGAATCCGCAAAAAAAAGAAATTTACAATCAGCTATAATAATAGAATTAGCTTTTGGCATCAAGTGACTGTATTAACTACGATCACTCAATTGCTGACGTCATGCGCAAAGCGAACGAGTTTTGTATACGGGAATATCAGGCCCTGACAGCCTACCAACAAATCAGCTCACACACTTCCTTGGCGGGAACAGTTTGCGCCGATCCACGCGCAACCGTCCATTTCGGGTTAAATCAGTTCAGTAGCGTAGAAGACGGTGGAAGGCATTAGTTGCGAGTTAGCGTTGATGCTGTGTGTGTTGATTCCAGTGGTGTAGAGTGCTAATTGTTTGTTTTATTGCTTTTATTGAAATTATATAAATTTGCCAGTATGAAAAAAGTTAAAGATGGACATGCGTGTGCAGTTAAAAACTGTAAATGTATGTATGTATTGTAAATAAAGAAATGTGCTTTATTTTGTATTTTAACATTTTTGATATATTAATTTTGTAAAATATTTTTTGTAGGTACTATATGTAAATAAATATTTGTAAAAAACTAATTTATAGCCTCATTTATTTGATGCCACAAAAATTTTGATAATTTTTTATTATAAATAAATAAGTAAATAAATAAATAATATAGTTTATAAATGGACTTTGTTTAGGTTTTATACAAGCATAATAACAACAAACATATCCAAATTGATATACTTATATTGATGTTTCATCATTTATAAACAATGCATATCAAGCAAAGAAAGAGAATTGTAAAATAAAATAATATAGTGTACAAGAAAGTTCAATTCTGTCTAACAGTGTTCTATATTCGTAGGTATATTATTATTCCGGCCCTGTGTTTTAACCCGAAATGGCGACTATGACGTCAGAATTTCATTTCTAGTCGAATCCTTTGTTCTGAGCAGAAGTGTGTGAGCTGATTTGTTTGGTAGGCTGTGCTAGTATAGTAGGTAGTTTCATTTGAAAGATTGTGGTTAATACCCCTTTAAAAGCAAGTTAGAGGCACCACGTGCGCTTCTCCTTGCCAGCCATTTTCTTATCCAAATCCTTTTGTTAGGATTAGCTCTTACTTAATTCATTCTGCAAACTGCCAATTAACTCCTCCATCAATACTCACACACACACATGATTTCATGCTTCTTTTTATAAGTAAAACACATTTTGTGTGCTTCGAATATTATTACACGTCCCGTGAACTAAACACTACGAGAATTTTATTAATATGATTAAATTAGTTTATTTCAGGTAAGTTACTTGAACAAGTTACTGGTATCATGTAAATAAATCTATCTTCAAAAACACTTGCTTTTAGTACTGGATTTTAGTGACTTGTACAAGTTACTGGCACCGTGTAACGCCGCCTTTAAAGGCCCGGGCACACGGGTTTAGTTGCTGGCGCAAGTAACTAAGGCAAGTCACTATCTTTCCCTACTCGTCTTATGTGAACAGGCATTCCAGTAGTGAGTATAGTACTTGACTCTAGTAGCAAAGCTAGGCAAGTACTAATAAGGCTTTGAATATACTAAGAAGCAAGTGCAACCCCTCCACCGCAATTTTTACTGGACTGGATACTAAACTATGCACTAAACTCGTTTGAACGCGCTAGCGGCGCTAGTAGTAAGTAACGTTCGAGTAGTGAACTAGCATTGTCGTTGTTTTGAGTTGCATTTATAAAGTGTTGGCATTTATTTAAATTTAAAAAACATTTAAAATGGCACGTTGGGACGAAACAACTACTGTGAAATTTGTGCAGTATTATGGCGAATATCCCTGCTTATGGAAAACGGACGATTTGCAATATCGTAATAAACAAGCCAGGGACGCCGCATTGGGAGAAATTGTGGAGAAAATGAATATGGCCGGTTTCGGTATAGCCGAGGGAAAAGTCAAAATCAAAAATCTAAGATCGACATACTCACAGGAGCTTACAAAAATTGAGAAGAGCAAGAAATCTGGGGCCGGGGCCGCAGACGCATACACCCCAAGTCTGAAATGGTTTTACATTATGCAAAGTTTTATGCAACAGGTGCAATCAAAAAGGCAAACCACTACAAACTTTGTAAGTATCTATTTATTTATGATAACTGATTATAGTTTATTACAATAATGAATAAGACAGTAGAATATAACATTTATTCTGGTATTTAATATTAGTAAATCATTCGATATTGCCAATCTACCGCTCCTTTATCAGCAAAATAATCAGCATAATTGTTTCTTTTATTTTTTGCGGTCGATTGTGCATTGGGTCCTCCAACGCGCTGTACTCTGGGAAGTGGTGTTCCAATTTCTGATCTCCATGATCCCAAAATAATATTTCCTGTCGCAATGTCTTCTTCATCAATAGAGCCTCTTGGCATATACCTATTGGGTGAGGTATGCCTTAACCAGTTGTGCAAAGTGCAAGCAGCTTTAACTAATTTATCAACTGTATCGACACAGCAGTTAATAGGTTTTTCAAATAATCTAAATCTGCTGACGAAAATTCCAAATGCATTTTCTGATATGCGTCGAGCCCGCGATAGTCTGTAATTAAATATTTTTTCTTTCTCTGTTAGAGCTGCAGTACGAGCATATGGTTTCATTAAATAGTTTTTAAGCGGAAATGCGTCATCTCCCACAATAACCCCCGAATCAGGTAGTAAATTATTCTCTAAAGCGCCAAATATTGTGCAACTACCAAACACTCCACCATCCGACGCCCTTCCAGATGAACCTATGTCCGTATACCAAAAGCAGTAATCGTGGTCTACGATGGCCATTAATATGACACTGTTAACTCCTTTGTAGTTAAAAAATTCGCTTCCACTATTTGCAGGTTGCCTAATATGTATGTGTTTACCGTCAATCGCTCCATAACATTTAGGGAAATTCCATCTTCCATTAAAACCTCTTTCTATATTCTTCCAGTCTGTATTAGTTTTTGGTACCTGGAAAAAATCAATAATTAATTATTTGTTTAATTCATTTCCAGCAACCATCGAGAAGCAGCTCTCAAGAAGGCACTCAAGAGCTGGTTGATAATAGCAACAATCAGGCTGACGATCTTACAGCTGCCGATACTAATGAGACTGAGATCAACGAGACTGAGACTAATAATACATCTGTTACCGAAATATCCACAAATACAAATAAGATAACCCATCCACTACAATATACACCGTCAAAGTCAGTCAAACGTACAAAGATTAAGCAAATCACCGAGGCCGTAAAAGAATTAAAAAGTTTGAATAACACTTTGAACCAGACTCATGGTGATAACGAGTGTGACATTTTTGGGAAACATGTTGCTATGCAACTGAAACAATTACCAACGGTACTCTTTCTGCAGGCCCAGCAAGATATTCAAAACATCTTAACGAATTACAGATTAAGGACACAAAGAACTGGTTCTACCACTGTTTCGGGGATTACATACAGTTCTTCCCCAGATTATATTTTTCCTACAGTATCAAATTCTTCATCCCAGTTCACCTCAAGAAGTACGCCTAGCCTTGTAAATGGTACTGCTTCTATTACCGAGTCGCCTCTGGGAAGCCCACAGATATTATTTCACAGGCTTGGACCTCACTTGATACTAATTACGATATTTAAGTTAATTTAAATTTATAATATTATTACACCTCTTTTTGCTCTTAGTAAGTAAAGATAAATGATAAAAAGCTTAATTTTTTGTAATTACCTTTAAGTAATTCTGTAGACAATGGGAAATTGCATCGCACACCTCTGGTATAAGCGATGATATAGCTGACTTCGACACTCGGTAGAATAATTGTAGAAATCTGTAACTGCTCCCTGAAGCTAAATACGTGAGGGTGATTTCCAATTTGATTCTGGCAGGTAAAGCATCCCTCATAAAAGTATCTTTTCGTTGTATCATTGGAGTGATCATAGCCAACAAATTGTCAAACAATTCAGGGGACATACGCGTGCATAACTTGAATTCTGACGGATCTTCTGTATGTAACTCCTTCAAAATTAAATTCGAACATCCCAAATGTTTTCTTTCAATCCATTCTCTAGCAAATATTTTATCCTTCTTAAGAAGCTCCTCTTCTAGGCTATCAACACATTCTTGCATTAACACTTTCGAAACTTTTTTAATTACTTCTCTGACATGGTTTTTATTAATATTATCCATAATTACCAAAGGAAAGATACTAATGTAAAATCCCTGGTAAAACTAAACATTTTCACGTGTGAACATGTACTGTAACAAAACTGAAGACAGTCAAGTGACTTACCTTAGTTACTTGCGTTGGTAACTAAACCAGTGTGCACGAGCCTTAATGGATTACTTTAATGACTATTTCTATCATTTTAATGACGATTTTGAGGTACTTTAATGCCGATTTAAAAAATATATATTTTTCGTGAAAAATAAAATCTTGTATGCGCCACGAGCGTTATTAGATCATAACGCCCATCGGGCAACATTCATCCCTCGGGCCAAAGGCCCTCATCGGGTTGAATCATAGTATAAGGAAGGAGACATACCGACGGCAACCTCGACAAGACATACCTTGTCAGGTTGCCGTCCAATTTGTGTATCTAGTGCGCACTACGTCACTCAGTTTAAAAAACGTCGAAAGTCAGTTGTAATTTCGCACGATTAATTTTTATTTTAATATTTCTAATAGTGTTAACGAATAGCAACATGTGCTTGTGCTGTGGCTGGGTGTAACAATTATTACACGTAGACAAAAGTTACTGACCTCAAGTATTTTACATTTCTCCGCGTTGAAAAGCTCGCGAAAGTATATAATATGGATCAACTATAAAATTAATTTGGAAAATAGCAGTTTAATTTTTTATTTCGCCGGTTTATCATTTTCTTTGCCTCTTGTCCGTTTATTCGAGAAAATCACAAAGGGTGCGACATCTCTTATGTAAATATGCAACCAGTATATAGTGAGGAAAACAAATATTTGACGTTTTAGATTACGCATCCGATAAATAGTAAGGGTTCATATTTGAAAGTCTAAAACTGTTTAATAACATCAATTAAAGTTGTGAAATTAATAGCAAATGCAAAAGATTCTGTTTAATGCTTCAGTTCGGTACTTACAGCATAAAGTATTGTCCGCATGCACTGGTTTCCGAAAGACGCAAATCCTTGTAATAAATAGAAAAAGGCTTTAAAAATTGCCATACCAATAACCAATATGTATGTGTGTATGTAGCCAACATTTTATTCTTGATGATTCTTTCATTAGTAAATTATATGTACCTATATCAAATTACCTATATCTTTATTTTATTTTCTTCTTTTATTTTCAGCTACCTGATGGTTTAAATAGTGACAAAAAGTTGTTGTATTTCACTGGAGTTGACCTTGATGTGATAAAGTGCTGTGAACAATTTTAAAAATATTAGAAAATATAATAATCAGCAAATTGAAATTTTGTTTGTCTATGCTTTCACAGCTTTTGATATCACATCTGAACCTGAACTTCTTTTCAGGATGGCAAGACTTAGAACTCCTTTACACTTGGATTCCTTGAATGGCATTCCGGAATCTGATTCCAGAATAAGCGCGATGAAAATTTCCATACATTTAAATAGAGTCTGTTCACACAGAGATTCCGTAGAATGCATCTAAGTATATGCATTCTACGGAATCTCTGTGTGACTTTATTTAAATGTATGGAAAGTTTCAGCGTGCTTCTGGAATCGGATTCCGGAATGCGATTCAAAGAATCCAAGTGTGAAGGATGGAGTCCTTAAAAATTGGTTCAACTTCATACACCATTTTACCTACCCGATGCCTGCGTTACATCTGTGCACCTTTAGCTCCTCTAATTCCTCAATCCTCATAACTAATGTATTTTCAGAATAATTAAATAGTAATAAGTATAATAAATACAAAAACTACTGAATTATTTTATAATTTAACAAATCTTACCGGTTTATGTAAATAAGCTTGGCGATTATATGTATATTGAGTTTATATATGAATTACAGATTGTATCACCTTTAAAAATGTAAATCCATTTGTAAATGTATATATTTTATTATTGTGATGATGTAATGTTTGTTCGGTCTCTAATAACCCCAAGTGGTTGATGAGACATTTCTTTTCTAAATTTAAAAAAAAAACCAGATTGACCCGCTTTGCAGCTGCATACGTATTGCCATTTATTGGGCTCATCTCGTATACATATTTTTATTTCATGCGGTGGAGAATTTAATGCAGATATTTGCAAACACAGGGCAAATATTTGTTGCCTGATGACATCTTCAACCTGGCAGAGAATGATATGATCAGCTTTAAATACGGCTTCGCCTTCTTTCATGAGTATACTTTAAGTTCCAACATAACCAAAAATGTCGCTTAATTCTATTATAACTTTTGGCATATTGGAAAACCCTTCACTTAAATAGTTATTTATACGAAAATAACATGATACAACAATTATTGTATCATGCGAAAATAATAGTAACCCAGTCAAATTAGACAAATCGGTGGAAAAAAATCCCAGAGAGTTGGAAATTTTTTTAAACGCTTTCTTTACACTTGGGTAGACATATATAAAAAGTCTCCGAGGGTGGGGGGTGAGCTCGAGGAGGGGAGGGGGTTAAAGGTACCATTTTTCAGTTTTTCGCTTATATCTCGGAAACGATCGGTTTTTGCCCCCTAACCACAATTAAAGCTGACAAAATTTCCTACAGAAGTGGTCCTATGCATTTTCCGTCGGACTAACCGTAAGCGAGTTATAGGGCGACAAAAGAAACATCATTTCAAAAAATGTGCTTTATCCGCATTTAAAACAATTAGTATTGTGATTTGAAAAAAACTGACAGTAAATTAAGTTTATTGGGTCCAACACTTCATTACAGGAGGGTGTTGGGTCACGGGGGTCCATGAAGTCTTCAGGGTCGTCCTCATATGCTGCATTTTCTCTTCAACCTAAACATTGAAAACCGAATGTTGAATTACAGTCTTGTTCAGTACAATATTAATAGATAGATGTATAAAGGTTGATTCTCACTTACGCTACACTCAGCTCGGCGACGCGACACGACGCCGTGCTGCAAAGTGTCCTGGGGGGTATTTTCATTACAGCGACCGACAGCGACGCGACACTACGCGCTGTTAGCAAAGAGTGAAGTCCACAGTTGACATTTGTTTATCTTTGAATTAAATTGGATTTTTTCTTACAAATTTCTAGTTTTTTATCGAGTACTGATGATGACATACATATTCGTGTTAGTTATGTGCCAAATATTCTCTTTTCTTTGCTGATTATTGTAGTTTCTGTTCGTTAGATCGTAAAGTTCTACTGATTCAGCCATAAGGATGATTAATGCCTGCCTTTTCATCGGCCAAAGCAGACATTTTTAACAAAACAGCATGTGAACCCAGGGCTGGATATTCCCGTGAACGTGTTTACGTTCGCTTCGCGCATGACGTCACTCACGGAGAAAAAGTCGAGGTAATAGGTGTCTCGTATGTACGAAATGTAAGAAAAATAATCGGATATGCTAATTTCTCTTGTAGTTTATTTTAAATTTATGTAAATTAGATTATGTAAAATGTTTCTGTATAACTTTGACACATATTTAAGGCAAGTTTCATTAAAAAATAAATAATAAAATTTGATATTGCTTATGGGCATGATGCTTATTTGTATGTGTAAAAACTTTACATATTCTTTTTATTATAAGGGATATGTCAGTTAACATTATGTATATTTCACTACAAGTGATGAAAATACTTTTTTTGCACGCTCGAATAACATGAAGGCCAAATTAAAATTACAATTATTTGAACAATTATTAAAATTTATTGCACCAATAAAATTCATAACTTTACAAGAAGCCTTGTCGCAAAAATCTTATCTGGGAGAAATTTCTAATCACAGCAAATGTCACTTGATAATAAATATTCGGTCTTATAGTAACCAAAGTGAAAACTTTTTCATGTACTTGTTTGTTTTATATATTTTTAAAATAGTAAATGTTTTTGTTTTAATTACATTATTTACCTATTCAATATTTGAGCATGCAAAAAAACACATAATTAAGCACTGCGGCCATTAAGTGTTTTGGATATCTGGACTATCTTCAACCAGTAAAGAACACTTACTGCTCTTAACATTTATTAATATAGTATTTTTTGGTGAAATGAGAATTTGCCCACGAGTGAAGCGAACTGGGCAATCTCACGAACGAAGGAACGTGTATTTCATCTCGAGTGTCATGCTATTTTTTGTACGATATTGCAATAAAACATTGGATTAGAATTTACAAAACTTTATTTTTAACAAACACTTTCACCTATGTCGAGATTTATCCGGCAAAATATAAAATGCTATTAAATTATAAACGAACTGTCACAATGTAAATATTGTAAATTATTTGTACCCAAAACAAACAATAAAACAAATAAATATAATTGCCCAAAACAACTTTGACACAGCCATCGAACCTTCCAAAACACGATAAATCATAGACAATGCGATAAATACACCGATAAATACACAAAACAACTGAAACTACAACGCATTCATCCGTAACTGTCTTGAAATTTATCCGTGAGTGACGTAGTTCGCGCCAAATAGGGACCGCCCATCATGCGCAATATCCTATCTATATTTCTCTGTATCGTGATGTGAACCGTATACAATCAGGATTGTACTGAACGACGCCGTGCGACATAACATAAAAAATGCTCACGGAACAATTCCAACGTTGCCGCGCGACGAAGCGACGCGTCGCAAACTGTAGTGCAGCGCAAGTGAGAACGTACTCATTTAAAACAATGCGATCATTACCTAGCGGCAATTTGCAGCGCCGCGTAGCCGAGCTGATTGTAGTGAGGATCAACCTTAGTGTTGCAGTGCGGAGCTTTCAGTTGGTGGTAGAGAGGGGAAGTCTGACTTCAACCTTATGCTGGATTTTAGAAATGTCCAGGTCTGTTACTCTGGCGTTGTACATTGCTAGGAACATCTGTTCCCGGCCTTTGCAACTTCCTCAGTTGTTGAAGTCTTTGTGTAAAATACGTTGGAGACCAAATGTAGGATGCTGTCCCTCATGAGTAGTTAAGCAATTATTGACATACCTTTTCCGAAAATTGTATAGCAGCCGCTAAAACCGTGAATGAACAAAATGCTCTTGGCAAAGTCAAGTTTCTGCAATTCTTTGGAGGGTAATAACTTTTGCTTCCCTCATTCCCCTTCCCAGGTTTGAAAAACTTTATCTCTCGTTCCTTTGGAGCTAAAGCGATCAGCAGGACCAGCAGATCCTCATCCTCGCCAATGACAAGCGGTGAACAACCACATTCTGCTTTCTCCAAAGCGCACCGTACAATAGTTGTATCCGCATCAGCATCAGCCTGTCTAACTTCTAACCCCTCTGCAATCATTTTCCGAGACAGCATACTGATGAATCTGTCCTTATTTTTTTCATTACCTAAAGAGTGTTGTTGTTGAGTCGTCACTACCATATCTTCGGTGAAATCAATTGTCGACTGATGCGCGGTGGTGCGACTGTGCAGTATTCTCCATAGTGTTTTTCTCGGTGTTTTTTTAAGTAAGTCACATATTGATTGAATATCACTGAGAAGGTTGATCCTATACCCCACCTGACTCGATTTAACAGGAATCCACCATCAATCAAGTGTGAACTTAAATTTTTACGCAAGGAATGCTGCGTTGCCAAATTGTCGCCCTGTAGAGCAATATTCCTTCATCCGCGGGGGAAAAAAGAGTCCCCCTTCATGCAGGGGTGCGTTCATATTCACTTGGTCATGGTAATGCATTACTCTGTAATGGAATCAGAAAAATACTATCCTTGGACTACTTTGTACTCAACATTTGTGAACGCCTATCGTAACATTACTTGACATTTGACATTTACTTTATCGTCGATTATCACAGGACCGCCGTTGGTAATAAGAAACGTGTAATTTTCCATCTCACTGCGATAGGAAATTAGTATTTTCACTATAACGTCGATGACTTTCAATATTTGACAACACAATTCACATTTCACTATTATAGAAGCGTAATACTACTCATTGCGCATACTCGGCAACTGTTCCCGCAGTCTAAAGCGTGGTAACAAAAGGATTACTCTGGAACCGTTTTTGAACACTTTCATGAATTACCTTGGGAAACCGTGATTCAATTTTGAACGACTTTAACGTTACCGCGGTAAGAAAAGTGTACTCTGTAAGCCTTTATGAACGTACTCCAGGCCAGTTTAGTTGGGGGGCGCTCTACACACACTACTTCCATAAATATAAATACTTACCAGTTACCATATTCGCCTCGGTCACCGCCTGGCGGATTTAGTCAGAACCCTCGCCGTGTACCGCAGTTTACTGGTTTTTAAGTTTTCATAAATAAAATAGGTAGCAAAGACGTTGAACTTAATACTGGAATTAGATATTTTAAAAACTACTCACGTTATTTATACGTTGAAATGACGATTGCGCATAAAAAATTGCATTTTTGTAATAACAAACTTTGAAAACCAGGAAACTGCGGTACACGGCGAGGGTTCTGACTAAATCCGCCAGGCGGTGACCGAGGCGAATACTCATGGTAGAGATATAAGATGGTATGTCACGGCGCACATTTTGGCTACCGCTAGGACTACGTCATCAAGTAGAAATCTTGGCGCGAATTTTAAATATAAAGTAGAATAATTGGATAGATTTTGCTGTTTCTAAATAACATCTAATCTTGAAATTAAGTACAAATTGAAAATCTACGATTTATATATAGCTCGTGCTTGGTGTAATATTTACCTGCACTTTTAATTAGAATGTATTTGACATAATATGAAATAAACTTTGAAATTAATCATGATTTTTAATAATAAAAGTTGTACTCGAAGTTGTAACATTTCACATTTGTAGACTTTAAATTGAAAATAATTTATTCTTTCATTGAATATTAAGAATGTTAGATAATGTTTAAATAATTGTTCATAATATTCGATGAAAGAATATATAGTTTAAAGTAATGAAGCGATATTCAACAAAGTTGAAATCTACTTACTATTAAAAAGGACATGGAAAAACATAATAATAACTACATAATAAAGCATAATATAACTATTTTTTTAATCCTGTAAATTTTGTGATCTTGTTTGTTTTTCTAGAGTTATCTTGTATTTTTTTGTTCATTTCTCGTAGACGAATTTAAGTAAGTTCTTGTCCAAACGAGACAATGAATAGCATAGCTGGCACAACGACTATAATAGACACCGTTCTTGTAGCTGGCAAGCATCTTTTGCTATATTATTGTCAAAGATTTGATCCTCTTCAATTTCTCGCCGTGGTTAAAGGAGTCCTCTACGACCTTTCGGCATTTTTCAATTAAAACTAATACCACCAGACTAAATTAATAAATTCAAATAACCAAAACTTAACATTCTTCAATGTTGTGTAGCAGATTTGACAATTTGTTATTTGACAGTTGACAGTTCTCACTTTGCAGAAAACCCATGCGTTCTTTTTTACACCGGTGGATCCACCTGGTGTAACCGGTGTCCCAAAACTGCCTTGCGTTCTTTTTTACACCGGTGGATCCACCTGGTGTAACCGGTGTCCCAAAGCTGTTTTAATTGCTTGGTTAAATTAATCGTAAGCGTTCTTAAAGTATTGTTGGAATTAACCTGATGGAACCACTAGTCACCGGCTGCAATGCTCGGTGAGTTGGTGGATTTAGCAAGGTAAAGAGTGGGAAATTTATGAATTTGAAAACCAATGTTTAAATCCACCACATCATACTGGTGTAAAAAAGAACGCAAGGAACATACAGCTACTTAGTGGTACTCAACAAGTTTTTCTACTTGCGCAGTTCAGTACGAAAATCAAGCCGAGATAAAACTAACCATATTTTATCTCAACCATGCCATATACTAATGAAATGTGTTTGGGAGGATTTTTAATGCAATTTATGTAGAATTCAAACTTCAGAAGCCCGTAGCTCGCTTACGGTTAGTCATACGACAAAAATGCGGTAAACCATTTGCAGTAAATTTTGTTAACTTTAATTTTGGTAAGAAGGTAAAAATCGATAGGAGTGATCGTTTCCGAGATATAAACAAATAACTGAAAAATGGTACCTTTAAAGGAAGTGTAAAGGAAACGTTTTAAAAAAAATCTAAATCTCTGAGAATTTTTTCCACCGATCGCCCTAATTTTGTCTAATTTGACTGGTGTATAGACTTCAGGTTATGACAGCCGCAATGTTTTCCTCACTATTCGACATTTTGAAATTTCACTAACGCCATCTGTTGAGCATGATTTTCGCGAATGTATGTGTATTTCTTCTGTGCATTTCAACCCAACAGAATCAACAGATTTTGAAGTTCCTTTAATAAAGCGGATGTTTGTTATATTCCCCCCAGAAACAGTAGAAACTTAAGATCTGATGGAGTTCCAATACTACTAATTTTAGGTTAAAATTTCAACTAACAAAAGGCATCTTATTTTATTATACTCTGTCTCACCAACAGATGCAAATAGACTCCGCCTCAAAAATGTCCGCTAAATTTGAATGGAACTTCTCAATTGGTCGTATTTATAGAACCCGAATTACAAAGCAACCGCTAGATTTGACTGACAAAGGTCAGCTCGGTTTTACACATTAGACCAGTTAGAACGCATAAATGCTAAACTTTCTTATGGTAAGTCTCCACGGTGGCAGTACGACTGCGAACTGTATGACTGCACATCAGCAAACCAATCATAATAAGCCACTACACGACGTCGTATTACTCGTATTCAAAATCCGCGTGGCGCGAAAGTTGACCAAGTTCCAACTTTAGACGACAACTGTGTGGCAGTTTAACGTTTTTTGCGTTTGACGTTTATTTGTTAGGTTACTAATGGCGAGCAGTTGTATATTATAAATAATAAATTCATTA
Organism: Rhagium mordax; assembly: GCA_963680705.1. Taxonomy (NCBI): domain Eukaryota; kingdom Metazoa; phylum Arthropoda; class Insecta; order Coleoptera; family Cerambycidae; genus Rhagium; species Rhagium mordax. The sequence continues at coordinate 68,304,747 of OY796658.1, forward strand.
TCCTCAATCATAATGACACTTCAAACAATTAAAATTAAACACATATTACTATTACTATTATGAATTATGGAGGTTATACTGATAGTAAAAAGAGAATAAATAAAACGTGTCGTGACGACGACGTCATCTGTAGTATGGAGACAAGTACTTTGCCAAATAAAAGCGTAATTATTTGTACAGTTAAAACGTCGACGTTGCACTGTCGCTGTGGAGATCCACCTTTAGCTAGGTTCTTAAATTCGCTCCGAGATGAGAGCAGAGCGAGAGCAGATTTTGGGTCACGTGGTACTCGAGTTCCGAATCGGCAGATAAATAAAAGAACGGGGAACGATGACTAGGCTAGATGCTTCTCCGAGCTCGGAATTGTTGCTCGGAGCAAAAAGATTTAGCTCAAAAGCATCGCCGAGATTAAAAAGAACACTAGCGGATTTATTCTTTCTGCTCTCTATGTAATAAAAGAACGACAAAGGATTTAAAAGAGCCAATCGAGCGAATTTAAGAACGTAGCTATTATACGATATATAATAGCTAGGTTCTTAAATTCGCTCCGAGATGAGAGCAGATTTTGGTTCACGTGTGGTACTCGAGTTCGGAATTAGCGGATTAAATAAAAGAACGGGGAATGATGACTACTGACTATACTCTGTCTGATGAGAGATTGCAGTGGTGGAAGTGACGACAAAAGCGCGCGCTTTGGTCTTATTGGTTACAGAGTCAGGTAGGTTTACAATGGCGTTTACGAATACGAGTTGACAGGTCATTGAAATTTGCGTGTATCGACTGTCAAACTTGACAGTCGATACACGCAATGACTATTAAGTAATAAATGTGTATTATCCTAAATTTAACATTACAAATTATCAATTACAAATAATATAAAAGGTATTGTAGTATTCCCTTCAACTTTTAGCAAATAAATAAGTAATAAATTCAATAGTAGCCCCTCAACAATAGCGCAGCACGTAGAAGTTGAGACTTAAGCCGGGTTCAGAGAACTAAAACCATAGTATAAGGATAATGGTATGTCAGGTTGCCGTCCAATTTGTGTATCTACTGCGCATTACGTCACTCAGTTTAAAAAACGTCGAAAGTCAGTTGTGATTGCGCATTACGTCACTCAGTTTAAAAAACGTCGAAAGTCAGTTGTGATTCCGCACATTTAATCTTTATTTTAATATTTTTAATAGTGTTAACGAATAGCACCATGCTTGTTTGTGCTGTGGCTGGGTGTAACAATTATTACACGAAGACAAAAAGGTACTGACATCAAGTATTTTACATTTCTCCGCGTTGAAAAGCTTGCGAAAGTATATGGATCAGCGATAAAATTAATTTGAAAAATAGCAGGTTAATTTTTTATTTCGCCGGTTTATCCTTTTCATTACCTATTGTCTATTTATAGCACGATACATAAATTTAATATTTATAGCACGTATTTCTTCTGTACATTTCAACCCAACAGAATCAACAGATTTTGAAATTTCTTATTTAATACAGCAGATGTTGTTATATTCCCCCAGAAACAGTAGAAATTGAAGATCTGATGCAGTTCCAACTGTTAATATGCCTGGTGTTGTTTCTTGACTGTCGTAAAAGGAAAATAAATTGTGATAGATCGTTTAGGATGGAAAAAATATTAAAAATAGACTACTAATTTTAGGTTAGAATTCCAACTAACAAAAAGCATCTTATTTTATTAGATTGAGCCAATTAAAACTTTATTAATAATGCACTGAACAAGATTTTAGTTGATAGTACAGAAATTAAGTAGAAATTTGAATAAAATTGACATAATATTCGATAATTTTAGAAAATACATATTTTTGAGGTTAATTGTGATGTCACCCCTGCCACTTTTTAAACTGAGTGACGTCACCGTGCCTGCGCGCGGGCATACCGTTCTCCTTATACCATGACTAAAACGTATCGCGGCGACACATCCCTTCCACCTTCCTTTTATCTGTCTTGCGCGCAGATACTTTAAAATTAGCGACACGAGACACGTGGAAATATAAACTTAATAACTGCGTTCGGTCACAGATTAACTATATCAGATGCGAAAGCTTCGCGCGGTGCCTTTCATGTCCGCGACACACGTATTAGACAAAGGCCCGTCGGCTACTCGTAACGTTGCATGCTTTTTGCACCACAAGACTTTAATATTTATTTTTGTGGGTGCGAGTTAGTTTGCACCACTTGAGCGCTCGAGAAAAACAATAAAAATATATTATAAAATATTCTTTATTAAAACAAATATGAAATTGTATGTTTACAAATGGGATAATATTGTAAGTTTTCTATTTGTTTTATCAGGTTTTTTGATGTTTTTAGATCTCTATTTGTATACACCAACAAACTCGTATGACACTATTTTGACATTTATAATCCGAACGCTCGGACTAACAATATATCGCCGTAAACTCTGCTACACGCTGTCACGATAATGCTCTCGTACTAAACCCTCCGCATATATGAGGATGGAAGTAGTGGGGATCGTTGGACAGGCCGCCACGCTTACTTTCGCATCTGGTATAGTTAATCTGTGGTTCGGTCATGTAATAATGTTACCATCTCACGTTTCTCTGGGTTTGGATTGTCCATTTTGCACTCAATAATTATGAATAAAATACAAAGCAATTTTTATAAAAAAATAATGACTATTCTGTACCACACCGTAGACCGCAGGTGACATAACCTCACAAAAACTGAAGGGTGTCGCGTGTAGTTGAAAAATTTGAACTTCACGCGACAGAAAAATGGGAGTGCAGAATTAGGGGAGTACAGCTCTGCGATTGGTTGAGCTTATTGTAGCACGCGACAATCGTAGTTCTCTGAAGCCGGCTTTATACTGCGGCTACAGTTAAAATAATTTGAATTTCATTTGCCATGCTTTTTAAAATACTTTGAGCTGAGTAAACCGCTCTCCACCCAAGCCACACCCACCACTGCAATCTCTCATCAGACAGAGTATAGACCAGGGCTAGCCCACTAGGATGGAGAATGCCGCAACATAGTTCATAAAGCAGTGTTGCTAAATTTATTTATTAGCTGTCGATATGCTATAAATTTTCTCATAATATAAGTTTTCAACAAAAGACAGTGTTTATTTAAAAATATCCATCAAAATTACGTCATTTACGAATTACTCTTTTATTTCTTAAAATATATTATTTTTATTATCAGGATTTTTTTCCCAATATACACGAAATTTCGAAAGGCGTCCATTGAGATGTAGTAAAAATAGGTACAAGAAGCCGGCACCGGTATTTGAGTGAAGCCAATCAGATATATTTATTTGAACAGCCAATCGCAAAATTTTCTATTCAATGACATTTGGAAGAAGACTGGAAGACATATTGGATGTTGATAGACGCTTGAAACTAATTTTGTTATTTTATACATTTTGTCTTAATCTAATTCAAGTGCAAGTGTCTAAAGGATTTTCTTGTAATCGGTAAGTTACGAAAGTTTTTGTGATTTATATTTTTTGAGTATGAAAGAATCTTTAAAGTGTATATACCAGTGACAAATATTCTAAAAATACCTACTTCAATTCATTTGAAGATCATACATTTATAAAAATGGTTTAAACAGTTACATTATGTATATTATTATTTGTCTGGAGATATTTAGTACTAATTAAATTTATTAATATTATAGGTAGCGGTCATTAACCCCGAAACCAATGAGTGCATATAAAAGAGATATTTTCTTTTTGATTCAGTTTTCCACGACACGCACAATTTTACCAATTATTGAGAAGAAACAACTGACATCAATTTTATTAAGAATATCTTATTTATCGATGAAGCAACGTTTATCAGACGAGGAGTTTTCAATTGGAGAAACAGTCATTACTGAGAAATAGAAACCCTACATGCTATTAAAGAAAAAAAAATCAGCTTGAATTTAAATTAAATATTTGGTTTGGCTATATAGACGACAGACTACTAGGAATACTATGATAGTGAATCGTACTTATTTTTCTCACAAAATACTCCTCTTGCTGACGTTTTGGTTAATTTCTAACTAGATTTAAGAAAAGAAATGTGGACGATGTGAAAATGCAGGACGGAGCTCCACCTCATTCCCCATTGCAGTTAGAAACCGTTTCAATGAGACACCTTCTTAATAATGAATTGGCAGAAGAAGTTGAGTGGCCAGGCCAGCAAGCAGTCCTGAGAGATATTTCCTTTTTGATCCAATCGTAAGTAGCATTATAGTAACTAAGTGCAAAGTTACGATCACTAATTAATTACGATCACTAATTTATTTATTAAGTTCAGTTGATCGTTGTAAACTTTAATTTTAGTAGCACGAAAACATTTTTCGTTATACGTAAACTTTGAAAATGTTCTAAAAATACAACTATTGTTAACGTTAAGCAAAATAATATTTCTAATAAAAAACCTAAGTTTGTCAACAAATTCAATGATTGCCTACCTCTAATATTTGTAAAAAACATTGTTAAAGAAACTTAAACAAGTATATTAGTAAAGCAATAACATTCTAGATATAATTTTTTTACCAGCAATTAATTAACTTTCCATGCATAGTAAAATGATGCTTAGCTATGAAGACATAATTTCATGATTTTTAAGTGCTTTATGCTTTATTTACTATTTTTAATATATCAATTTGTTTTTTAGGATATGCCATAGACTGATTTGCAATGGGTTAATGAGTTAGGAAATGGGTTAAACCAAGAAAGGAAATTGGCCGGTAACATCAACTGATATTTAGAAGAAGGACCATTTTGGACAAGTCATTTACCCTACCATCTATAAACGAAACCTTCGCTTGTATAGATATCTTTGAGTATTTTTTTGCAGTTTTATAACACTTAAAATTATAAACGAAAATGGATAAACTTGATCGTTGAATCCTTGAATCGGGGCTTTTATTTGAAAGCTATCCGCAAAACATGCAGCTTTGCAATGTAAAATTTGTATCTATGGTGGACAATTTGTTTGATTCTATGAATAGATCAAATTTATATTACCCAGATGGCAAAAAATTTAAATGCGCACTGTCTGATGGTTCTCCACATTTAGAATTTTTGTCAGAAATTTTGTTTAAAATCCAAAAACGGAGCATATAATTGACACTAAACTAAGTTTAATTTATTCTAGAAGAAGACATTTTATTTTGTTAAATTTATATATTTTATAATTGTTATTTTGTTTCAACAGAATATGCAGTAATTACCGTATTACATCGATTATAAAATGTCACCGATTATAAAACGCACTTTTATTTTTCTAAGCTAGCGTAGGTACCGTTTATCTTAGTAAGATGCCATCGAATATAAGACGTCCATGTATACAGAAACATCAAAATATATGAAAACGTGCATCTTATAATTGATGTAATACAGTAATGTAAACGAGGATATTGTTTTTAGATTTAAAGTTAGGTATATGGTATGTATATTTTTAAAATTTATTTCGGAAAGATATTGTTGCATAAATTATTTAATTACTGTTATTACAATTGTTTTTATTTTCATCTTGAAGATCACTATAGCAAATAATGGACCGTGTCATAATTGAATTTTAATATTCGTGTTTGACGTACTTAATAAATTTATAAATGAAATGCTAAAATAAGAAAAATTATTATATTTTATTGAAATAATTGGAATTTTGAGACACCTATCTAATTTTATCTAAAATTTCTATTTCTTTATTTCATTTAATTAATTTTAAGCTATTTTTTGTGCGAACTAAGGTAATTGTACTAAAATAAAATGTGAATTATCAATAAATTATTTTATTTAAAATGTTTATTTTTACTTTATTCCAATTTTTAAATTGTCTCTTCCACGTCCTGTTAAATTTATTTGGTTAACGAATTTCATGGAATTTGTTTACCAAACAAATTTAGCGGGACGCGGAAAACCCGGTCCTTGTATATTGAAATGAGAGCATTTTGCTATTCAAATCTCCCGCGTTCCGTTCCATCCACTAACATGGCGCTATTCTGCTTCTGTCGAATAGCACGGATTTCTCCCTTCTCTAAGTAGATATTCTGTGGTATACAGTATATTCACTTTTGAACCAAAGCAGTTTGTGAGTGAATAGGAGATAGCAGTAAAGCGAGAGCACTACACATGCGTGACTGCATGTCGATCGCAGAATGTTAGCGCTCTCGCTTTATTCTCTCCTATTCACTCACAAAGTGCTTTGGTTGAAAAGTGAATTTACTGTAGACTAGATGCTATATAGAGTATAGACTAGATGACAGATGACTTGTTTGGGAATATGAGAATTTGAATTTGAACTTAACCTAATTTTGTATATTTGTTGCACCTGCACCTTGCACCTTATCAAAACAATGAGGTTTTACACATAAAAATGTTACAATTCTTTTATTTACCTTTTTGAGCCCAATTTAACCATAACTTATTAAAATGACTCTAAATTCTACACCACTTAGATGGGTCACTAATTGTATTTCCAATCGATCCATCATTTATTTAAGTAGGAAAGTTGAAAATTCTAAATACAGCAATAGTGAAGTTAGACAATCAGCAACCACATACCTAAATAGTAAATAAGTTCTGTGAGAGCAACCCACGTTACCCACGGAGTATTTTATCCTTGTCTTGTAGCCAATGAGATTATCCTCCTTAAGATGAACTCTCCGAGCTCGGCATTGATGCTCGGAGCAAAAAGATTTAGCTCGAAAGCATCGCCGAGATTAAAAAAGAACACGGACAGATATACTCTTTCTGCTCTCTATGTAATAAAAGAACGGCAAAGGATTTAAAAGAGCCAATCGAGCGAATTTAAGAACGTAGCTATTAGAACTTTGTGAAAATAAAGAAAAAATAGGTAAGTAGGTCCTATGTGTGGTTTTATTTATTTGGACATGGTAAAACTTATAGTTAAGCTCTCGCCTTCTAGCAAATGATAGGGTTTTTAAAGATTTTTATCAATATAAATAAAACAAGATGTAGGTATACAGTTTTGATATAGTTTTTATTGCACGACTATCAGCCTGAATCCAGATGTATCCGTAATTACGGATCCGAAGTGACCACGTGACTGCTCAGGACCAATAAAAATTGCAAAATCTCGCAACGTATGTGCGTCAAGGTCATTACGGATAGAAGTTGGTTAATTTCAACTTCTATACGTGTTTTGCATCCGTAGTCACCGTAGTGGGGCGGTGTTGTTGTTATCGGGTCATTGGTATTGTGGATTTATCTTGTGTATAATAAAAACAAGCTTTAATTCACTTCAATTACTTTATAAAAAAGCTCCTATATACCTGAATGCTAACCTCCATAACCTCTAATCTCTAATCACAATAAAACATGGCATACGTTAGTACGTAACACGTATGCGTCCCATTCGGATGACATACAAATTGTGTATGTCCGTAATTACGGATGCATCTGGATTCAGCCTTAGAAAGAACCGAAAGTAATCTTACGATAGATATTAATAAATAAACATGTACATTTCATCGTGTAAAACTACTATTGCGTACACCGTTCTGCGCTACTATAAAATTGCATCTGTTGGTGAGATAGATTATAGATGAAGCCAATTAAAACTTTATTAATAATGCACTGAACAAGATTTTAGTTGATAGTACAGGAATCAAATTTTGATAAAACTATAACATAATATTCGAAAATTTTAGAAAATACATACATATTGTTGAGGTTAATTGTGACGTCACCCCTGCCGCTTTTTAAACTGAGTGACGTCACCGTGCCTGCGCGCGGGCCAAGAACGGTAGTTTACCGTTCTTGCGCGCGGGCATACCCTATCGTTTTTGGGGCATCCCATTCTCCTTATACCATGGGCTAAATCATGTCACCCTCCGGGTGTTATAATCCATATAACGCACTTGGTGCATAACCATAACTTAAATAACACTCATTCAGTGTTATTCTGTAAGCCATTGAAAAGTATTCAATATTGGATATTTCCCAATAATTGGAAAGATTCCAATGACCTTGTCATTTTCGTATTCTATAACCACAATGAATTCAATTTATTCAGTGTTATTCTGTAAGCCATTGAAAAGTTCCCAATATTGAATAGATTCCAATTTATGTTTCAATCACATATCCAAGGGTGTTTCCAATATTGAGAAATTTTGCAATTCTGTAAACCATATTATAGCTTAAATATAAACTATAATGTGGTAATCAACTTAAAGAAATAATTGTCATGCCCATTACCAACAATATTACCAGCTTGAATCGAAACGAAATTGAAACGTAAAACGCCAGTGTCGCCGCCGCCCGCCAATAACAGAACAGTGAGAACAGTCACTTTATCTCATTCTGTGCTTTATCTATTCTGTGATTTCTGTGGTACAGTCTGTCTAATATTCATTCATTGCTTTCGTCGTTGCATTCTGCAAATTTTGTGTTTACCGTTTGCCGTTTGCGAGGTAGAAACGGGTAAAGTCTATCAAGTCGTAGATATCTTTTGTTTTCATTATACAAACAATATTTTCAATATAATATACTTACTTTAAACATGGTTAATTTGAAAGTTTTAGTGGTAGTTTGTGCGATGATTATCAGTGTTTTTGGATTAGGTACGTATTGTAGGTTAAATATAAAAATAGATAATTAAGCATTAAGACATAGATAATAGAAATGTATTTCCCATTCGTTTTCGTTGTGGAAGTGATAGGTCATTATTGCATTTATCAAGTGATTACAGTTCTAATGTCATATAAAAAGTATTTCGAAATTTCCTAGAAGATAATTATGTACCAAAATTCCTGTTTATCTTGGGGTATATGTTTCTGATCAGTATTGTTATCTTTTATAACAAAATTTATACTTAATATACAACAAATGTAATGTAAAATAATCGTCATTTATAAAAGAATATGTTTACTTTTGCTCTACCTATTGTATGGTGGTGTATTAATCTGTACCAACTGTACTGATATTGATATCACGAACTAACTATTTATATAGTTAGATAAACTGCTAAATAATATTACAATAACATTTCACTATAGAGAACTGGCTTATTTCACCTGAAACAATCCTTTGTTATAAATCACCTTGAGGTGGGGAAGTACTTATTGTGACTTTTATCATAATTTATATATATCTGGAAATCACACAAGTGTGTGATTTGTTTATTGGAGTTTAACAATATGTATTCAAGGCATACCTAGGCCAATTATTAGCGTTCCATAAAAATATACAGAAAATTATCCATGCCCCCAGTAATTACCTAAAAGTTTAAATACGGTTGATACTATTGATGAAATGTAGTGACGATAAAACAGTGGCATAACTCATTTAGCAAATTTTGATCACCCTTTTTACCATTGAAAAGAAAATAACTCTGTAACTGTAATTTTTGTGTGTGCTTATTTATTTACTCATTTACATACATACAGAATATCTTTACTACCTATAACAGTATTGCTTGGATTCATTTGGAAATGGAATAGGTGGTACTAATGAATAATTGAAAATATTGTTATTATTTTGCTTCAATTCCAATTACTTTCACCTTCCTCATCATTTCGACAAAGACTTGCGCTCTAAATCCGTACATCTGGGAGAATTAAAAATTAATATATCTAAGTGCACATTTACTGTAAAAGGAATCAAACATTGGTTAATTAACGTTCTTGCCTATTGCATAGTAAAAAATTAAATAATGTATAAACCTGAAAATTATTTCTGTTATTGTAACTTACTTTGTAAATAAAATTGTAATTCTTTATATTGTCAAACACGAGGTCAAACATGTATCTATCTGTTTATGATATTTCCATGGTCAATTAAGACATTTTGATACAACGTCGGAGGGTACATACCCAATAGAACAGTGTTATGGACCCTTGAAATATCTACAAGAGGGAATACCGAGGGGAATACCCAGAAAAAATGCAGACAATATAAATTATTGTGAATTGTGAATTTATAATACACCATAACAGGAAATAATTTGTGGTTAGCTGAAGTGCAGAAGATAAGAAAATTATTAGAACATCATAATGATCTTTATAATATGAATTTAAAATTTACCATATTTTCATTATTTATTATTTTATTTAGTTAACCTTTTGGATAAATATTTAAAATGTGTCCTTATGTATGAGAAGTTCATCTAGTAAACATTTTTATATTTAGTAATATTTATTGTATTGTATGCCTTGTATAATAATATTGTAATAAGATACATCTTCTTAAACTCCCACTTACAATGGATAATAACACTTGTTTTTTTTTTTGTTTTAAATTTAATTGGTCCATTTAAACGTAGACTCAAAATTAAAGGCTTTTCCGAGGGCTTTTCCAAATTGACCATTTTGAAGATGCAGATGATTAAAGTTTGATTTCAGTAGTGGTGTGTATGTGGGACTCGAGGTGGGTGTATATATGCGGAAAATTGTCCTTTTAATAAAAATGTTATGCCAATTAATAGTCCTTTTAACAAATAATTCAGATTTTTTTATTTTCTGGTCCAATTTGGGTTAAAAATAATAATTTCCTGTTGTTTAATGTCACGTGATATTATAGGTTGTTTGCCTTTGATGTTGAAATAGAATTATTGTAATATACTCATCGCAAATTTTTTTTCTGTAACGCATTTAAGAGAAATGATATTTATAGTTTCAGATATTTTGATTTTCTGGGGTACAGGGTGTCCCCGTATATTTTGCACCACCACTGACAACGACAAACTTATTTTTTTTTTAATGGAATGACCTGTATATTATGGGTTTCTTTAAATTTACGCTTTCTCCAGATAATATGTTTGTTTAATAAGATTGCCATGGAAAAACAATTCGGCCGATAATGATTACTATCAATTCCTATTTTTTTAATTGATTTAATAGTTTTTTTAACTTGTTTATTGTTTAAATTGTTTATGTAATTATTTATTTGTTTTATGTTAAGAAGAAGAAACTTTTAGTTAAATGATAGTTTAAAATCACATTTCTAAAAATGCCACTTTGTCTTTAATACCTCGCGTTAAATTATCGACAGTAAACCATTATCGCTATCGGCTAAATTGTTTTTTCCATGGCAAGCTTTATGTTGTAATATTTGTATTATTTCTATGTTAGGTAATGTTAATACAGAATATTGTGGAAACAGATAAAGAAAACATATAATTATAACATGTTTATACCAGCGCAAGTTTGTCTTTTTTCCTAACTTTGCGATGTTTATTTGTTTTATCTGACAACATATTCTGATGATTTAGGAAAAATCCCATAACTTTTGTATAAGAAGTTTTTTTGTAGTTCTGAGAATAAAGGCTCTAATCAAGGTGGTGCAAAATATACGGGGACACCCTGCTACTACAAACTAGGTACAAATATCTTACAAATATGCATACTGCTAAGATTAGGTTTGATTTATTTTTCAAATATTTAGTTCTTGGTTTTCATCCTGCTCTTATTCTTCGGGTTATTTTTCTCTTTTCACTAGTCTTTATTTTATTTCACCATTTTGCAACCACTGTCTACCTAGATTAATTCAGCAGTGATAAACCAATCTATAATTAAGCTTTTTTAATAACTCAGTTATTAAATCAACTATTAATAACTGAGCTAATCGCACACATTGATTATTTGATCTTTTTAAAAATTCATTCTACATATTATTATATTAGCCTTGTTCGTAGAGTAGTCAGAAACCATCAGAAACTGTCCGACGCATGCGCATTTGGTTGTAGAGTTGCGCGTGTTAAGTCAATGCACTTTTAAATTTCATAGCTCTATTAAAAATCACATCTCTACAGTCATCAAACTATCACAAATGGATTCTACGAACAAAGCTATTCTCTGTAAATAGGGAACCTGATTATAACGAACAAGGCTGAAGACAAAGAATTTTTTAATCAAGTGTAACATTTATGAACATTGAACATAAAACAATTTAGTCCTAAATATTTCTAATCCAATTGAGAATAGAAATCTCATTAAATAAGGTTATTGTCGAGGTTGTTGCGAAATTTAATATCCTGCAACCTAATATAAATAAACGGCACAAAAGAATTGTTACCTAGAATCGAGCCTAGAATCTTTTTTGATGAAAGTTTCGCATTATGATAATAATAATATTCATTGCTTTTTAATCCTTTTCGTTTGACGCCCAAACAAATCATAACTATTGTTAACCTTAAATTTTGTTGTGTATGCCAACGTTATAATATTAAATATAGGATCAGACCGGATCAGACCCTTAAACCGAAGATGATTTGGCTTCTGCGTTATAAGAAAACTTCTGTGAGTTTAAGAATTTTTTATGTTAACGTTACCAATATTACTACTAGCTCACTATTTTTAATAGCTTAATCTTTTAGGTATCTCAGACATTTCTGTTGTGTATTTTGGTACAAGAATATACCTAATTTTGTCCTTAAATAATCTGTTGAGTAACTTATGATACTTTGACGCAATACTGAAATTTTTCAGTTATTTATTAGTTTTGACTTTCGTAATAATTAATATTTACTATTTTGTTACCTATTAAATATTTTTCTTTATACAGGCTGTCTTCTAAAAAACGGCCAAAGCCATAACTCACTGAAAATTTAATTATTATTTTTTTAAATTGGGGAATATATGTATATTGGCCCACGAGACGCTCTTTTGAGCATATAAAATATGGAGTTACTACTTCCGGTTTTACCGGAAGTGACTTCACTGTCATTTTTTTAAATAGCTCCCTATACATTTTTTTCGAAATCTCTACTAAGCATAAAATTTTCTTTCCGATGATGTATCTCAAGTCAATATTTCAATATTTTCCCACCAATTCGCTATGTGCAAGGGTTCTAGTAGCGCCGCTCGTGGTCAAATTTTTAATATTTGTACCCCTAAACTGTCAATGTCAGTACTTGATTGTCAATGTCACGCCATGACAGAATAATGATAAATAAATGATAAATAAATTTATTATTGTTCCAAATAATTACATAGACAATAACATTAAATAATGACGAATATAATTTTGTGTACCAAATTTAAACAAATTACGTGTTCCAATAAATTTACCAAAGGTGAGAGATGTATTAGAAAAAAGAAAGAAAGTGACATTTTGTCATGTGAAACATGTAGAAGAATACGTTGATATCAGCTGCAATAATAAAACTACAGCAAAGTGCGTTCAACAAAGGGCTGCAACAGATACGCTTTATAAACTTAATTTAGAGGTAAATACATTCGTTTACTTGACTCTTTTCAAAGCTTCGCGCATTATTTAAGGTTGTGTTTTCGCACAGGAAATCTGTAATATTCTATAAAACTTTATTTTATGGAAAATGTCACTAACACGACAGCCTAGAACACAACATTTATTTGCAGGTCGCTTAATTTTTCCCATGCATGTTTCGTTTATAACCGAAAAACACTATTAAATTACGACTCTTCTCGTTCAAACAACAATTATTATTATTTGACACTTTTGACAGCACAAAACATATGATCTTGACAAATGGGAAAATTGGGGGTTCAAAATTTACAATTATGGCCACCGCAAACGCTCGCGTCGGATTTAGTAATAGTTGCACATAGTCAATAGCCCCCTAACAACTTAATTCTTCTCGAGGTAAGACAAATTGCTATTAAATTATCGATTGTGCCGTGAAGAACAAAAACAAACACAAATGTCAACAAATCGACATTTAACATTAGTTTCACAGTTTTGTTCACTTTGTTTTGTTTTATGATGTTACAACAATAAAATCTCTTTCCATGGTATAACTGTAGTTATAGGTTATTCAACTTTGACAATAACTCTATCTTTTAAATAAAAATTTCAGTTAATATGCGGTGTTCTTAGTTATTACATTACTGTCTAGTTTTTTCGAGAGTTTTTTAATACGTTGTATTTTCATGTCATATACAACCAATTGTGTAAAATGTTTGATGACGTCAAGAGCTTGGAGATCTATTTTAATTTTCACAATCAGTTCTCAAATTTCTACACATAATCGACATTTTCAAGTAACATCCCTTCTCGATAGTTAACTGGAGACTGTATTTACTCAACTAGCCTTTTAAGAAATTATTAAAGCTTGTTATTATTCCTTTTAACACAGTAACATAAATAAATATATGCGCAATGGGTAATGTAAGCGACAAACACAATCATATTCAATCGCTTGCATAAAATCATATTTTTATAACAATGCTTCTTAAATTTGTTACAAAATCAAACGATATACTAAAAACTGCAATTAGGTACTGAAGCACTCGTAGACAAACTAAGAGTAATGCAGAAGTTATATCGATTTGATTAACGGTTATGTTCTCCGTCAATTGTGACATTTTTACCTCGAGGTAATATCGAATTATTGCTAAACCTGTCTTTTAAGTATTTTACATTATTCCATATTGAGTTTCCCTTAAAATATTATATTTAAAAAAAAATAAGTTACCTTTCAACACTTTTTTTTAACACTAATTTGTCTAAAATTATTTTTATTTTTAACCTATCCATCGATATTTATTTTACTTTTGATAGAGACGTAGTTACTTATTGCAAATAGAAAAAGTCAGAAAAAGTAAGAGTACCTAATAATTGTTACGGCATATAAATCTATTTAATTAAGTAAGGTTATATAAGAATTAACCACATTCTTATATAATATTATTTCGAAAAGCATTTATTGATCCATTTATTAATAAATTTTTATTTTCTTATTTAAAAATTAGATAAATAGAATTAGAGGTATAAAAGGTGCTAAAAGATTTTTGTTATAGTAGTTAAGTTGTTATTGCTTATAGTAAATAATACATAGAGTCAATGCAAGGAAGTTTGATACAAATTAATAGTGATATACAGGATGTCCCGAAATAATGTAAAACCTCTTAAGGGTAAGATTCATAAAAAAATAAAGTCCTTTATGTACAGTAAAGTCGAAAACCTGCTTGAGCCGCTAGACCTCCTCAAAGGGGGGGCCCTAAAAAGTGATTTTATTTTCTCGAAAGTGACTAAAGTTAGCAGAATGAAATTTGGTCATTACTTTGTACTTATGGAAGGTCTTCTTTTCAATATATTTTTATTTATCTACTTACTTTTTAAATAAGTTAAACAAACAACCCTTATTGAATTTTCAGTCAGAACTTTTAAACAGATGACATTTTTTTAAAAATTGAAATTGTTTTAGAAAGCTACATGTATTGTACTACTTTCATCTCTTGAAAACCTATCGTAAATCTCGCCAGTTTGATACAAAAATAATGAGTAGACATATGTATCACTGTTACCGTAATGTCATATTAGGCATTTACGATAATTGGAGCGGGTAATGTATCTTGGTACATTGTGATTGCGGTAATCAGCTGTTTTGTCAGTACATCTACCGAGCTAAGAATTACCAAACTCAAAATTTCAAAAACCTAACCTGAACCGTCACTTCACTAATTAATAAACAATTGAAAATTGAATTGCTTTTTTATATTTTGCTTATTCAGTCCATACTGCTCATGTGAAAATGGAAAGTAAAAAAAGGAAAAGAAATAGGAAAATACTCACAAAATGTCAAAATTTAAGTTTTTTTTAAATCATATTTTAAGGTTATACCGCATTTACCAATATATTCGATACAATTGCCGAACACGATTCGGTAGATATTTTCTTATTATCGAAAACTCTGATACATTGTGGTATGTAGCGCTCCAATTATCGTAAATGCCTATTACTGTTATGAATAAAATAAAATCTACAAAATACGATAAATCTTTGCGACATATGTATTCAGGTTAACAGCTATAATTTATATAAAATTGAATTATTATCATATAATTTTGTATCAATGCCCAAATAATACAGAACCGATTAAAATATTTTTTTATCGACCGATGAAAAATCTTTGTTTGCAGCATTTAAAACTTTTGAAGGCATGGGGTGAAGTCAGAAAATATTTTTTTATTGGAAACTGGTGGGATCTGTTTAAAAGTTCTGACTGAAAAGTCATTAGGGGTTGTTTATTTAACTTATTTAGAAAGTAAATAGAAAAATAAAAGTACATCGAAAAGAAGACCTTCCATAAGTACAAAGTCCTGCCCGAATTTTATTCCGCTAACTTTAGTCAAAAAATAAAACCACTTTTTAGTGAGGAGGTCTAATGGCTCAAGGAGGCCATTCTCGACCTTGCTGTACAAAAGACTACACATATTTTACGACGAGGAATCTACCTTTACGAGGTTTTCACGTTATTTCGGGACACCCTGTATAAATGTAAATATGTTAGATTAGATTAGACTCAAAAGAAGGCAGATTTTATGTACAAAGTTAAGTGTAATTATTAGTACTATCCTTAATTTGCTATTTAGAAAATAAACTAGATTATGAAGGTTCTTTTACATTAGTAAATGCTAACAGAAGTTAAATTTAATAGGGAAAATAATAAACTAAACATTAAGAGATATGAAATTTAAAAAATATCAATGTTTGGGATTTTCTAGAGACAGTTACATCATGCATGAGTTGAAGACGTGCATTGGAAGTTTCTTTGTGGTTAGTTAGTATAATTATTGTATTAATTAAAATTGGCGGATAGTAGAACAACATATTTTATATTTTAGATAATTAAACAGAGCAAAATTTAAACTCTTTCAAGACATTTCAAAACAGTGCGACTCACAGAATAATCTTGAACCAGGGCAGTTACTATTTCGCTCAGAAGGAAACGAAGATATTTTACAGTGTTGCTTTGCTTTTCAACATGTACCTATTATTATTATACCATATAATTAACATAAAACTTTATTTTAAAGATACATACCAAAGTTAAACTCTCAACAGTCTGGAAGCCTTTGGGATCCAAAATGGATCTCGCTAAGATTGGTGAAACACCTGTAAGTTGCCAAGGCAGGGTTGCACGTCATTCATATCTAAAATATCAAATATGATATGCGATTATCATTTGGTCTAACTCTCCCACGAATTCTCCAGATATGTTGTTATTTTTATATTGATATATAAAAGATACTTATCAATTACAAAATAGGAGACCCTATTTAAGAACTTCCTTAATATGAAAATTTGGCTTTTAATCTACAGCTTCAATTAATTATAATAATAATAATAATAATAATAATAATAATAATACTTCTTTATTTCAAGGAATGTTTTACATTTTACATTTACAATAAAAAGAGAATAAAAAATGAAATGACGTCATAATAGTAGATTACAGAATACTTAATGCGAGAAATTCATCAATGCTATATGGTTCTTTCATTATTTCACCCTCAGTCTATATTATACTTTCAGTCCTATAATTTTTATTGTCTCTAAAATCTAAAGTCTCGTACAATTTTCTTGTTTTTCAGGTGAAACTACTGTTAATATTGTTCCACAGCCAGAAATTACTACAGTTCACCCATCCAACTCAACTACAACAGCTCCATCAAGCACTACAAATGCTCCACCAAGCAACTCTACAACAGCAGCCCCACCAACCAATTCTACAACAGCAGCCCCACCAACCACCTCTACAATTCCAACGACACCCAAGATAACAACTGTTACGCCAAATATTACGACAACTACTACAACTACCACAGTAAAACCTACGACTTCTACACCTACTCCTCCTACTCCTCCTACTCCTAAACCCACACCTACTCCAGATCCAACAGTAATAAATTGGACAGTAAATTATAACAACTCGAACAACAGCTGCATTTTTATCCAAGTAGCTATGCAGTATGTAATTTCAGTACCTAATTCAAACGAAACAGTAACAATCAATGTACCAGGAAAAACTCAAGCCACTGGTTCCTGTGAAGGAGAGAGTAAACAAAATTTGAAAGTAACATGGGACCAGAATAACGAATTGGATTTTGACTTTGGGAAAACTAATGCAAGCAAATTTGAACTTGATAACCTTACTTCAACCCTTAACGTCACATTGAAATCTGGTAATTTTAATTTTAAATTTTTTTGTTTATATACAGGGTGTGCGATTTAAGACCGGAACACCCCATTATTTCGGAACGCGTGGACCGATTTTAGTATTTCTTTTTTTTTGGGACTGTAGTGCTCGATGAACTCTATTTGACCATGTGAAAAAATTTTAAATTTTAATTTTTCCAAGGCCTGCTAAGACCCGCTAAATGGGTTGAAATTTAGAGACCGGCCATTCGATTCAGACGTGCCTCGAATACCTTTACAAAGTTTAAGCTCAATACCTTATATAGGGTGTTCACTTTTCGACTGACCCTGTACAAAAGTCTATTATGCGTACAAAAAAGGTAAAGTATTCATTGAACTTAGAGCCATGTCAGATATCTAGGAACGAAGTTTTATCGCTGTAACTTCTACAGGTAGATGTCTGGATTTCAACAATAAAGTATCTACTTAATTAAAAAAAAATTGTTGAAATCCAGAGATCTACCTGTAGATGTTACAGTGATAAAACTTCGTTCCTAGATATTTGACATGGCTCTAAGTCGAATGAATACTTTACCTCTTTTGTACGCATAATAGACTTTTATACAGGGTCATTCGAAAAGCGATAAATTTGAAAATTCGCTACGCTGGGACAAACACCCTATATAAGAAATTGAGCTTAAACTTTGTATAAAGGTATTTGAGGCACGTTTGAATCGAATACGCTATCCATTTTTTCAAAAAAAATTGCCCAATGGTCGATCTCTAAATTTCGACCCATTTAGCGGGTCTTAGCAGGCATTGAAAAAATGAAAATTTAAAATTTTTCCACATGGTCAAATAGAGTTCATCAAGCACTACTGTCCCAAAAAAATATATTAAAATCGGTCAACGCGTTCCGAAATAATGGGGTGTTCTGGTCTTAAATCGCACACGCTATATATTGAAGCATCTATCTTTAGGTCTTTTTAGGCAAAAGTAGTTGTAAATATTTTAAATGCTTACATAGAATGACTCTATTTAATAATATAAAAGATGAGTTAAGATAATAAAAGAGTGATGTTTGGCGGGGCTAAATAAATACAAGAAAAATGAATAGTGCCATATACCCCAAAAAAGAAACATGATGCAGCTACCGACACGTGTTTCGGAGTTATTGCTCCTCATCAGCGTAGCGTAGCTTAATGGATCCGTGTAGATAGGATCAAAAACAATAACTATGAACGGTTAGAAAGTAGCAGCACACAGTACTCAAATTTGTGCTATCGTGCACCATGTGCCAATTTATGGCCTCCAATGATAACAGTCATAGTTATTGTTTCTGATCCTATCCACACGGATCCATTAAGCTACGCTACGCTGATGAGGAGCAATAACTCCGAAACACGTGTCCGTAGCTGCATCATGTTTCTTTTTTGGGGTATATGGCACTATTCATTTTTCTTGTAGTTAAGATAATATTATTCCATAAACGATGTAACCGAACAGTAAAATTCTATATAGTTATTGAGTAAAGAAATATATGAAGAGGCGCAACTGTCAAGGTTTCGAGATTTTAGTATTTTATTTTTTGCCAATAGCTTCAGGATTGTCATAAATTTTTAGTACTACAGGAAGGTATTTGTAATTTGGCTGCATAGCCCTAAATATTGTGGATAAGTGTAGTTATTGGCATAAAAATACAACACTAAAATCTCGAAACCTTGAAATCCAGTTGCGCCCCTTTATTATTATTTAGCAATGCTTATATAGAAATTTTTTGGGAAAATAAAACAAATTGTGAGCAAATTATTGGTACAAGAATGAAACTTCTATAAATCCTGGTTTTAATTCAATTATTATTCTAAATACTTAGTTAAATTTAGTCCGCGAATGAAATTTTTTAATTCTAGATGAGAATTAATTAATTTAAAATTTTTCATAATGTAACTATTAAAGTGGATCCCATTTTTTGTAAAAAATTACTTGAAAACAGCTGACCCATCCTAACTTAGAAATATGAAAAATTACCCTTAAAATAGAATATACTTATAAATTAGTATATAGATATATATTCTAGGTTTTTTCTTGACCGTTGATATCAATACAAGTATTATTTTTCTTGGGTATATCGGTCATATATATAAACAAATTTATTTATTTTTTTCTAACGTTTCGGTTTATTTATAACCATCATCAGAGACTACAATAATAATAAAAAGAAAAAAAAATTTTTTTAATCAGTTATGGGCACATACTAAAATTAACCTATATGAAGTACTTACATTATTATTTTGTGTTTGCTTGATCTTAAATTAAACTACATTTTTTAATGTGATGTATTGAGTGTCTTAAAGGCAACTAAAATATTTTACTTTCTGAATATATGTGCAAGTGAGAGTTCGTTTGTTTATGTTACAGACAAGATAAGGACTAGCAGGTATACATTACAAGTGGGTGTATTTTATAAAACGAATGACAATTATAGTTTATATTATTTTAACATTATATTTGTAAAATTAATTGGAAAGATGTAAAAATTAGTCAATAACTATATTTTACCCCATTTGTTTTATTTTAATAAGCCGAAATAAGTGTTACTTAAATTCTCTATGTCAGTTCGGCTATTTATTGAATTAGAATGTCTTTTTATTTGCAGCATTTCATGTACTATTCTACGGTGATAATTGGGTTCTTTTTCCAGGATGTGAATGTTATTAAAATTAAAGCTATGGTTATTATCCAAGGCATGTTGCGCTAGCGCTGTTGACGTATTTCGATTTTTAATATTATATTTATGTGTGTACATTCTTTTATGCAGATATTGTTTTGATTGACCTATATACGTACTATTGCAATTGTTGCAGTCTATTTTATATACGGTGTTAGTTTCATCTTCAATTGGTAGTTTGGGTTTAAGGTTTGTGAAACATGTTTTTGTCGTATTGTAAGGTTTATGTGCAATTGTTACATTGTGGTTTTTAAATACTTTTGCAATATTTTCGGACACATTTGGTATGTAAGGCATGGAAATATATTTATTTTGATTATTACTAGGTTCAACTGGTGTTTTATTATAAATTTTATGTATTCTTTTTTTGATAATTGGTTCACAAAAGTTTTTAGGGTATGCGTTTGTTTCTAAAGCTGTTTTAGTTTTTTTCAAGTTCTGAGGTCTGTGTTTTGGGTGGGAAAGTTTAATTGCTCGGTCTGTCAGACTGTTGACGACACTTTTTTTGTCCTGGAAAAAGAACCCAATTATCACCGTAGAATAGTACATGAAATGCTGCAAATAAAAAGACATTCTAATTCAATAAATAGCCGAACTGACATAGAGAATTTAAGTAACACTTATTTCGGCTTATTAAAATAAAACAAATTGGGGTAAAATATAGTTATTGACTAATTTTTACATCTTTCCAATTAATTTTACAAATATAATGTTAAAATAATATAAACTATAATTGTCATTCATTTTATAAAATACACCCACTTGTAATGTATACCTGCTAGTCCTTATCTTGTCTGTAACATAAACAAACGAACTCTCACTTGCACATATATTCAGAAAGTAAAATATTTTAGTTGCCTTTAAGACACTCAATACATCACATTAAAAAATGTAGTTTAATTTAAGATCAAGCAAACACAAAATAATAATGTAAGTACCTCATATAGGTTAATTTTAGTATGTGCCCATAACTGATTAAAAAAATTTTTTTTTCCTTTTTATTATCATTGTAGTCTCTGATGATGGTTATAAATAAACCGAAACGTTAGAAAAAAAAAAAATAAATTTGTTTATATATATGACCGATATACCCAAGAAAAATAATACTTGTACTTATAAATTAGTAGTTTTAGAGGAAAAATGTGTTTATTTTTAAGAGTGTAGGTCAACACTGGACATAATAATACTAATGCCTCGAATAGGAATGTTAGGACCGAGATTCCAAAAAATTCTTTTTAAAAAATTCCTGGTTTCTGCGGTTACGAGATATTGGTATCGGTTTAATCCTGACAACCCCCTTAAAATCTTACACTATTGACATGTATAATAACATTAATAACGTTTAATATTTTTATCATGGCTAATTTAAATGATACAGTTTTGAGGTTATTCTTTTTAAGGATGTTCAAGGGTTTCATCGACGGGGCAGAGGGGAGTAGCGGGACGGGGGAGATCCCGGGGGTGGGAGAAGGCGTTAGAGGTGGCAACACCGCACATTTCTCCTGTGCTCTCGTTTTCTTTCTGCTGGCGTTGTGACAAAGTGGCTAACCTATAAAAAATCACCTGCAGTACTTTGGTCGGAACATACAAAACCCAGGGAGAAGAGCAAGCAATTAAACTGTTGCGTGGTGAATGTGATGGAAAACCACAAGTCATCAAAACAAAGAAAATATTAAAAAGCATTCTAAAGTACCTGAAAAGTTTGCCATAATATATTCAAGAACTTCATTTCAGCTTCTCTTCGAATATTCCTAGTAGTTCTATTCTCTGATAAGAATATTTTACATTTATTGTTATGTATGAAATGAAAGTCTATTTGTTCTTGTTATCTGACATGCTTGCATGAAATACTTATATTATGATATTTTACATAAACATGATTTGATGTTCTACTTGATAAAAAAAGTAAATTATTTTAATGAAAAAGTTTCAATAAATTGTTTGACATTTGACGTTATAAATTATTTTGAATTAGGAAGGATGCGACGTTGCCGTCGTTACACTTCATAAGCGTCTGCTGAGGCACGGCATTTCCGAAAAAAATGCTGTTTATTAATCAGAATGCATTGCAACCGTCCTCTTTTTCATAGACAAAATCTTCCTTGAAGTCTCTTTTATACGTTGCATAGTTTTTTTCCATTTTCTCTGCATTTTCTCCTCTATATTTTACTCGGAGAAGGTCTCTGGACTCCGAACATGCAATCTCCATAAGACTCCATGTTAAAATCATAGATTTCATTTTCGATTTTCTCGAAAACTACGTACAAGAAGGTAATAAAAAAACAGGGACCAGTTCATTTCTATATCAAAAATAACATATTCAACTTTCAGCGACTTCTCTGCATTTTTGCGAAACCCGTGAACATTCTTAAATAGCAAAATGTTACTTCATAGTGTTTACTGACACATAATAGTATTTTATATAACAAGTGGCTAAATAGGTGTGTTTTTTTTTTACGAGGTGGGAGTTTATGTTTATAATATGAGCCGAGGGCGAGTGCTATAAATCACACAAGTAAAAAAAGCACTATTTAGTCGTATCTTATATACAAAATTTTTTCGCCATCGAAATTACAAAAATCCAATATTATAATTTTTTAAAATATGACAAATAGACAAATTATAATAATTACGACGTCGTGATACTAAATTCTATTGTTGTTTCCATAGAAACAACTAATAAAATGGTGTCAAGATTATCAAAACTAAGTTTCTATTTCATCCAGTGAAAAAAAATTTTTTTTTCATTCTTATTTGTTTTTTTCACCCTTGTCAATAATGACATTGTTTTGATTCATTGAAACTGTAAAAAAAATGACGTTTAGGATATGGCGTTACAAAAAATATTTTGAGGCATGAAGTTTGCAGCAAGAGTTAAGCGAGAGCTGCAATCATGCTGAGTGCAACAATAGTTATTAACTTCATAAGGCCGATATGTAGCAAATATCAGACAAGATTTTACTATCAATCGCGTCTGTTATTTGCGTATCGGCCGTGTGTCGTTCTGTATTTTTCATTATACCATAAATACTTTAATATTTAATGATGATTTGTAAGCCTTTGCATTTTTCTTCAATACATTTATCGGCCCAGGCCAATATTCGTGTTATATCAATGAAGAATAGAGTAATGATGAATTTTATCGGACTAGGCCGATATTGGTGTCATATCAATGAAGAATGGAGTATTAATAAATCATAATATCAGAATGGTATAATGAAAATACACTTTTTGCAAGTGTTGCACACATTTTTTCTACGATCAAATTAAATAGATTTTTTTAAAAATTTTATTGAACAGAACATTACATTAACACAAAATATTCAAATGTCAACCTGACAACTAGAGAAATAAAATTGTCACTGTCGAACACCATCCATAAATAACTATGAATAAACTTTCGTTGCCTGGTAACAAACGTACTTTTTACACTGAAATAGTGCAAAAAGTTAATACTTTTTATCGGTTTCAGGATATTAATCCTTTGTTTACATATGCAAAAGTAGTCTGGTAAATAAGTCATAACTAAAATTGTACAGTTATTTTATTGCTTGTACGGTAATATTACAATACAGATCTGTCAATAACTATCAACAGATGAAATAATAAATAATGAAACTATAGGTCTATTTATTAATACAAACAGAAAACTCCAAACAATAATAATTAAATACTGAAATCCAACTGAAATGTATTTTCAGGCAATCCAAGGTCCATTTTTATGTAGCCGTTGTGACATTAAAAATGTAAACATTTATCTAATATGAAAAAAGGTAACAAATAAAAACAAACAAAATATAACTGTAACCATGGCAACAAATCAACCCGTACAGACTTGACCAACTAATGAAATGAAAACGTTATTAATAAGAGAATATCAAAAGGTAATGTCTATTAATAATGTCTTTATTTTCTGAAACCGATAAACTATTGAACAAATCACGGATGTTATGAATCATAACAGCCTTAGATGTCTTAAAATGCTCGCTCTACGAGCTCGGATTTTAAACCGACATCTGCGGCAGTTATGATAGTCATAACATTCCTAGATATGTTAATAGCTATTACACGATCGTAGAAAAAAATTTAAAGAATTAACATAATTTACGTAAAACTTACAGTTGGACAATAAGGTTTCTTTTCAATTTTTTGAGAGAAATTATAAAATGAATTTTCGAATAATATTGATATAGTTGGAGTGATGATTGTTTTCCATTACGTCAGCATAGACTGAACGTATCACAGACATATTTTATTAGTTTGTTGCTCGTTTCATAACATATAATAATTTTGACTTGAAACGTTTCGATGGCGCTACGCCTTACGTTGCATTCCGCTCTCACTCTATTGCAGTATGCGTTAGATGAAGACGGTGCTGTTTAAATTAGATACATTTCACTTCTGTTTGTTCGGCGTCGCCATAGCCGTTCGTCAGTGATTTGAAGGTATTGTTTGACATTTATTTGTAGTGTCAATAAACTGAGCTGGAAAGTTTAAACAATGCCAGGCTAACGGTAAGACGATGACCAAAGTCGATTAGTGGCAAATTTAACGGAGTAATTTCAGTGAGAACTTGAGAATGTGAGTCCCATTATCCCCTTGAACTGTGCCCAGGCGGTAAATATTCGTCTATGTAGGGTAAGTTCGGGGGATATTGACCTGGAAGATGGATCTATGTTGAACTAAACGAATAGCATCATACTTTACTCTGTGACCATACGCTATGAGTATGGTTTCGCTTTAAAGCAGTTGAACTGATACCGTATATTATAACTTATTGTTATTTTACAAAGTAATTGTGTCAATATTTGAATAAATAGGTTCCGCCATCATTAAAAATTACTGTGTAAGGTATATTTGAGAAGTGTTTTTGTGTTCTGGATTAGTCAGACTTGCGATTTAATGGTTCTAAAAGGTAAAAATACATTTATAGGCAATGCGTAACTTCACTTTGCATGTAATATTGGTAATATGTAGAAGACTGCAAACTTGCCCAATGTTGAAAAAATAGAAATACGAAATGTATCGTATAATATTGTATTTACCTGTTTCTAAATTATAACATATTGTATTTATTATATACAGGGTGAATACCAACTACTCATTTTAATTTTAAAAGGGGGTTACTGTTGATATTTATAACACAAATTACCAATAAAAAAATATAAAAAAGAAAGTTGAAAAACTGACCTACCCTACGTAAAATTCTGGTAAACTTTTGAGTACCGCTTCGTCGCTCTACTGACCCACATGGGGTGAACAAACATGCTTTGTATACAAGGCACAGACTCCAAGTTCTAACGTAAAAAACGTGACAAAAAACGTCTAATAAAGTAAGCCGCCGTTTGACAGTCTTTTATAAATTTGCGGTCGGAGACAACTTAATTGACAGTGGCAGCAAAAACTAGTGAATTTATGATTGCAAAAAACAAGGTGAATTCCAGAGGCAAAGACCTATCCTGATTTATTTTCTGTTGAGATAGGTCAGTTACGAAGTTTTGAAAATGTTGACGTATTTTAATTTATTTTCTTTCTCGAGAACTACAGGGTATATATTTTTTATTTTTGGTATGTGGCCTTACCATTAAGGGACCTACCATCCTTTAAAATTAAAATGAGTAGTTGGTATTCACCCTGTATTATATGTTTGCCGAAGGCATGCTTTTAACTAATATACTATATGTAATATACTTATCAGCATTATTCATCATTCAATATTCCGTTAATAAATGTATTTTATTATCACGCATAATAATATATCAATTACTAAGCTGTGGAAACGAGACGCTACTGTTAAAAATTTCGCGTGACCTTGAACAGATTAATTCATAAGGTTCGACCTGATGACGCAATGGAAAACATTTGCTCCAACTATATGAGGTAAAACAGAAGAGACATTTTTTTACAGACATTTTTATCTCAATTGTGTTCCACGCGTTCCTGCTCTTATGATACTATTTAGGCTTTTTAAGAAAATTACTTTTCTGATCTTTTGAGATAGCAGTTAATCAAAATATTTTTTTATACAGTTGAGCTAAAAAAATAATTTTTTGAATTTGTGATCTATTTTTTTCCATTTTGGAATGGGAGAATATTATGGGATATCCTCTTTATGTGCAATAGATTTTTTTGAAATAGTTATAAACAATTGTCTTTTCACGCCAGAATTTTAAACAGATTTCCTAAGACCTGGAAAATCGATAAAGCGATAGATTTCGAAAAATTTCATAAGTCAGCCATAGTCTTGGATAATTATTGTCTGGAAATTTCAATAAACGATTTTTTACAATTATTATTTTCTATATTTTGCTATCCTTGTTCCTAATGTGGCCGAAAAATTTTGAGCTGTTAAATTCCAATACGAAACGAGTTTTTTTATTTGCTTGGGGATATTCTAAAAAGAGAACCAAAATTATTTATTAAATAAGTGTTATAAGTGCTCAAGGCTTTTATTCATAAAAACTTTACTACATAATTTATTTACTGTAAAGGTAAGCAATCAATCATTTTTTTTAACCTTGAATTATTCATTTCCTGACAAACTATATTTTGTGCAAAATTAAACTTATTGTTGTCAAAACTGTGGGCACAAGGCATATAAATGCTTTTTACATAAAACTTATTTGAGAAACGAATTGAAATATTTTTTTTTGGTAGTACTCTATAGCTGACTGATTGTCAAAGAATTTATTTGGGTTATGTATCTATTACTAGGTGTGTAACTTTTATAGATGACTTATTTTTTATACTGTAGAAACTACGTGGGTATAATCTGGTGCAAATATTTTGCATATAGGGATTATTACATGCTTAAGACCTATTAATCATATGGTAAGGGCCTAGTTACACTATTACTATTGCTCCTTTCATGGGCACAATCAATTCTGACTTGCTTCTATACTTAGAATGTTCAAAGCGAAATAAAATAACGAACCTCCAGTCTTTGATGGAAGTCGATCCCTCTCCATTAGTATGCAGTGGGCAAAAGTAAATGTCTACCTAGTTTCTATTAACTATATACTATAAATAATTATCTTTAACAGCATAAATAAATTGTGAAAATTTATCTACAGGGTGTGCCAATAAAAAGTCCCTTGTGAATTATTTCGGAACCTACTAGAGATATTTGAGTTCTGCGAAAGCCCATTACTAAAACATAGATGGCTTTAGTTTTGAATACAAATAGTTTTAATAAGTAATTTTTTGAATGTAACTCTTACGCTAAATTTTAAACGATAATTCGTTAAAAACTTCATAGAAAGGTAATATGAATAATGTGGTAATAATAGCTATTAACATATCAAGGAATGTTATGACTATCATAACTGCCGCAGATGTCAGTTTGAAATCCGAGCTCGTAGAGCGAGGATTTTAAGACATCTAAGGCTGTTATGATTCATAACATCCGTGATTTGTTCAATAGTTTATCGGCTTCAGAAAATAAAGACATTATTAATAGATATTACCTTTTGATATTCTCTTATTAATAACGTTTTCATTTCATTAGTTGGTCAAGTCTGTATGGGTTGATTTGTCGCCATGGTTACAGTTATATTTTGTTTGTTTTTATTTAATACCTTTTTTCATATTACATAAATGTTTACATTTTTAATGTCACAACGGCTACATAAAAATGGACCTTGGATTGCCTGAAAATACATTTCAATTGGATTTGAGTATTTAATTATTATTGTTTGGAGTTTTCTGTCTGTTTGTATTAATAAATAGCCCTATAGTTTCATTATTTATTATTTCATCTGTTGACAGTTATTGACATATCTGTATTGTAATATTACCGTACAAGCAATAAATATAACTACACAAGATAAATAGGATTTATAGGAAACAACTACTGGACGGGCAAAGGCCCCTACTCCCATTGAATTATACCTATAAATCCAAATTGGTAGCCAAATTTGTTATTTGTCTTTTCTCCACCAGACACAGACCGGTTTCGAACTCTTTATGTTCTCATCAGTGTGCCACAGGTAGCTGAAAAGACAAATAACAAAGGCAAACCAAACTAGTCTATGGCAGACCCAGCACAAGCAAGTAGTGAGGGATAAGTGCATCCCTCTGGTGGTCAGTTGCTACTACCAGTCGAGACATCGAAGATGTCTCTGTGACCGATAGCGGCTTGCCAAGCAAGCACCAAGAGCGGCGACCTCTAGCCCTGATGGACTAAAACGTGCATGATAAATAGGATTTATAGGAAACAACTACACAACTTTAGTTATGACTTATTTACCAGCCTACTTTTACATATGTAAACAAAGGATTAATATCCTGAAACCGATAAACTTGTTTTACAGTTTTCTGTTAAACCGGAAATTATATTAAAATTATTTAAAAAATGGAGTTGATTAATCTTAATTTCACAGTTTCTGCCTCGGTTTCTGCATTAAAAAAACTTAATAAGTTCGTTTTTATATCGTGGTTTATTTATATTAAACTCCACATTTGTGATAAAAAGTTGGACTTTAATGCCTTAACATGCACTATATTTCTAAGCTCTTGTCATTAAAAAAATTCTTTGTGGCACAGCACCATCTACTCTGCGCCATCTATCCCTTAACATATTAAGAAACTATTTGTATCAAATAAAAGCCATTTATTAATTTCTTCTAACAATGTGCTCTTACAGAACTCAAATATCTAGTAGTTTCAGAAATATTTCACCAGGGAGCTTTTATTGGCACACCCTGTATACACCTATATGAAACTAATATTTAGACAAAGAACTTAATAAACTGATCAACAAAATAAACGTTACACTGCCAAAT
Source organism: Rhagium mordax (assembly GCA_963680705.1). Classification (NCBI taxonomy): domain Eukaryota; kingdom Metazoa; phylum Arthropoda; class Insecta; order Coleoptera; family Cerambycidae; genus Rhagium; species Rhagium mordax. The sequence goes on from OY796658.1 coordinate 68,334,100, forward strand.
TTGCCCTGATTTTGGAACAGAATAAATTTGGATTGCCGCCGCCGATTTAGTTTCTGTTTGAAGTGTTAGCTAGTAAAATCCTTTGTCTACCAGTTCTTGTTTTTACTAAGATTATGTGTTTCACATAAAGTTTCTACAGGGCGGTAAATAAAACAGTGCTAAATTTCTGAAAGTTCGGCATCGTCCCATTTCAACAAAAAATATTTTTTCTGGATTTCAACATGGGTGCTATAAATATGGACCTCATATCTCGAAACGGTTTTTGAAACTACCGCTGATTTGCTTTATTTACATGGTGACCTCAAAAACATCCATTTTTTGGTCTTGCATTGATAACTTTTTTACTCCCGAACCGACTCTCAAAATCTAGGGCTCATGTTGAAGCCAAAACTGCAGTTAATAAGGCGCGAGAATGGTAATCGATTCCAGACAAAGATTAAATATACAGGGTGGCATCAAAGTTGAACCAAATCTGTATAACCCCCTAAAACTGATATTATGAGATAATTCAATTAAAGTCAACTTGCTTTCGAAGAAACTGTATAATCTGAACACTTCAAGATGTTCTTTACTTGCATGAGTTAAGAATTGTTCATGCAAGTAAAGAACATCTTGAAGTGTTCAGATTATACAGTTTCTTCGAAAGCAAGTTGACTTTAATTGAATTATCTCATAATATGAGTTTTAGGGGGTTATACAGATTTGGTTCAACTTTGATGCCACCCTGTATATTTAATCTTTGTCTGGAATCGATTACCATTCTCGCGCCTTATTAACTGCAGTTTTGGCTTCAACATGAGCCCTAGATTTTGAGAGTCGGTTCGGGAGTAAAAAAGTTATCAATGCAAGACCAAAAAATGGAGTTTTTGAGGTCACCATGTAAATAAAGCAAATCAGCGGTAGTTTCAAAAACCGTTTCGAGATATGAGGTCCATATTTATAGCACCCATGTTGAAATCCAGAAAAAATATTTTTTGTTGAAATGGGACGATGCCGAACTTTCAGAAATTTAGCACTGTTTTATTTACCGCCCTGTAGAAACTTTATGTGAAACACATAATCTTAGTAAAAACAAGAACTGGTAGACAAAGGATTTTACTAGCTAACACTTCAAACAGAAACTAAATCGGCGGCTGCAATCCAAATTTATTCTGTTCCAAAATCAGGGCAAATTTGGCAGTGTAACGTTTATTTTGTTGATCAGTTTAGTTTGATAGATAATACAGTTAATAATAATCATTGAGAAAATTTTAATTATTTAGCTGTTAATCCAGTGTTATTCATAAATTATATTTATTTAATGTGATGTTTTCACACTCGATATTTATCAATTTAAATGTCATTAGTCATTTTATAACATTAGTTGTTTTTCACATATTTGTCATACATGCATAGAGTATGTGATAAATTAAACAGCTGCTATTCTCTTTCTAAGTTCTGTGAATTATATTATTTTTCAATTATGATAAGGTATATATCTAGAGTCTAGTATAGATATTTAAATTTATCATATAACATAAAATCATCCAAGTACTGTAAAACGTATATTTCCAGCATTTGAGATAAATTATCAAGTAGGAAATATTTTGGTGGGATGCTTATTAAATAAAGCAATACATACATGTTTTACATAAAAACCTTATCAAATAATGTTTATAAATAACAGTTACTAATATGTTTAATTTACATTAAGTATAGATTTAACAACAATACGGTTTTCCTGCCACTTTTATTTCTTATGTTTTATTTTTTTACCTTGTTTTTTTCTTTGTTTGGCACTCTTATTTAAATTTAGATGCCATAATTTTTTTGAAAATATTTATTTTATTAATACGTTTGCTGATTCTGAAAACTGGATGCTTTGCTAATCGAATTTTTTGTGGTGTTATCTAAATTAATCAGTCAAATAAATTGATTTGATAGTGTAGAGAGTGTGAGCAAAATTATAGAAAGTTTATGATGCCTCCCTTTTTTTAGTCGTATAATTCCTACAGAAACCGAGAGTTGTTTGTCATGGGTAAAGCATATACATATAAATTTTTTTAGAAATTTGTATATTTGTCAAAATTTTTTATTTAAAAGTGTTTCGTTACATGATTATATCTCTTAATTGTAGAGCTCTGAGGAAGACCTAATTAAGTCGAAATGTCTGCTAATGAACTAATTTAGTTTTTTTGTCCTACCTAGGGATCTTCTCAAAAAATAAATACATTTAATGACACAAATTATTCCTTGTCTAGTGAAGCATAACATTAATATAAAATATACCCCTTTAAACTGAGTAACTGGAATATAAACTGTTTATTTCTTGTCCCATTGCACAACTTTTACGCATTAAAGTTCCTAAAGAATAATACCGGACAAACTGTTTGAAAGTAAGTTTATGAGGAGACATTCTTGAAAAACTTTGTGAATTTAGAAATTTTATGTCAACACTTTCCTAAGAAATCTGCGACATCTATAGAAATGTTATTTCTTCTTTAATTGACTTAATATATTTTGGTTAATAAGATATGCTGAATTATTTGTAGTAGTAAGAATCACCCTAGAAGATACTACATGACATCGACATAATAGGGTTATTTCATGTTAAAGAAAAACTTAAAAATACCTATCAATTTGGATAGTAGAATATGCAAGAATAATGTATTGGTAAATACCATGTCTTTATTATTTGTTAATTATTCATAAATCAATAAAAAGTATCGTCAATAATTTCAAATTTTATTAACTTCTGACGTCACGGTTTAGAACTAAATCTAGGAAGATTTGTTTTTGTTAAGAGTCCAGTAGCATTTGACACTTTTGACAGTTTGCTTTAGTTTGTGTTAGTTCATCATTTTTTACTATTATGGAGCCTAATTTCGTTAAAGCTAGCAGTGAAAATTTACCTGAAGTGAACTACGTTATGATTCAGGAATTCTTTGCGAAAAATATGGACTATTTCAGTGTCAAGTTTAAGAGCGTGAAAAATGTGAGGTTAGTTTTCTTGAGATATTTCATCTACGCTATACTGCGCATGCGTAAACATTTACGTCACGACTGTTGGCGGGAACTTAATATTTTCAAATTACAAACCGAGTTTAAAAATACGTAGGCGCAAAAAAAAGACTTTTTTTCCAAATATACAGTATTTTTAAGTGTTCCTGATTGTAAATTTAACATAAATATAAATTGTGAAATAACCCCATTGTCTAAAATCAATCCACAAAAAAACAAATTATTAAATATCAAATTGCCTGCAATCAGGACCGTCCTAAGATACTTGGCGCCTAGTAACAACGATGCACCCCTAACTGATTTGAGTGCAAGCAAAATTGCTGGCCCAAAAGGCTAACTATACTAACGCCCATTTAGCCATTTAGCCCTGTGGTTAGGTTGACTCTGCCTGCAATCACAGATTTATATTATTTTCTTTGCAAGTTAAGAGGGGAATGATGAAATATCCCGAAAACACGCCTACAGCCAATTCTGTTCTTTTCAAAAACTATACAGTTTTTGGAAAAACTGAAATGTGATATATGTAGATAAGATATTGAGCTAGGAGTTAATAGATTTTTATTACTAAATACGGCATATTAATGAAGATATAGAGGATCAAAAGGCAATAACAATTCAAAATTTTGGGTCACAGATCATTACCAAAATTTGTCATCTCCCTCACACAAATTTCAATAAACGATTTCTCGAAAATTAAACTGAAACACGCAGAATTAAAGGCACAGAACAGAATTTCCTGAAAATTATTATTTGACAGCCATAGTTGACACAATATTTTGATGCTATTAGCGATGATATGCACCGAAGGGAAAAATTTGAAGTTTGGATATAACGACATAGATGGCTATAGTAACAATTTTTAAACTTTGAAATTATATGCTTTATAGAAATCTGTACCACTTGAAATACTGGATTTTACACGGTGAGCCAAAAAATAAAACTGGTCTCTAAGAAGAATTGAAAATAACAGCCAAAATACATAAATTTCAATTTATCTCTGAGATCATATTGTATATAACCCTAATTGTTCTATATATGGATTTTGGAATGTGGAAGCTATAATGAAATAAAACGACATTTATCTGTAGCAAGTAATATTTTGATATTGCAGGGTGGATTATCTAGGGAAAATGACCTTGACTCTGCGCTAAATTTGAAATGAACTAAATAGAATTTATTGAACATGAAATTCATAACGTACCTTTTGAAATTGAAATGTAGGGATATAACAACGAAAATGAAAAGGTACATACTTGTATTGGTGTGTTATTACAGTTTATCCTTCAGGTAAGCCTTATTATAAGGCAGTCATATTTTTTATGCAAATCAGAATTAAAACTTAATTTCAAATTTGTCAATTCAATTTGATTAAATAGCTCGATAAATAACATTTTGTGTTTGAACACTAACAAATTTGTAATCATATAAAACAGATTTTAGCTATCAAAATTGCACAAATGCAAATGCAACTGTGAAAAAAGCAGGTACAATAATAAGTTGTCTTTTTATTCATCGGAATAAACAGATTTTATGTACCTATATATAATAATAATAACACCACATGTAATTACGACCCCTTTATCCCAGAAGGCTCTAGAAGAGCCTTAGTGTGGGAGGGGGCTACACATTTAAAGACAAGGGACACACATGCAATATCCGTGTATAATGAAAAAATCCCAGTATTTTCCATTGCCACGACCGGGAATTGAACCAGGGCCGTGAGGCAAGTGCGCTACCGCTCGACCATTATTCATATTATACACGAGATAAGATTAATGCCATATACCCCAAAAAAGAAACATGATTAATCTTATCTCGTGTATTATTTAACCCTATTAAACTTCACTCTTTTATTCATATTATAGTTGAAATGGGGGTTTTGAAATTTGCATTTAAATCGCTTATTTTGAAAATTTTTTGACAGTTCTAACAACTAATTAAATTTCGTTATTTCTTGTCATGTGACACAAATCACCCAATCATTTCAACATTACACTGACTATTTCACTCACTTTAAAATTATCGCATAATCTGACCAAAGACAGCTTATATTACCGCGACTATTTCACTCATTTTAAAATTATCGCATAATCTGACCAATCACAAACCAAAGACAGCTTGTATTACAGCGACTATTTCACTCACCTTAAAATTATCGCATAATCTGGCCAATCACAAACCAAAGACAGCTTGTATTACAGCGAAAACACCGACTGTCTTTCAATTCTAATTGGTCTGTGAGCGTGGTGTTTTCAACGACGTAACCATGGATACGGATGGCCGTAAACATGGATACGGATGGCCGTAACCATGGATACGGATGGCAAAGCAAAGTTTGACAGTTTAATAAAAATTAATTATAGAGACAGGCGTCAAAATGATTCGCTTCGGTGCTACTTCAAGTGAAGTTATCAACCAAAATATTTGCTCGTGAAATAGTCTAATAAGATACCACTCGTGATTGACTTTATCTTATAAGTCTGTCTTTTATTTCGAAACTCAACTGAGTGGCTTGGAAACACCACACGAGTCCGTAGGACGAGCAACTCAGTTTCGTTAGAAATAAATCGACAGACTTATCACGAAAATTCAATCTCTTGTGGTAACACCATCATTTCTTTTACTGTCGCTAGCTCTCGGGCTAATTACAGAAGATTATTATATATGATTAAAAAATATATGGTCATTGTTGACGACATCCGCTTATTAGCTAGCAAAAAAGTAAAAATATCTACACATTCTACGTTATGTCGTTAACAATTTGCCACATACCGTATGCTGTGAAAACGCTAAATGCCATAAAAAATTGCCAAAGTTTTATAAATTTCTTTATTGACATGTCCTATCCCACATGCTTGACACTATCTTACTCACTCGTCGAAACAAAAATTTGGTATTTCATTGGACAAAACACCAAAACGGCACTAAATTTCATGTCAATATTATAAAAATGTCTAATACAAAACCATCTACGTCTGATGTGAGTGAGGTGTGTGAATTACACTGTGATTTTAACACTTGTGACAAGTGTTAGGTAGCACCCCTGTTCGCTGCACGATCCCGTAAGCTTCTGGGACTATTGGTCATTTGCACAGTACTTCATTAATCATAAACTACCTACTTCTAATGTTGTCTACTACCCCTCACACAAAGAAAAAAGTCAAAATACAAGTGGATATCGTCAACCAACCAAATATATTATTCAAAATAATTATTAGAACAAGAGAACTGTTTATTTAAGGTTTAAAAAATAACAATTTATAAGGTTTGTTCCAACACAGCAGCCGGACGAGTTTGAAACCGTCAGAAATATTCGCCTAAAAAGTATGTGAATGCAGTGGAGGTTACCGTATAAGAGGCAAATGGGCGAATATTTCTGACGGTTTCAAACTTTTCTGACTGCTCTGTTGGAACAAACCTTAATAAAAATTAGGAACTTTTTGTAATGTTCTTTATCACGCGAAATGTCAGATTTTAACAATTTCAATGACTTTTTTAGTTTGACACATGGTTACTACGAAAAAAGTAGGTAACAGACATTTTTCTCGATTTTTACCACTGATCAATATCCGTTCTTATCACTTTAAAAAAATCCTATTGGTCGATTTTTTTTTAAAAGTACGTTTTGATTGGTTAATAAAGTAAGAATATATTAATCAATTAAAATCTCAGAGTCGAAAAAAATCATGAATACTGTACTTCCTTAAACAAAAAGTACAAGAAGGTAAAAACGAAAAATAACTAGGCTCTTGTTTTCTGTAAATACTAATTTGGTATATGAAGATAATTTATTAAAAACAATTCATTACTTCAAAAACATACTATTCTCGTCATCTATATTATACTTGTACCAATCCCATTTGTATATTCTTGGAATTTTACAAAATATAGTTTTTGGCTCGCTGTGTAAAATATATAGTAACAATTTATGGGCAACCTTTGCGCCACCTACTGGCTGGATGGTATATTAGACTGATGTTGCTCAGCCGGCATAATGTTATGTAGATTTGTCATGCAAACAAATTCTAAGAGGAAATAAAGAAACAGACATTGTGCTGCCATCTAAGAAGTGTTATGACATTAGCTCTTTTCATGCCCTTCTTAAAGTTATATTATTATATTATAGGAGTAGTAATTATGAACGTGAATAATGAACCAAAAGTATTGAATACTTAACTACAATAAATTAACGAAGGCGTAGAGGCATTATTAATAATTTTTGCAAGTTTCAACCAAAATTCACTCTGACTGTTGCAATTTTAACGATTGTAACTTCGACCTACAATAATTGTAACTTCGAACCTACAATTGTAACTTCGACCTGCAATTGTAACTTAAGTTGCAATTGTAACTTAAGTTGCAATTGTAACTTAAGTTATAATTGTAACTTCGACCTACAATTGTAACTTTGAACGGACAATTGTAACTTCGAACCTACAATTGTAACTTTGACCTAATTGTAGGTGGAAGTTACAATTATTGTAGGTTCGAAGTTACAATTGTAGGTTCGAAGTTACAATTGTAGGGTAGAAATTACAATGGTAAGTAAAATTATTAATGACCCCTCTACGCCCTCGTAATAAATCGTTAACAATTAAATTATTTAGATTTCAGAAACTTAAAGTTTTATTTTAAAAAATAAAGATCTGTGAATAAACTATCTGACATGCACAAAACTAATTATCTTAGACCTTGAAAGATTAGTAATTAGTGTGATAAATAAATATATTTAATTTATTTCAATTATGCATTTGTTTCTGATAGTAACATGGAAAACTTGATGTTAACTTGGTCATTCGACTTGATCTGCTATACGACATATTTTCTTTATTTTCGCAACCCAACCTGAAAACTGTTATAAATATTCCTGACAGCCAATGACCAGAATTGACCATATTAGATAAGATGATGTTCGATTTGCATTCAGTGCCTTAATAAATCCAATGAACCCAAACATAATTTCTTATTGGTTGCACAATAAAATAATTTTGTGGGAATGTATTTGTGTTTTTATTTAGAGATGCACCGGGAACAGCTTTTCTTAAATACCGGGTATCGGGTACCCGGTGAAGTGCAATCGCCGGGTACCCGGTATCCAGCCGGGTATTCCGGTATCCAACCGGTAAGTTCGCGAAAAATTGCGTATGCGCAATGTTTTGTCAAGTGGCGTGTGGTGGCGCTAGTCGGGCGAACTTTGACACGCGACACGCCGTTTTGCATGTAGTTTGGTGAAACACCGAGTTCTGAGGTCGTTCAGTGATAACGGCGAGTACATCTGCAATGTTAAAACACTTGAAGTTTAAGCATAATGGCATTGAGTAAAAAATAATAAAGAGGCGCAACTGTCATGGTTTCGAGATATTAGTGTTGTATTTTTTTATCAGAGCTTCACAACTGAATTTTAAGGGCTATTCAGCCACATTACAAATACCTTCCCGTAGCACTAAAAAGTGATGACAATCATGAAGTTATTGGCAAAAAAATACAATACTAAAATCTCGAAACCTTGACAGTTGCGCCTCTTATTATTATTTTTACACAATGATAATGGTGAATACTTCGAGATAACAAAAGAAAAGACCGCTTCTACTAAAACTGCATCAAAAGTCAGCCCTTTTCAATTTTTTCAATTACCCGGCCGGGTACTACCACTACCCGGCCAAACCGGGTACCCGGCGGCTCCCACCGGATATCGCCGGGTACCGGGTAAAACCGGGTACCCGGTGCACCCCTAGTTTTTATTAAGAAAATTTGTTGACAGTTCTAACAACCAATTAAATTTCGTTATTTCTTGTCATGTGACACAAATCACCCAATCATTTCAACATTACACTGATAATACCATCCAGGGAAATTTTCAATCACTATGACAACAAAATTACTTAACTTTGACGACTTCATAATAACTGCCAAATAAATTTCAAAATGTCACGTTTTGGCAATGCCAATTCTCAATCTATAAACTTTTAATAAATAAATAATTGTTTTGTTGTGTTGCGACATTTATATTTTATTTTTCCAAAAAATTTTCTGACGGAATATCCCTCAGACATTGACAAATGCCTCATAATTTTATGACAACCTCAAGCAAGTTGCTTGGTAACCATGATACAAATAAATTAAGATATGATATTGCGCATGTGGGAGGAGCCAAGCGATCAGTTGGCGTACGTCACCTGGTGACGTTTCTTGCTGTGTACTTTATTGTTCCTCATTATTTTGGCGTGCTTTGAGTGGTTATATCTTAAAAATGTGTTTAAATTATTGATAAATATGTATTGTGCGGTGGCAAATTGTAAAATAAGCAATCAAACCAAGTGGTGGAGGCGGCATTAGCTGATAATTAATCGAACAGAAAACGTTGAAAATGGGTTGAAGAGTGATCACTTAAACAAGGAGACAATTTCTCCACGTAAGACTCTATCAAATGAGTTATAGAACCAGGTGGTTGGTTTAATTATCTGCGGATGGACGAAGAAACAAAAGAAATCACCCTACGGCGTGGACACTCCCGAGTCCCGACTCTGATAATCGCCACACACCTCAGTTTTGTGACTGCTTTTTACCCGTACAGTTTTACCCGAGCGAGCAAAATTGCTAAAAAAAAGAACGCAGTCTGTTGTATGTTGGGGCCTATAGATTGTTTAAAATCTTATAAGAATAACAATATGAAGGATATCGATCCTATATGGTTCTGTATCGAAAAAGTACTTACCTGTTAAACTAGTCATAATTGTTTTACAGGAAAAATATCTTCTTTTTTGCAGTTCTGCCACAATTTAATATTTTTATTTTTTTGTTTGTTTTAATATGCCATTATGTTAAATATTGTCATGTAATTAATTGTAAATATTAAATATAAATACACAAAATGCTTTTTTTTTATTGTGGTAAATACTTAAAATAGAGACATAAAAACAAAAAAAAAACAGAAATATTCAATAAGGTTATTTATCTAAATAAGCTACAAGTGCAGGATTAGACACAAAATCAAACCAAAATTTCCGGGTATGTTTAGGAAGCATAGGATCTTCATTTTCCATAGGTAGGTAATAATGAACTTATGATTAAGTTCAATTTGTGGAGTTTTCGAATTATTGTTAATTGAAGTTGCAAAAAGTATGTTTTCCGGTTTTTAATTTGAATCGCTACCAAAATGAAGCTAGATAAAGAAAAACTGCTTTGGACCTTTTTTGTAGAGCATTAAATTCCCAACAAAAGAAGCCTTGACGGCACAAGATTTCTAAAAGTAATAATCTTGTTGACGGCGTACCTGCATAGTCCACCGTTCAGAAGCGATTATAATTAATTAAAATCATAAATAAACTTAATACATTTTTTTCCATATCATGAACCTAATAAAATTTTAAAATAATAAATGATTTAAGGGAAAAATGCTCGTTTTCGAAGGTAAAATCAAATTTCGATGCACCTCGAATCGGATTATTTTAAACTCGTCTATCACGCGGCCATTACAAAGGTGCGGTAACAGGTAACAGCTAATCAACGCGAGATTTTGATCGGTGAAAGATGAACTGTACAGGTATGGCATCGCGGACTTTTTTGTAGGAAATTTAATGCTCTACAAAAAAGGTCCTGAGCATTTTCCTCTATCTAGCTTCATTTTGGCAGCGTTTCAAGTTAAAGACCGGAAAACATACTTTTTGTAATTTTATTTAACAATAATTCGAAAATGCCGCAAATTTGAGATGCACAAATTGAACCTAATCATATTTACATTATTATCTATCGGAAAGTGAAGATCCTACGATTATAATTATGATACAATAAACATTCTATCATGAACTACAATGCCATTAATTTAAATTTGTGGCTCCAGGTGACGTCATGCGCAAAACAGACGAATTTCGGACGGCTATCGATCATATCTTAACAGCAACGTGCTTTCGATTGTCATAAAATTATCTCGTACATTATCAATGTCTTAGAGATATTATAGTTGATAATTTCTTATTGTATACATTTTAAAAAGATAGATTATCATTGAATACCCTATTTTGTTTTAGTCTCAAATAACTTAAGAACCGTGCAAAAGTTATCCGACACTAGCAGATCCTTTTAAAAATTTCAATATATGTATACAATACTTTAGCAGAAACACCCTGTAAATTTTGCCGCATACCACATGTTCTGTTCTGTTTATAAAAATAGACAAATGTCACATTGAGCATATAAAATTTCCAGAACTATTTTAACTGTAAATTTATAATACTAAATATATGCTGCATAGACAAAGATAAGAAATGTAGTTTTTAAGATGATTTAAAATGTTCCCAAAATGTTAATAATTGTTATTCTTGCAGGTCCAAAAATTTTCAATTTCATTCACAAGAGCCCCGAATTTCCAACTCCACTTGCCAATTCTTACAAATGTGCCCGTGTGCAAACGCTGAATTGTACAGAAGCAAATTCCAATGTAACTGCATTATTGCATATAAGCCATCTTCAGTATCAAGCATTCCGAAATACCTCGGTGCATAAATTTGATACAGGTAAGTTAATCAAAGTTTAATTGCGTATTGGAATAATTATAACATCGACTGAATGCCTCAGTAATTGATGATAATTGGTGAATTATATAGTAGCAATAACCAATCACCTATTCCCGTTTCTATTTTTATTCGCAATACATATAGTGTCACTGACGTTATAAGTATGCCACACATATAATTAACAATTAATGTTGAATCTTTTACATAAAAGAAACATTAAAACAAAATTTTTGTCGTCGGATTTTTTGAGTATTCATTTTAAGAAATTGCTGATGTTTTATGTTTTATTTCATTTTCTTATAATGTGTATTATGTGGAATATAATTTGATTGAAGATACAGAGTAATCGTGGCTCTGACTTATGTGATATGTTGAAAAGTGAGATTAAAAGAGATTATAAAACACAGTCTTGCAATGGATTATACGGGACTGGGACTTGTGTTAAATAATTGTATGGTTCCATGACTTCCATGGCAAAATTGGTTTAAAGTAGAAAGCTGATTTTGTCATATCTACCAGTTGTTTATATGGCGTATCCCCTACACTAGTAATTTTGGGATCAAAAAAGTTATTCCCTAAGTTTTTCTTTTACTCTTCTGCAGGGACAGCGAAAACATGTCTTGTAGAGGTTAGATAAACTTTACATTATTCAATTTCCCAAAAAAAAAAAAAAATGTGAAAAAAGTTTTTCTCCATTTTTTTTCCACGCATTTTAAATTTCATCTCTTGTGTTTGAAATGTATTTATATAGAGTAGAGTTGCTATGCCACTTTTCTAAATGAAGAAACATCTAGGAATATAGAACATTTTCGTCTAAGTACACGAAAATACATAATTAATTTACTTTTCAGCATTGGATTGTGAAGGTTCGTCAACACCTGACGTTGTTCCTATCGTAGTGGGATGCGTCTTGGCTGCCCTAGTAATTATGGTACTCATTGCTTACCTAGTAGGAAGAAGACGTTGCCAAGCTCGTGGTTACCTATCCATGTGAGTCTAAAAAACACTCCAACGCTCACACATAGGGAGCCTTAAGTACTTTTGTTCTGTTCATTTTAAAATCCCTCACCCAGTTTGTCTACCTATTCTAATTGTTAGGGGTGCAGATTTGTATTAAAGTTAATGATAGTTCTGTTAAGCTTTAGTTTTTGTAAATTTGCCTCATTGTGTTAATGTACTGTTTAATATAAGGATTTTTCTAAAAAAGCTCCCTATTCACTTTTCCTTAGAAGTATGTTATGAAGATCTAATGGTCTCGAATATCTCATTATTCACAACAAAAATATGTCTCATACTAGTAAAGTAGTTGGTAGATATATTTTTTTAAATTGCCGTTTCAGTTTTTAGCTGTAATGTTTTTTATGTATGCTTAGTTACACAGCCCATAATAAGACGCGCATGGTTAAAAATGACATAAGAAAATGACAAGCTATTTAGAGATAGATTTAGTTTAATAACCTATTTTTCAAAATATTTTGCCAATAATTTTTCAAAATAATGTATAGGTTTTAATAATATAATTATTTTGAATTTTAGTAATGCGGGCAATCCTAATTTCAACAAAAGTTATTGCATTTATTTTGTAAAATATTTTCTACATTGGGAAGTTTCATGATTTTTATATAAATCAATATCAGGCTGTGCCTTAATTTTGAATATTAGTATAGTACGTCAGTTTCACTATATTTTATAGTAGTTGAATGTATTTCGCCTTGGCACAAAAAAACGTGCCTCTTAATTCATCTTAAGGGCAGTTAACCAAAAATACCAATACGGGCTATTAGTGTGACGTCAACGTTGCCGCTGTATCCAAACAAACTTTAAGGTTAAAAAGATTTAAATATTTTATAAAAGGAGATACCTAGCAGTTGATAGTTATGTTGCTCAACTTTTGTCAAAACTGCTTTTAATACATTTAAAATTCACAATTGGAAACATCATATAATTTACAAAACAAAGGTAAAATAGTTTGTTTGGATACAAAAATCGCCGCAATACGTCATCACTAATACAGTGTATTGTGAAATCAATCACATGTAATATATTAAAAAGACATGTTGGAGAACCTATAATGGCTATAATATAATATTTTTAGTAAGAACTAGAGAGATTTCGAAGTGTAGTGATGCCATAACCTAACATTTTCAAATAAGTTGTAAGAGTTTTGAGTTTCTAGTATTCAGTATGTTGTGTAACATGTTATCTAAAAATTAAGCAAAGAAATTGTCATTTATAGTTCAACAGGAAATGAATGACAAAAATTTTAAAATTAAATTTTATAAGGCCAGAATGTTATGTAAGTCTCTGAAATTTCTCTAGCACTTTGAGATAAAGATAATTAAATTTAGAAATTGTATTTAGTACATTTTTTGTGGTATCCACTGAAATTGTATTTCCGATTTAACTGGAAGTATTATTAACTAGTAACACTGGTGGACCCGTACTTTAAGGCATAACCGTTAAGATTTAAAAAATCAAAATTTCTTAATGATATTTGAAATCTGTCATTAATTTTCTGCTAAATTAAAAAAAAAAATGGTTCACGAATAATTTACGAGTAATGTCAGAAAAAATTCAGTTACAGTTTTATTTCAGTTGCAATTTTGTTTGTGAAAATTTTTTCATTTAGCATGACAGTACAGTACATTTAAGGAAGCAGAATTGATGTTTTGAACATAATTGATTACATCATAATTCACTGCGCTAATTTTGATAAAACTGTTTGACTGATAACTTATACAATATGTAAACTAACACTTCAACTCAAATACTAATAGAAACCTGATGAGCAGGCACTTTCACATCTAGAATTGTATGTTAACTAAGCGGACTTATTCTATCTCATTTCATACTAGTTCTCAGCTAGCGTTCGTATAATATGTGCAATACGTCTTATCTCCTTTGAAATTGGTAGATACATTCACAAAACTGAATTAAGGAAATTTGCTCAAGATTTCGTACTGATTCTGTTTAAAAAGATGTTCTTTAAATCTTTTGTTTTCGTATTTAGATCAATAAGAATGGAATATTTGTTGGCTAATTATTATTATGATACTACAATAATAAGTTTTTGGTAAAATTAGTCTTTTATAGTCTCGATAATATATTTTTTCAGAAGTGACAGTAAATTGTGACTTTCACAAAATATTAAATATTTTTGAAATTTCACAATTTCGCAAAAGTAAATATACACAAATTACTTTATACAGTTTGGCTATTATGTGACGATATCAAGTAAAATGAATAAAAATAAAACTTTAAAACTAAACCAGCATATTTTATCCACTAATCTATATACATTTATTTTACTAAAATATGAAAACCATGAAACTTCTCAGTTTTTTTTTTCTATAAATTAATGGTGACTGCTATCAAAGATTTTAGCTCAATAAAATAGTTTTTTACCATACATTACTAATAACTAATAACAATGACCTTTTCCATAGCTTTCATTTCCTGGTTCACAAAGAGTAGTTTTTAATTTTGGAATTATTATTGTAAGAATAAAAAATTTTTCACATGCTACTTGCCATTTCAGAAAATAAAAATAAATATTTCTGAGGTTATAAAATTATCTCGTATTAACTTAGTATTGTTAAAAGGTTATAATTGTTTAAAATTGTTATAGTTTCACATTATATTGAATGTATTTAAATATTTTAGTTTAATATTGAAATTATTCGGTCTGAAAAATTATATATTGGCTGTGAGCTGTAATTTTTGTGTAAATGTGCTAAAATGTTTAAAAAAATAAATTTTCTGGGATAAAATGTGTTGTTTTCTTCCTCCCTGTTTGCTTTGCGGTTTGGAGTGTTTATCAGTAAATGTCCTAAATTTTTGTTATTTGTAAAATTACCGCTTATATCATAAACTGTCACGATTAATATTTTCAATAAAATTTTGTACTGGTTTTGTTAAGAAAATGTATTACGTAAATATATTGTACAATGGACTGAAGTGATCACATGGGGTAAATTAAAATAAAAAGTCCCCAGTCAAATGCTTGCAGTCTAGTCCTTGTGGTTAAAAATTAGTGAATCGGATGTTACAATGAAAATTGAAATTTAAATAAATTTGAACAATTTTTTTAATGTACGACTGATAACTAATTTGTAGAGGGTACAGTTAGATATCAATTGTGCAATTAATAATTATAGGGTGATTAAGTCCAACAGAAAACGGCTTGCTCGTTTGTAATACCGCGGAATGAGCTCTGGTGGGATTGTTTGCTAATGAAACGTAATGTAAAAAGATAAAATATTAAGATTTTATTCGAAAATTGGTACACAAGTGCTATATTTCGCAACTGTTTATTTGGGAAAAAAAATTTATTGTCGTATTTTTCTTTTACACTTAATTTTTCTATTGGTTTTTGCAAATCTTCGGTAATATTACCGCTTCGCCGGTCCATATTTATCAACCATTTTTACATAACTTTGAACTCGGCAATCTATACATACTTCTAAAAATATCTGGAAGCATTCCCAAGTTACGTCCCACACATGGATAGTTATTTTTAAAAACATGTTCGAGATCTTTATTCGTTGACCAATAAAATTGGTCTAGAGACAGTAAGCTGGCACGCTTGAGCTGTAAAGGCCTTATTGAACACCTATGCGCGACCATTTTAACTTCATATTTGTACGTCCTTGCAAAAAAAATTATCCGGTGGCAATCGAAAATGGATTCTAAATAAGTAGTCTCATGCTATACAATGTCTTTGGCAGAAATCTTCAAAAAAATTCCATTACCCACAATAAATTTAAAAAGTTGGTCAAAATTGCCATTTTTCACCTCAAATTACTCGAAATCTTAATATGCTGGGGACATTCTGCAATCAGATTCGTTTTTATTATCAAGAAATCTATCGGATTCATCTCTGGTTTTTGTAACTGACAAAACCCAAAGTTTCGCATGCATGTGTTATTCATTCATTCACGTTGAAATAGTGGACACGTTAGGGGTATATTTTCAAGTCGATACAAATGCATGTCAAAAAAAAAAATGTCTACATTCTTTTTGATTTTTGGTAATTTTTTTTTAAACGAAATGAACTCGTAATTTGATTTGCAAAACGTATTGCAAATCTTGATGATTTTATAAATTGACAACATTTAGGTAGCAATTGACATACATTTCTGTAAGATGTTGCTCAGGTATCCAGCAGCCATATGATACTTTTTTATAGAAAGATAAAACATTTTATAAAATTTTTCCTGTTGCTTTTAAAAAATTGAAATGGGCTTATTTAATGATAGTAAAGTTCATAAATAATGTAAGTGGCGAAGAGTGTCTGAGAAGTGAAGTTCAGTAATTGACGGTTTTGACAATTCTATCCATTGGAACTGTGTTTAAAATACCTGCCAGTGCGAACTCTTAATGCAGCCATACTTGCCACGCCGGTTTTGACATTAAGTTATTATGCCCCTGGCCTCTTTACTTAATGGAATTTTATAACACATTCAAAACCCACCCTGTATAAGAATGTAACAATAGTGTTCTTCCATTAACATTACAAAGAGCCTAATATAATTTGGGTTTATACTAAAAATGATCAAATTATCTTTGACTCGAAAAGTGGAAATTTTTAGATGCTTTGGGTGTACCTAGTTCTTTTAAGTAACTAGCCCTAAACTATATAAACTAGAGAAAGACGTACAAACCATTGATCAACGTTTTAATTATTTGTTCGGAGCGTTTGAATTCTTATTGTTATTTTAATACATAAAAATAATTGTACTTACTAATTTGCACTTAACAATTTGTTTAATTACTATAAAAAAAAAATACTCCCGACTTTAATGGAAAAAATAAATATTTTCAAATGTTAGATTAAGATGTTTCATTATCTGTAGTTTCACTGATTGAATTCTTTTGCACCCAATAAAAGTTTGATTTTCATGATATTTTACATGAAAATAAACAAATTTGTTATATTTAATTTACAATAAAAAAATGTAGTGTAATTAATTATTGGTCAAATTTTGTTGCAAGAATTAGTGTAGTTTAAGACAGTTTTAAGAAAAGAATTCCAAAAACCAAGAAAGAACTTTTATTAACATACTGGCAATTCTAAATCTTTGACGAAAAATTATGCTCAACATGGCAAAAATGCACAAAAATAGAAAATGTGAACACAGCTTAATGCCGCTTTTAAATTGTAGTCCGGAACCAGAATTTATATAAACTATTTAAGACCGATTTCAAAGTTTTATAAAATTTAAAAAATTACACCTTTTTCACTAAAAATTAGATTACTAAAAAATTTATAGAAAGGAACAAAAAAAGACTACTTATAAAAAGTAAGAAATTTTGAATATACATATTTATAATAACTAAAAATCGTACTTACAGACCATAAAAAAAATTTGATTAGTAAATGATTATTAATGAATATATTTTACTACATATTTTTTGTTAAAATATGGATAAACACCACTTGTAAAGCAGTATTCTCAGCAATTCACAGTTCATTGAATTACTTTTGCAAAATAAACACCTCAACAGATAATTGTATATCCGTCATTTAAGATATATTTAAGTAGGTAAACAATAGAAGATAAATTGAAATACTTTACTGACTTCATATTATATGGTTTCAGGTTTGCCGAAACCGAAAGAGAAGAAGATTACATTCCTATGAAAAACTTGACATGCTTTAATTAGCTAAGTAAAGACCTACTTTAGCTGATAACATACACCAACTTCTTCTGATTAAACAATATGATGTTGAATTACACATTATAAATTTTTGAATAGTTCCTTAAAGCCTCTATAAATTGTATGTTGCACAAGCACACCGACATAGTTAAATGTATCTACGAGTAGGTATATGTTTTGTTTTGATTATTTATGTGCTTTCTAACAAATTAAAATTGAACTTATTTAGCTCTTAAAGATTAAGATTACATATGAGGATTGAATTGCATACATTTTTTATGATTTTTTATTAATTTCTTTATAAATAAGAATAAAATTTGACCACATTTGAAATTTAATTGTGTGTCCGAGGTTATTTTACTCTATAAATGTTACATAATTTCTAATTAAAAGATTTTTTTTAAGAAAAAATCCATTGGCCATAATGTTGTCAACCATAAAATATTTTTTATCTTTAATATTAGTAATGTGTTTATAAACAAAATAAATTGCTGTAAATCCCATATAAAATAAGAAAATCAAATTGTAGACAGGTCTAATTATCTTATATATTAGTTTTTTATGGTCTTTGAAAGACAAATATCTAAGTTCACAGGGCGAATTTATTTAAAAAAATATCTAACTTACAGTTGACAGTTTTATTGATATTATCGGGGATACGGTTGGGGAAATGTGAATCTTGGTATAGACTTGACCAGCACTACTTTCCTGTCTACAGTTCGCTATCTAGCGAAGCGTCTATATATCTATAGTCTATATTCATGTGGATATATAGCAACTAAATATGACTGAAATTGCTAAATTCACTCCTTCACTCTCTTCTCTGTGAAGTGGCATTTTACACTATGCTTTGCGATTATCTATACCAAGTTCTGAATTTTTCTAATATGTATATAAATATCATATAAACGTTTTTGTTTTCACAAGTTCTATATAAAAAACTACATAAGTTTAATTTTTTATCCAAGCACAATTTCTTTATTTTTTTTTGAAGTAGGTAGTTGCAAATTGTTTAATTACCAAAGTAGCTTTAATATTTACGATATGGTACGATTTTATTTTCTTAAAAAACTGGTTTAAAGGCATGTTATAATTAAAAATGCCTTGAGTAATGTAAAAAATACCAAAAAATTGTAATAAACAGCAAAATTTTAGTAAAATTTATAAATAACTTTATTGTTATTGAAACATGTTACTTTAGCGGTTGTGTATGTACGTATTATTTTTAGTATTTAAATTTTTGTTTAATTATAACGAGAAATTAATATATGACTGAAATGGCTTAAATACACAGATGCCTGGGGCATAATGTTCTTTAATAGCTCTATGAACAGCAAATTCGTTTCGAAACATTTAGCAATTTATCAATGAATTTCTTTTAATTCTGGAGCAGCAATTTAATTGTTATTTTAATACGTGTTTCGCATAACATATAAATTTTCTTATTATTAACGTTATTAATTAAAAAAAGAGAATTACGATTGAACAATGTCCTATACTTTACTCGGTAAATTTCATGTTTTTTTTTGTTCTGAAGCTCCCATCCCAGCAAAAAAAAACTGAAGATAGAATGATTCCAAATTTTGTGAAGAATAGAACTGATTTTTGTGCGTGGTATCGTGGCAACATCTAAATAACTATGAGGGTACTAAATCGAAATTTGATTTACGAAGTTTTCAGGGAAATGCGTAATTGAATGTAAATTTAAAAAATCAAGTTCTATTCTTCACAAAATTGAAAATCATTCTATTTTTTTAGTTGAAATGGGAACTTCAGAAAAAAATCATGAACTTTCCCATGTAAAGTATAGGGCGTTGCTCAGTCATAAAGTGAAATTTATTTTAAGACTATTGAACATAACTTATACCAAAGTATATTAAAGGATTATTCAATATTTTGACATTGAATATAAATGTATGATCCTACTGAAATGTATTGTGATAATAGATGTAACGGTTTAACTATTTCAAATAGGATCTAGTCAACGGTGAATGTATTGTATGTTTTACTGCACACTCATTAAGTAAAATATAAATGCATTTATCCACTTTTTTACATATTTTTTCTCTATTTGCTTTTCATAATTTTGTATTACCCACTTATAATAATTGTATATAATAAATATTTTTAAAAAATAAAATCGGAAAGTTTTTTTTTGCGGTAGGTAATTACAATATATATTATTGCAATTTGTAAATTAATTCTAAAATTCACGGTCACTAATGGTTTAGTGCTTCAAACAGTGGAGAATCTACAAGCCTTAAATTCATAGGTTTTAGAGCTGCCAGAGCATCATGAATTAAAAAAATCGTTCAAAATCACATAATGCTGTATAATAAAAATTTTTTATTAAGTGTACATCCCTTGCAGTGCTAAAATTCTTTTTGAAATATTAAAGATACCAAATTTAATGTAATAATAATAATAATAATAAACATTTATTTTTGTACTGGAATAGTCTAATATAAAAATACAAGCGATGTAAATGTATACTGTACTTTGCATTAATTGAATTCTATCATTAGAAAGAAATGTTTGTTCCAGTATTTATAGTAGTACGTAGTGATGAGAATCATATACAACCGGGTAAAAGGGACAACCAAATATGTACAAGAAAGAAAGTGTCCAAGTATTAAAATTTAAAATAGAAGAAAAACTCCAGTGGCGTAGCTACTGTATACCAATGAGAAAGAGCTTTCGAGTGCGAGGGGCCCTGGGCCTTGCACGGGCACACTGAAACTGAAAAGAAAAGGAACTTTAATAAAAAAACTTTCTTTTATTTTTATCATAATAAATAAACACTTTGATATACTTGTTCATTAATGTCCATGAAAGTTAATAAATAATTTTCTCTTTTCTTGCGTTCAATAGGTGAAATTTTCTAGGTCAATAATAATAATGACAAATACTACTATAGACCTATTTCAGCAGGTAGGTTGAGAAAAACAAACGCCTCAAAAATAAATCAATACACAGTACATTTTTAAGCGGGAGTTAATTATGTTTTACAGATAATTTTCGAGGATACAAGGACATGAAGTTAATGTTATATTTGATGTTAATATATTTTTTCTATCAAATTCAGTACAGTACAGTATTTTGATATACTGTCAATATTACTGATCGTGTGAGGGCAAATATCGATGGAATGTCGGTATGCTGATGATACTTTCGCAATTCTGAAAGTATTGGAACTAAAATACTGATCCTCTAAGCAAGATCGATCAGGAATTCATTAGTATTTCAAGTGCGGGTGGGAGCAACATCGCCAGCGTCTTCGTCAATAGGTTCTCCGTCTTCTTTTCTTCTTGAGTTTCAGATTTGTACAGTACAATATAATGGCAACGTACACTTTCTGTTTATTGTCCATTTCGTAACAATAAAAAAATAAGTACTAGCTACAGAAAAACAGTGCTTTATTGTCCTGGAAAGGGTTGGAACATTTCGAACATTTGGTGTGATAGTAACCCCTGCGTAGTTTCCAGAAATATCAAAACAATAATATTTTTGCACTCGACGCACGTTTCGCTAACAATTGTTGGCTTGGCATCATCTGGAGATGTTAAAACTCAGTTTATGTTCAGTTATAAAAGCTATCAAACAAATAACACCTTTTCTGGCATTATATACAGGTTGTTTCACCGGGAACTGAAACAATCGATATAGGAAGACGGATGTAACAAATTTAATAATTTTGGAAATTCTGGGAATTACTAAAGCCAGTGTTGCCAATCCAACAAAAATAATTACAACCAGTTGGTATTTCCGGTTATACCGGAAATCGATATCAACTTGCTTAGTTTAAATGGAGCACCCTTATATATTTTCGATTTTTCGAGATGAGTATAAAATTTTGAGTCGAAAACATGTAGCATATATACCCTACATATACCTAACCAGCAGTTTCGGAATATTTGACGTTCTATGAAGAATTTGATGGGTGCAACCTCGGGTGCAACGGTTTGCACCGTTATAACTTTCGTTGTGTAGATGATCCTCGTTTGCGTTTTGTCACAGAAACAATACAAGGTGAGCTACGTTCTACAGTGGAAATAAGTTCCATAATAGTATATACCAAGTGATCCATTTTACAAAAATTATTTTAGTTCAAATGGAACACCCTATATTTTTTTGTAGGGGATAAAGTTACAACTTTTTGAAATATTCACGACTTTCTTAAATGTTAAGAATTTCGGTAAAAATTGCCAGCAACTTAGGAGTAGAAACAATCTTTAATGTCAGTCATTATTATCATGTCAAAAAATGCCAGCAAGATTATATTACACCCATGGTTTCTGTTTTTGTGGGTATCGGAGTAAATGTGTTACTCTTGATAGGTATAATCACAACAAATTTAAAAAATCCTCGTAGGTGTAATTTAAACGTGCTGGCTGGCATTTTTTGACATAAGGGAATGCCTGTGACATTAATGATATTGTTTCTAATCATGACCAATTGATGGCAATTTTTGCTAAAAATTCTTGAACTTTAAGAAAATCGCTAATACATGCATATATTTCAAAAAGTTGTGAACCCGTTACAAATGTTACAATGCCTATACCAAAAAAAATAGCATTTGTATCACTAGGGAGGAAAGTGCCACTTTTCCTCCCGTGGGTGCGAAGGTCACCCAAGGGAGGAAAAAGCACTTTGATCCCGTGTAATACATAGGTATATGATTTTTTCTCCTACCTGTATAATTAACTTATATATGTAAATAGATCAATTATTTGATTTTATTGAAACTATTTATTGAGTAAAGAAATAAAAACAAATCCTTAAATATATCTTAAATACATTATTTTTAGATGTTAGAATTATTGGATATATTTATATTCAATGTGCAAAATACACTTTCCTCCCTCATGTGGAAGAAAATACTTTCCTCCCTAGGGAGGAAAAGTGGCATTTTCCTCCCTCATATGAGGGAGGAAAGTGTGTACTTTCCATTATGGTAGGAGAAAAAATAATTTAATTTTGCATAACTTGATGCAAAAAATACAGTGGGTTTTCCATTTGAACTAAAAAAGTTTTTGAGGTTTGAATTTGACGAAATTTAACGTGAAAAATGGATCACTTGATTATGGAATTTATATTTTCATTGTAGAATATAGCTCACCTGCTTGTGTTCTTTCTACGTGCCAAAAACCAAATGAGGATCTCCTACACGAAAAATATGGTTCTTGCAAATCATTGCACCCATCAATTTTTTTATAAAATGTCAAACATCTTCAAAACAGCTGGGTTTAGGTAGATGGTATGCTAAATTTTTCGACTCAGAATTTTATGCTCATTTCGAAAAATTGAAAATATACATCGATTTCCGGTATAACCGGAAGTACCAAATCATTGCAATTATTTTTGTTGGAATGGCCGCCGCACATTTGACTTTAGCATAATATCCAAAATTTTGTGTAACATTTTTTAATATTTTTTGTTTTTTATAGCCGATATAATTGCGACTATACATGCTTAGCATGCAGTTACTTCGTGTGTTTCTTATTATGCCTATGCCTCCTGAAATTAAAACATCGGAACAGCAACTTTTACACCTAAAATAATGCGACTATTAGTATAAAACATTATATACATAATCAGTCATCGCTATAAGAAAAAAACTTACCTTAGCTACATTTTTACTTTCCTGCTTTTTCCCTTCTATTTTTATGTTTGTTGACAGTATTCGATTTTTTAAATTATGGCGCTCGTTCAATTACATTTGTCATCAATTTAATTATATGTACTCGTTACTTGACTGAATCTGACAAAATAAACAAAATATATTTTGCACCCGTTAAACAGCAAGCAAAACACACCACAGTAAATTCGTTTCCAGATTAAAATCGGGCGGGGATTTGGGCACAGAATAAGTTTTGGGGGATTCCCCTATTTCTATAACAAAACAATTAACCAAAATGCGTCATTCGCACATCGTACATACGACTCATACGAGGGGCTGTCCCGAGGGCTGTCCGGGCTGTCCCCGTATCACTTATCATATCTATGAAGTACCTATTCTGTAATATGCCGATGAATATCTTGTAAAATAATTATTTCAGGAGTGTCTAAACAACTATAATCTCGTATGTCATTATCATAGAGATAGAATATTCTATCTCTATGGTCATTATACAGAGAAATCCCCGCAACCCTCGTGTGTGTACGCCATGTGCACATCATGACTATAATAGAAGAAGAATAAGAAATCACTGTCAAAGTCTTGTCTTGTCACAGACCACAGACCACAGTCACAGATTATATAGTTAATCTGTGCCACAGTTGTCAGTTTACTCAAGTTTCTTCAATACCAGTTGTCACTTTTGTTTTTTTTATCGTAAGAAATTAAGGTTACTTACTAAAATTTGTTATTTTGATTGTTATCCTGTAATATAAATACGGATACTATGAAGCCAGCAATCGTAGCAGATGAAATGTTCCCTGAGGGTGCAGGTCCGTACATGGATTTGGAAGAGGTATGAAAAATTATACTTCAATGCAGAAATTAGATAAAAGAAAGCAGTTGTACGGGTAAATAATTCTAACTTAAATCGGTTAAATTTGTCTGCGTTTAATCGCTGAGTACATGATTTCTTCACTATTTGACCATTTATTTTTCAATTTTCACTGTAATGAATTAAAAAGCAAGAAATGTTTATGTATTTGGTTTTGAGTGGTGGTGGATCAAACTTTCCGCAATCATTTTTTGTAACCTGCTTCATAGTTCTTTGATAGCAGATTTATGCCCCTTATATTAAAAATTAGTTCATGCTCCGTGTCGAGAAGTTAAGGAGACGTTTTATTTTTGTGCTTTGAAACCTTTTTTCGTACCTAATACTAATTCGAATTACTATTAGCCTTGACTATAATGTTTTATTATTTATACATTTTTTAAATAAAAACAAAAATGCAGAAGTGTTTATCATCGGATAAAATAATGTTTTATTGCTTCATATTTCTAGAGAAAAAGCCTTTGTCAGATGTTGATCTCGTTAATTAAATTTTGTTCCAGTGTGTTATGTGTGGCTTCCTAGGGACAGAGACTGTTGCATAAGTTCCTATGATGCATTATTAATATTTGAATAAGATTAAGATATATTGCATGATGTTACTTTTACTGATGATATGAGACTTGTACTTATATCAAAATATTCATTTTTAGGCAGGAGGATCATCAGGATTATTGATGGATCTAACGGCAAATGAAAAAGCAGTGCATGCAGATTTTTTTAATGGTGAGTACTGTCACTGGATAATATAAATAGGAGTTCAAAATGTTATTCTAAATAAATTAGATAAGTAGGTAGGTATGTATTTTCGTATACCGTACCTTCATGAATACATGTAACCTGTTTGATACTCCAGCACATTTCTTAAGTAATATTCCTGCGTATATTCACAATACATTATATATATATTTTAGAAGAATTTCCGGTTTTTTATTTATTATTGTGAATTTTTCATATTTCAACCATCTTGTCGTCTACTTCCTAAACGAAAGAGATCACGATAAAATGATTGAAATGTAAAGAAATTAATATAATATGGAAGAGAATTCCGAAACTAAACATTAGCAGCTGTACAAAAACAAAAAAAAGTTTATATTGTTTTTTACCACTTCACTCATGTTAGTATATATGTGAAGATTGTGAAGCTAACTAGAGATTTTTTCTTTAGTATATTAAGGATTTAAAACAGGCACAATTTTCTCATTGAATTTACTATGGGCGAGTTAACAATAGAACCCGATGATTGGCAAAATTATCTTCGGATGGCCGAGAATTTTTTACTCTTCACTTTTTACTGCAATAAAACTTTCGTTTTAACTGTTTAAATATTACAAAAGTAAACATATAATAATTATTTATAAACACCATACATTTAGCTAATCAAATAATAATTAATAATAAATTTAAATAATAATTACATAGGTACCTACCTCACTGAAGAACACCGTGACAAAAATGTTTATTGACATACACAGTTGAACATCAACTTGCATTCAAGGCAGACGTGGAGAACCAGGTTGATAAGTATGATGTTTTTCTTCAACGTGCAACCATGTATGTGATGTTATTATATCCATAGACACATGTTGTACGTTGAGGTTTTAACACTTATACTTCCGTCTGTGTCCCGCTATAGAGAATTACTCCCGGAGTTTTGAATTTTTGGGAATATTCCCTTCCCAAAACTACCGGAGTATTGAATTTGCTATAAAATTTCAAAACTCCGGGAATTTTGCCAATGCTCCTGGGAATTTTGAAAAATTGTATGTTTCGATTGTACTGATTTTTCCCTTTTCAGTAATACCAAGTATATGATATTTTTTTATAACTGCAATATTAAAAAAATATAGAAAATAAACTTTAAATTTTATTACTAAACCTGTGGTGTTCATTAAACAAATACATAACCCAACATGTTTATAAATCATTTTAGTAAATATAACTAGTTTTTCCTATTCAACATTTGCAAATATCAAATTGTTATTTTTAAGAGCGTGTCACGTGCTAACAGGCATGATTTCGATATAAAACAACCATTTTAGGTTATAAATTTTGGCGGTAATTTTAAATTATCGGGAATATTCCTTTTGGGCCGAAACTCCGCTCCCGGAATATTCCCATTTGGGAGCATTCCCGGCCGACCCATCTCTAGGTTTTTATATTATTGCGGTTAGAATAACACAGATCGTATTTTTTTGCTCTCTGTTTTCAAAGTTATTTAATAATAACAGGTAAGTACTTTATGTACTTCTAGACATAAGGTACAGTTTTAGTCTAATTTTGAGGAAGGTATCCACGTCAGGGATAGAAGTTATTTTTCGTTTTTTTTTTACGATTCTTTTTGTCTGGGGTCTTGTTGACATGGACGACAGGCAACAAAGTATTTTTAGGTCCGTTAAGGATAGACAAATAATGTTTTGTTAAAAACTTGCAAGAAACCATTGAAATTTTCAAAATCGTGATCGACTCGCAAAGTTCAAAGTATCAATCAATTCTTTGATAAGTAAACATGTACAATTCAAAGAGTAATTTAGATTTTTATTAAGAGTTTCTTTTATGGCCAATAGAAAAAACGAGAGAAAAAAATTACGTATATTGTTATCGGCATTTGCCACTAGTCATGACGGTAGTCCGTAGTTATGCTATTGGGTTATGATTTTCACTAGGTAGGCGGTAAACAACTGCATGTAAATGTGTCATGCGTAGAAATTTATTTTCGGTTCAAAACTGTCTAAAATGACCTGTCCTTTGATCAATCCTGTCATTCTTAATTTTAAATTTCTAGTTTTCAACAACTTCTAAGCACATGACTGGCCTATTTTCACAGGTAGCAATTTTAAATATTTGCAGTTGTGAACGAAAGTATGTTGAAAATTTGTACGACGCGAGACGGCTTCTTTGAATGGTTAAAAAAAATTACTTTAACCCCCACTCCAAATACCTTTTCTTTCTTTTTGATCTCTCCAAAAAATCAACTAGGTACTTACTCAAAAAAATAAGGACCCTACCGGACTTCTTTCAAAGATGACGGTCTGGTACCGCCCTTTGTGGTTGTATCTAGTAAATTTTGCTATATTATAATTGCAATTCTTCTTTGTAGTACATTTTAATATTATTGATAACCTACAGTAGTTTTTTTCTTTTTTAGATTTTGAAGACTTGTATGACGATGAGGATTTACAATAGGACACAATTAGAATAAGAAACTAGGGATGTGTTATTTGTTTTATTAACGGAACATCAGTTTATAATATTATTGTAATTTACCAAATACTGTTCATAGGTACCAAAAATTATTTTTTGTTGTAATCACAGTTCGAAAGTGTAATTTTGTAAATTTTGTTGTGTAAGTTGTACTACATTTTAATATGTAAATAATAAAAAACTATTCTAGAAAATGGCATCTATAACTGTAGTTTTCAAAATCCTATATGTTACACTTTGAACATAATACAGGTAATAAAACTTTTGTACAATTATTTTAATTTGGACAATTTGTTCACATCAAATAAAACCATTTGGTTGTGCAGAAAATTAAAGAAGTCACTTAAACTACACATCTTTAACAAAACTTTTAAAATTCCAAAACATAAATTTAAATATAATATACTTAACTTTTTTAACAAAAAAATCTATCAATATTTAAAGTTTTATATACAAAAATAATTACATAAACTTTTATGTGAACTAAATAATAAAATTCGTTAATATTAATATGTACAGGATTCTACAAAGGCAATTCAAACAAAAAATGGAATTTCCATTGTACCTCAATGATCAAAATATTGGTCCACTACAAAAAAATTTGACCATATCTACATGTTAAGCACTTGTTCTTATCACTTTATTTGTGTAAATTTTTCCACAAAAACTTAACATACAACTTAAAACAATTATTAGTGATAAACAACAAGAGAAAATCAGAAAAATAATCCAAATTATAACAATAAAATAATACACCTCAGCGCATAATTACTGTTATAGTAACAATAAAATTGGATAAGGTTGATGATAAATTTATATATTTTCTGAATTTTAGTATTTTCAAATTCTGTAAATACGAAATTACCTCGCATAGTTATATATATAAAAAAAATGGCGTATATACTTTATTTTGATCATTCACAATATTGTAACACAATTTCAGATATCAATGCTAAATGTTTACAATAGGTAAAAAAATATAGTTATTGAAAAAAAAATTAATTTTACGTAAATATCTGTATGAATAAGGTTAGCCAAGTAATATTCGCACGATTCAGATTTTCAGCCAGTGAATTGGCACAAGCAGTTAATCCAATTGCACTTAAGATACTGTTGCGTAAGATTACTTAAGAAAAACGAGATGTATATTCTATGCATGCGGGATTGCATGTCATTCACAGACATCCCACCATGTTGAATTTATGCGCTGCATATATAAAATAATAAAAATTCAATATTAAAATTTACCATCACTAACGTTACAATTTCAGAAAAAAACTTTTAAAGCCACTTCTGAAACTGCAAAATATCAAAACTAAATATTAGACTTGGTACTTCTTGTACATAACTCTAGTTTAGTATGCAGTATATGGAAAAGGATTTAATTTTTTAATAAATTATAAATGATGGTAAACCATGATAAATTACGTAATTATATAAACCTTTTAAAATATTACCCAATTAAAAATTTGGTAAAATTTTCACAGCCAAGAAGTTAATTATACAAGATTTTTTAACACTTTTAACTTATGAAAATGGTTAAATGATAAATTTATATATATATGTATATACATCCAAAAATATTATGTTTATAATTTAATGTTAATACACAGTAAATATAAAACCAATTCAATAAAGGAGCAAAAAACTCTTCAGCAACATTACCACATACTAAACATAGATCAATCAGTTCTGAAACTAACATAAAAACTTATATCAAAAAGGCATTAAATTGCTAGTCACATGGACAGATATTGAGATACAGGTATAAATTCGTAAACCACGTCACTTTTTTGCAACTAGTTCAGTTCCGTATCACTAGACAGATCCGAATCGACTTCGTCATCTGAAAAATCTGCACCGTTTGGTGAGAGTGGGTCACAGCTTGATGACTGACGAGAATTGTCTTCATCTAAAGTTGTTTCAACAAATTCCTCTGCAGTTAACATCGACATAGAACTTGTGCCTGCTGCAGCAGATTCTAAGATGTTTTCTAGTGAATTGGGTCGTCCTGACGCAATTTCTAAAAATAAAATAAAATTAGTAAATAACTTACAAGAGTACGCAACTGGCAGTCATGATACTGGGAGACCAAAAAATTTCAAATTTGGAATATGTCTTGACATCAGTATTTACGTTTTGGTGTATCTATCATGATGGAGCTCTTTACGATCGTGAAACCGAAATTTGGGAAAAAAAATCGCTAATATATTTTTTAAAAAATCGACTTTTCAAACACCCTTAAAATCGCACGCTACTGACATGTATCGCATATTACTAAAAAGAATCACCTTATCGATCTTTTCTTACCACCAAAGTTTAAAGTTAATCTAACATTAATTAATGGGTATACAGGGGTGTGGCTCACACTATATGACTGATGCAAAACTGAATTTAGTTTAAGAATAAAAATATTGAAATAAGTCGTGTTCTTTTTGCTTTTTACATCTATATACAGTGATAATGCTAGTTTTCTGTTTTAACTTTTCTACATAGCTGATAAATTGTTGTGGTACAGTATTTATCTGAATTTGGCAAAAAACAATAAATAGTTTTAAATGACATTACAAACTACCGTCATGGACGTAGCCATTACAAATAATACAATCAAGAGTTCAAGGAATGCAGACGTTATGGTGTCAATCCTGGCAGTTTATCTTTGATACTTTCCGTTTAAAACTATGGTAAATTATGAAGTAAATACCAAGAAGTATTTTCTCACAAAATTGCTTCTGCGTCTAAGAACAAATTATAATTATAATTATTAATTGGTTGCAGATACTCTGGAGATTTACTGGGACACAAAACTTGATTCTTCACTCTGGTACCTCTGAATAAGTCTTTGACTTAAATTGCAATACACTCGTATAACAGAAGCAAATACTAAGGATGTTCTATACCATCTATTGTAGTGGACCAGTAACGCATTAATTTTGTTTTTGAATGACTAGTAAGAACCAGATAAAGATAAGAATCTTACTCCGTTTTAAGTGTTAGCCTATCTATAATCTGTCTCACCAACAGATATACATAGACTCCGCCCCAAATATGCCCGCTAAATTTGAATGGAATTTCTCAATTGGTCCTATTTATAGAACCCGAATTACAAAGCAACCGCTAGTTTTGACTGACAAGTGACAAAGGCCGACTCGGTTTTACACATTTTGCAACAGATCAGTCAGAACGCATAAATGCTAAACGTACGAAAAAAAGGAAAAATTGGGGAGCTGGTTTGACTGTCAACTGTCTTATTAATTTTTGTGATTTTTCTTAATAATTTATGTCATCTGTGCTGTGTTAAGTAAGGTACCACGCAGGGTTGGGAAAAACCCGGATTTTATATAAAAAACCCAGCCCACTGGGTTTTTTTGGGTTTATTGGGGTTTTTCGTATTAATCGGTTAGCCATTCACAATTGAGATGAAAAAAAATTAAATTACAGATGTCATCAGTCTTTAGTAAAACCATAGTTTATGTTTATCAGATCAAGTTGGGACATGAATGAATGAATGAATCTGAGAACTCAAATTGGTTGACCCTATATAGATTTTCCAGTTTAGTAGGTATTTTATAAGAGGAACAAATAAAATTTTACTGGGTGGCTTAATTTTGTAGCATTGATGGCTTAAAAAAACTTATTTGTTTTATAGCTAAAGCATAAAAAATTTAAATAAAACATTTAAATATGTAAGGTTTAAAAGACGATTTTTCTTGGCGCTAAATTTAATTTAACCACAAAATACCGCAAAATACTGTGATGCAAGAACATCAAATTTAAATTTCCCGCATATGCCTACTAAACTTTTCTATACTTTTCATTTTCTATACTCACTAGGTCACTAGAAAAAGAAATACTCCTAGTTTTTTCGTCTAAGCAAAACATGATAGATTTTCAGTTTAATATTACAAATAAATTTGTTAATTTGAATGCCAGTTTGTTCTTTAAATCCACAGTAATAATTATTGACAGTTTCGTAATTGATAGACATCTAACTTTAAAAAACCCAGCTGGGTTTTTTCAAGTGGATTTTACCCAAAAAAACCTGGGTATTTTTGAGTTACCCACTGGGCAGCCAACCCTGGACCACGTAATGCAAACGATTAATATTGAATCTTTTTTTAAAAGAAATGAACCACCAACTACAAACAAAATTTAGCAGCAGTGCATGAAGATGATTATTTACCTAATCTTAAACGGAGTAGTTTGAGGCTATTAATAAGAAAATTTTTGGACAGTTCTAACAACTAATTAAATTTCGTTATTTCTTGTCATGTGACACAAATCACCCAATCATTTTAACATTACACTGATAACACCATCCAGGGAAATTTTCAATCACTATGACAACAAAATTATTTAACTTTGACAACTTCATAATAACTGCCAAATAAATTTCAAAATTTCAATCAATAAACTTTTAATAAATAAAATAAATAATTGTTTTGTTGTGTTGCGACATTTTGATTTAATTTTTTCAAAAAATTTTCTGACCGAATATCCCTCTGACATTGACAAATGCCTCAAGCAAGTTGCTTGGTAATAGCCCTCCGCCTTCGGCGTCGAGCTATTACCAAGCAACGTGCTTTCGATTGTCATAAAATCATCTCGTACATTATCAATGTCTTTGGGATATTATAGATGAGAATTCAATTAATATTATTACGAGTATATTGATATCTCTCATAACTTTCTTATACGAGTTGTAATAGAACCTTGTGAAAATAAAGAAAAAATAAGTGGTCTGTGTTGTTTTATTTAGCAATATTTCATGGCACTACCAACAGGCAACATATTTGCAGATTAAATATTTTCAATGAGTTACGACTGTTACGAGCGCCATTTTTTTATTTCAATTTAAATATATTTATTTACTTTCAATTTTTTTATTTTTCACATAGGTTCCCACTGAAATTAAACGAAACGTAAGGTAAGAGATACTATCACATTTTTTCGAACCATCCTGTGGTTATACATTCGCACATCGTATAACACAGAACCTTTGCCTAACGAAGTCATCACTAGTGGCAAATTTTAATTGCAATTTTTTTCCCACAAAACTTCAATTAGCCAAGGTGATGAAGTAACACTTGGATCTCATGCTTTAATACTAAATATCACGAACTCAAAGTTCACTGCCTGCCACTGGTCATCAATTTTTATTCGCTGACTCAAGTGTTTTATGTTGGAAATAATTGTTTTTTTTTTTGTTGCACTGTAAAATTTGTTTCAAGATACTTACTATCAACATATGGCCATAAAGATTCAGGTATTAAGCTCTTTATTTTGTCCAAGTTTTCTGGAGTGCAGTCACCAGTATCTAAACCTAAAAAATTAAAGTTTCATATTTATTTTCGATATAAAACATAAGCACTACAAAATTATGAAATTATATTCAGTGCAAATAGGCTCAAAGCTAAAATACAACTAACGTCTGTGTTCTGTATACAAGGTGACCCATCTAAATCGACACAATGAAATATCTCGCCAACAATATAATTTCGAAAGTTTTAAAGAAAAGTTATTTGAGCTATTTTTTAGTGAGTCTGCAGGTTGAAATGTTTTGAACCATTCATA
The DNA here is from genome assembly GCA_963680705.1 of Rhagium mordax. Taxonomy (NCBI): domain Eukaryota; kingdom Metazoa; phylum Arthropoda; class Insecta; order Coleoptera; family Cerambycidae; genus Rhagium; species Rhagium mordax. Next base: position 68,367,557 of record OY796658.1, read on the forward strand.
TTTTAGCATCGAAAAGGTGACGTCATTAACAAATATTTTCGATACAGTTTTATTGTGTTTTGATCCTCTGGAAAGCGGTTTGAATACAAATATATGGTAGGGAAAGAATATATCCGTACCTTGACACATTTGACAGTTATTTGAAGGTTATAATTTCAGTTGCATACCTACATATTAATTACTTACTTTTCCATATTATTTTTAATTGTAGCCGTTTCGATACTAATACAATAACTGTAACAAAACCTATACAAATCATGCCTTATTCCAAGGTTTACATGGGTTTAACCCTACTTATTTTAGCGATACTTCAAACCAGTGACGTCACCATTAAATACGGTTTGAAACAGTTGATGAACACGTTTCGTTGCCAAAAAATACCTTTGGTTTTAAGAAAGAAACAAAATGACATTATATTTAGGTTAGTGATTCGGTGGAAGTTTTTAAGGTCATTTTAAGGTCACCTTTTTTTTTAAATGAATATTTGTATTTTTTTTGTGGTATCTCGGTGGCACCTTACTCTTGGAAAAAAATCAAGCAACTTTGAAACATTTTTTATTTGAATGTAACAAGATATTTACTAAAAGTTTAGAAAAAAAGAGCTACACAAAATGTTTGTTGTTTATTAAAGAATTATTGCAATCCGGAAAAAAATTTAGACAAAAGTTACGAGGCTCATAATCAAAGACATAGCTTTCGAGTTGAATTCGAAATTGCCTTGAAACCAACCACTAAATCAAAAATAAATGAAGCCATATGGTGTCTCAGTCAAAACCAAAAAAATGTTGGTAGAAACATTTTATTCAATATCATATGCTCATAATGTGGAAGGCATAGCCTGACGTGCATCAAAATAATTCCATTACTCGTCAAGTTGTGATGGTAGCTGTTGGTATGAATGACATTACTGAATCCATATGGGAGAAATGTTTCATTGTGTTAATTCAATTTAACCATGTTGTATGAAAATTAAATAAATACACATAGAGTATGATTATTTACCTGCTAACATTCCAATTGACTTTAGAATTTCTACATCATCGTTAATTTCAAACTTATCACTAAATTGAAAGAGATATTCCATCCTACAAAGAAAAAATATGTTATTAAAAAAATTGGGAAATAACATGTTTTTAAAAATAATAACCCTAAACACTAACTATTATCCAACACAGTTGAGTGAAGGATGCAATTTCTTTGCTCAACACAGATATAACTCTGGCTAATGAATGTTAGTCGTTGCGTAGTCACTGCTAATCGTATGTATCAAGGCGGCCGATTCTACCAGTGGCGGCAATGAAAAGTTAAATGATAAAATTATTAAACACTAAATATTATTATTAATTAACGTATTGCTATTTTGGAAGAGCAAATATGTGTAAAATGTTGAGAAATATTATGGGCAGTCACCTCCTGACCTAAACTTTCAGTGTATACTTGCCTTTACGTTTGTTATAGCCTGCTTATTCTTGACACAAACGAACGTCTATGAGTGAAACCAGTACCGCGTAGTGAACGCTCAGACAAACTTGCATCCACCTTTGTCTAACGCATAGCGTGCGAGAGACGTATTTCTGTTCAGTAGGTGGCGTTATGCCGACGACGTTCGGGCCTATTTCAGTTTGATAAACACAGTGCGCGTGCAATAAAGACAGCATTTAGAATGCAATGTCTGTGATACATTCAATCAGTTGTGACGCAACGACTAACATTCGTTAGCCAGAGTATACATAATTATTTTTATAAATTTTAATTATATTAAATAAATATATTTATTTAATATAATGCAAGATGAATAACATCTTTCAGCTGGTCAATTGTCTGCAGCTTGTGTTATAAGAGAAATTTCCCTAGGACAACTCATCTCATTAGGAGGGGACATCCCGTGGTTGACTCGATCACCAAATTTATCACCATGTGATTTCTTCTTTTGGGGATACCTGAAGGCGGAAATTTTTAAACACAACCACCAGCTGAAAGACTATTCGTCTTACAATTGCAGCAATACCAGAGGCGATGACTACGGGCGCTGAAGAATTTCAAGGTGAGATTTCGGGAGTATATAGCACGAGAAGGCAGGCATTTAGACGGTATAATTTTTAAAACATTATCATTGTTTTTTGTTTTTATTACTGTTTCAAAATAGGGAGATCACTCTTAGAGATCATTCTACCAGACGGTAATGGCAAACCTTGTTCTTTCTTATAGTGAAATAAAATTTTGAATATGATTATTGTTTTTTTCTTTTATTACTGTTTCAAAATAGGGATATCATTCTGCCGGATCCTGTACGAATAATGTATGTACTAAGATAACTGAGATTTTTCATAAAAAAATATTTAGTAACTTAACAATGAGGAATGCTATTTAAAAAATATTCTTGAAAAATTAATACTAATAAACTTTTTTATAGATTTTGATGGGTTTGTATTAAAATAAATATTACGATTTAAGGATACTGTTATAAATTAGCCAACGCTTCACGTGTACTTTTTGAACGTATGACAATATTGACAATAGTGTATATAATTTTTTATTTATTGTAAGATAATCGTGAGGTAGGTACTTCTTGTGACATCTGGTATATGAACAATTTTAATAATAATTATTAAATCAGCAGTCGTGATATACACTATTGACAAATATTTGTTTAGATCTAGAAGTTAAAAAACAATAAAACTAGCAATACATCACAGTACATAATATAATGACGTGGCTGTTGAAACTACAACTGTCGTTCGGCCAAGTGACAGGACTAACAGAACTGTGCATAAGAAGGGACACATTACACGATCATGATTTCTTACATTCAAACAAAAAATAAAAAGTGAGAACAAAGTTTATATAGGTATCCATTTATATCTCGCACATAGTATTATTAATTTAATTCTTTTTTGACTGGGTTAAGCTGGATCTCTAAATAAATACCTGTCAATATTGCATGCACAATAAGTTTAATTTATAGATTTATTTACGTAATTTAAAGAAAACTGATCAAAATTTATTAGAAAGTTGTAACTTACTTATCATTTGAGATACTACAATTAATAACAGTCTTCTTATTTGTGTTAACAACAATAAAAGGCAGCTGAATGTACGAATTAGTGGGAGGTATCCCGTGTAATTTTTCAGCCTCTTTATTTCTTTGAGCTAAATTCTTAAATGCTATTTGATTTAAAATCAGTTCGTCCAATTGTTTCTCTTTTTCTCTAATGCTACTTATTTTCTTCTGCATTTCTTTCTCTAACTGATGGCATTCTTGTAAAGAGTTTGTTGGAAGACCTATCCATCTTATTTCTTTCTTTTCTTTTGAAATAATATTCATAGCCATTAAGACATTAAGAGCATCGTACACTCTTCTCCTGATATTTTTCTGGTCATACTGCTCTGCTAGACTGTTATTACAAGAGGAATTGGTAAATTCTCCTACTAATTCATCAGCCACTTCATTGTAAGTTGTTGTGCCCTTCTGTTTCACTTTTTCACATACCTTCATCGAGAAGTGTCTTAACCCCTTGCCAACTTTCTCTGATTTCCTACCTCGCTTCCTAAAAAGAATAATAAATAGAATCAAAGATAATCAAAAATATATGTATATTATGTATCTTTGAGTACATCAATTAAGAGCTGTATAGCGTTGTGTGCAATAATAAAATACAATGCAACTTTTTATATGCAGTATCTAAGTAATTAATTAATAAATTATCAATGATGATAAACATAATGACCTTTATTGAATTCTTGGCCTTCCTAAACAGAACTACAGAGTACGAAAGATTGTGCAACTCTTAGGAAATTAAACGTCTTTAAACTGAAAATGTGATTTGTTTAAAATACGCTCTATTTTTCAGAATATATCTGGCGAGTACCAACCAATAAACAACATTTTTTATATATTACGTTGCCTATGACTATATAAAAAAATTATTTAAATATATAAGTAATATGACGTACTGGTTGTTTACTGATTTGCTTAATAAAATAGCTTGTATGAACTTTCAAATATGATTACACTCTATTGATGATTTAACATGAACCAATTTATTTGTTGCAATTGCACACCTGGATTGGATCAAGTGCTTTTAAAAGGGGCATTAGTGCATAATTCTTTCACATTTGGTAAAAATGCCACAAATAGAAGAAGAATGTTACTAAAAATATACACGAACTTTAAAAGTATATAAAGAAAACAATACTACAGTACTGGATTAAGTCATTATTGGACTCTTGCCACAAAAATAGTTTCTTATTGCGTATTGCGCCATGTGTAAAGGTAGTTCCCTATCTGAAATATCTTCACCTCTAATGTTTACAATGTTTATGAATACTTTTTAACTAAGAAATACGGAAATCAGATACGATCAGGTATAAACTTCTTTTTCCAACCTCAATTGAATATGATTTTCGTTCACTGTACACAAAAAACTGTTAATTTTTGAGGTTTAGGTCTGTTGAAGTCTTGATGAAGAGAACACAAACTACGAAGTAGTATAATTCGTTAATTTAGAAAAAATTATTTTACAAAATTTAGGTAGGTACTGTGGACCTTTGCTATTTTATCACGTTTTACTAAACAAATTTTTTAATATACAGGGTGAATCTTAGAGTGGGGGCCATATTTATAGGAGGTGACGCCGTTCACTATGGGAACACAAAACTACAATTTTCTTTTTTTCGCGCTATGAAAAATGAATATTGTTTAAACCCTTTTTATTTGAATTTGGGTACCCCGCCAGTGGAATGCGCTAGCGAGAGTTTTATATCATCTACACTTGGCAACACTGTCGACCGGTCACACGTAATGCAGTAAGTGCTTGCCCAGCGGCGCCGGAATTACAGGAAACTTGCATCGCGAATTTTTTAAAAAAATTCATAACTCGGCCATTTTACAACCTACAAAAAAAAAAAATTCGGATGCATGTTCATGACGACTAGTACTATTAACCCCAAAAATATGGCCGCCACTCTAAGATTCACCCTGTATATAGGATTCATCGAAGAAGGAAAGAAAAATTTCATAGTTTTTATTTAAAGCCTAGATCTCTTATGTAGGAAGAGAGATTTAAAATATTCAATTAAAATTTTCTCGGTTACCTTATTCTATAAATCTGATGTTTTTTTTTGCTAGATTGGCGTTGAGCGCCGCGACGCCTTTTATATATTGATCAATGAATCCTTAATGCTTATTACATTAATTTACAGAACTTTCGTGAACAAACAACTTGAATATAACTTTTATATAAACATTTTTAAAAATAACAGTTTTAAGAGATTTTTGAATTCTCTTATTATTTTTTTTAAATACAAACGGCATGGGCAAAAGCGATGAAAAATTCATTCCTTAGGTATTTTCTACCAGAAGTTGCAACGGATTTGATTACATATTTTTTTGTGGTGTGATTGTTTTAAAAATACTTTTAAAAATGATGCCCTTATGGTGTGTAGAAAAGGCGTCGCGACAATGAATAATACTAATAATGTTTATTTATCAAAAGTTACAAAGTAAACAACTATTAGGGCCGATATTTTCAGTCTGATTTAACCCTGATTAAGTTTAACCATTGATCAATTACCTTGGAAATAATTGTCGAGACAATTGTTTCCATGGTAATTAATCAATGATTAAAGTTAATCAGGGTTAAATCAGACTGAAAATATCGGCCCTTAGTGTGTTAAATACTGTTAGACAATAAATAAACAAGAAAAAATCACAATAAGTAAATTAATTTACTTGTTAGTGACTAAAATTACAATTATAGTAATATTATTTATGTATTATAATTCATGTAAAGAAAGGAAAATAATTTTCATTTAATTTTGCCATTTTATTCAAAATTTTAAATTTTACTACGTCCTTTTTAAGTTTATATAAGTATATATGTTGATTTACAATATTATGAATTACGATTCTTGGAGATTTCATTATCCATATTTTTTATTTTTTTCTAAATGCTGAGTATTTATCTAGACTTTTGAGATCATGTGGTAAGATATTATATACTCGAGATTCTAAATAAGTATATGATTTTTGTCCAATAGTTTTTACACTTCGTGGTTTTACAGATTTATATTGTTTAGTTTTTGTTTCATAATTATGTTCAAATTTTTTTATATTGTTTCTGTTTTTGAATGTTCAAGAGAAATTTTAAAATAAAATAATTGTTTTACGTCGAATATCTAAAACTCTTCATATAGCAAGTTGCTGAGGTAAGTTAGGTCTTTATTAAATATAATTCTTACTATCCATTTTTGGACCGTATTTAATTGTTTTAAATAAGATTCACTTACACCGCCCCATCATATAATACCGAGTATAATACCATATGATAGTAAAGATTGAACCAATGCGTAATAAATTATCTTTAAGTGGACAACATCTAGGTAAGTTTTTAGATATTTAAAAGTAGATAATAAACCTCTTATTTTTTTAGTTAGACTGCTTACTTGCAAGTCCCATCTCAGGTGTCGATCTATTATCAACTTCTGGTATTTCTATGTTTTTATCAATTTTAAGTGGGCCTAAGTTTGGTAGGTGATTTGAATGACTTGTAAACGGTAAATAATTTGTTTTGCTATAGTTTATTGTTAGTAAATTATAATCGAACCAATTTTTAATATTTTTAAAATAATTTTCTGCTTTTACTTTTAGATTATACCATGTATCTGCTTTATATAGGATGACGGTGTCGTCTGCGAAGCTTATGATGGTGCCATCAACTTTTAATGACAATAAATTATTCAAATACAGAGTAAATAATGTTGGTCCAAGGACTGTACCTTGTGGAACCCCTTATTTGACCAATTTGGCTGAGCTGATGGAATCGTCAATTTTTACATGGTGTACCCTATCTGTCAAATAACTTTTTAATAAATTCAAAACATTTCTACGAATACCACATTTTTTAGCTTATTCAATAATTTTTCATCACAAACGGTATCGAATGCTTTTGCCAAGTCAATATATATACCTAGACAGGGGTGATTCTTATAACGTTCTCACTCCAATTTTTTTGTTTTTCAAAATAGTAAAAATGTACATGGCGTTGCTGCATTGCATTTAAAAAAAACATCGTTTTGTTTTTTCCCACTTTTATTTGACTTTCAATTGTTTTTTTGTTGATATTTTCGAATTCCTTGGAAAAAATTCTATAAGTTAAGTCGAGAGTTAAGTTATATATTTTTATTTTATTTCCGAACACAAACCAAAAAACTGGGGTGAGAACGCTATAGAAATCACCCTGTACCTTTTTCCAGAGATAAATAATTTTGAAATTATCTATTTATCTTGATTCTCTTAAAATTCAACAAATTGAATTTTAATTAAGGTGAATTTTCTAAGAAAACTATGTTAAATCCATACATCCTAACCGTGGTTATAAATTTTGATTCTACCTATGAAATTTAATGGTCAACTAAATTGACCTAAATTAACTGATTGAGTCAAATAGCAATAGGTACCTTGGAAAGATTAAGTGGAAATGAATCTGTACTGAAGAAAAGGCGAAAAGGCAAGTTTGTGTCATTAAAGAATCAATTAATCAAGGGCATTGCAGATAAGTGTTAAAGCGCTGCTAATTTGGCTAATACATGTGGTGGGAGAACAGAAAACGTTATTATTTTTAAAGCTCTAAAAATCCATAGAGATTCTTGCCAACGGCTTAACTCTTCTAGATAAACAAGGGGAATACTGAAAATAATTTCTTCTTCAGAAGAACATCCAGTGCCCTGATCAGAAAATTAACTTGGGATCCCAAGGTGAAAGTCAAGTGTGATTGTCTCTTGACAAAGCCAAGATAATTTTCAGAATCACCAAATTTCTCTTTAGACAATCTGAAAATTAATTTTCAACAGTTGTCTCTATTTTATTGCTAAACAGTCTGTCTTGAATTCAACTTAGGTATCTAGGCAATAACAAAATTTAAAAGTCAAGTAGTACTTGATATTTTTATATACTCGTAGAAGTATTTCCAAATAATTTTCTTCTGCCACTGTGACAGCAAATAGGGGAACCAATTTATTGCTTAATTTAACATCAAATGAGTTTCTTTCTCATCGAAAAATTTATTACGGTGAAGTTTAAAATGGGTAATTTAATATTTCTCCATAAAAAAGTATTCATTTTTATGTTAGTAAAAATATCTAAATAACTAAACTTACGATTCTGGTGTGTAGTCCAATTCCAAAGGATCCTGCCTCTTTCGGGAAAGTATCGGCGGCGAGATATTTGAAAAATTCTTTACGGTTTGTGAGGGACTTTGGTGCATAACAGGTATCGTAGTAGTCGTTTGAATTTGTAATTTCTGATTTGGATTGACAAATTTTATATTTTGCTGTTAACACAAAATAAATTAATCTAGTGACAATTTTTAGTAATTATATTATTACCATTTGTGAAGGCGTTAGTCTAATTGTTTTTGTACCTCTAGGCATATTACTGACATGAATGGGAACTGTTTCTAGAAATGAATATTTCCATTAATACATTAAGCTTTAAGCTTAACATAACATACTGAATGTCTAAAACAAAACTTTTGATTACTATATTAAGTATTTTAGATACGTATGGCGGTGTCAAACAAATAGGAAATGAACATTTACTACTTTTAATTATTGCTTTATAACTGACCCTAAAGGATTACAACACCTCAATAAAAATTTGAGAGTAAAACAATTTTTTACGAATATCTCAAAAACTGGTGTACTTATGTATTCTAATGTTTTACACACGACAGTTAACTAAATTGCACTTTTGATGAAGTTATCGCGTCTCATTCGAGGGTTCGTTGACTGATTTCTCACTAATACAAAATTTATTAAATTAATGTTGGATTGTTCATCCCGCGGTTAATCCGTATTAAAAAGTACCATTAGTCATAGTCGATACAATATGTATATTGCTTTTGAAGTATTAATATTACAAAAAATAGTCGCTAATTAAGTCTTAAAAAAACGGTGGTCAAAAAAATTGAATAAATGGAATCTAGGATAGGCGCTCAAGATGTGATCCATTTTATTCAATTCATCACGGAATTAAACCATTATCATTTGATGATGATTTTATCGTAGATATGGACACGAAATTTGTTCCATTAATATATTCTAAGATATAAAAAAATGGATTTGCTTTCAAAATGTCTAATAGGGTGTTAGGTACTTTAGCAAACGATTTTGAGAATAAGTTTAGTATTATAGACAAAATAACTTTTTTGGCCAAAGCACACCGTCTGCAAGGCCAGAAAATGAACAAAAAAAAAAAAATTACTTTTTCGTCGGCGTCCTAGTATTAAATATCTGAAACACCCGTATCAAATTTGGCGTTGAGACCGAATGCGAATGTGAAATTTACTTATGTATAAGCGGAGAGATTTGTCGGTTGCCAACGGCTTGTTCTTTCATTATTTAATTTCGATTCTCGAGTAATAAATGTCTCACCAAATGATTGCCTTTTATTGGGCCTATGGGGGTATAACAAATCAGCAATTTATAGTCTCAAAACGAAACCTAATACTTTGGAAGTTGCAAGGAAAATATCAGAAGCTTTTTAAAGTATTACGTATACGGAATTCTCATTTTCTATTAAAAAGGGACGTTCTTCGTGGCCTCAATTTTTTGTTTGGAGAAAATAATTAAATTAGAAGATGAAAGATTGATTAAATATTGAAATTAAACGAAAAAATAACGGGATGTAGCTCAAGACGTTTACGTTTGCAAATCTTTGGTTTGCACTTTGTGGGCGCTTATTCCTTATTTGTACTCAACTGAAATTATTGGTGCTCGGCAAACATCAAGCGTGTAGTTAGTAAATGGTCGACATCGTGCAACTGACTGGTCATGCACGTACACTCTGATGTGCACTCCACTGCAACAATTTTTTTTACAGTAATTTTTTCTTTATTTTAGTAGTCAAAAGTTTTGCAATGACATTCAAGACGGTTAATTTCCAATTTCTATTACGTAGAATTTTTTTTTACAAAAGGTAGTTGGTTGATCTGTTTTTATAAAAAAAAAACCAAAATATTAGTATAAACTCCTATATGTGGATTATTAAGAAGATACGATAGAATTAGTAACAGAATTTATATAGGTACAGGGTCCCTATAAAATTAAACCCCCCTTTATTTCATTAATTTGTAACATATTCTAGAGATTTAAAAACGCATTCTATATAATTTTTAGCGTAGATTACGAATCTGTTGTCAAATTTTTAAATACTCTTCAAATATATACAGGGGGTAACAAGAAGTATTTTTTTTAAATGGAACACCCTGTATATTTCTGAATATTTAGATTCTACTCGTCATTCCGACTAGAATGATATACCATACTTATAGCTTTACTTTGAAAACAAGAGATATACAAGAAATCTATAAAAAAATTATTAACGGGTTGAAATATTCAACTAATTAAATGTAACTGATCCTATCATAATAAATTTTCAATTATTCCTCCATCTTTTTCCACGCAAATGTTGCATCGTTTAATGAAATTCGGACGAAGTTTCTCAAAAACAGTGTATCTTTTTTAAATGGAACACCCTGTATATTTTTAAATATTTAGATTCTATTCATCATCCTGAATACAAATATTTACCATAAAGCTTTGCTTTCAAAATAAAAGAGATATTCATTCAAGAAGAAGAATATATTAAGTATGTAATGTATTAACGTGTTGTATTCTATCAACTAATTCAACGCAACTGAGCCCAAGGGCGTCGCCACCAAAATTTCCAGGGGGAGGGGGGTGGGCAGAGCAAATTTTTTTAGAAATGACAGCGCTTTTATTGGATAAAAAGATACCGAATTGTTACTTAAATAAAGAATTTTATTGTTGGTACCTACCTTTGATACATGGATGATTGAAAAATTGCAATAAAATTTATTTGTGAATGTTAATTTAGCCAATTTTAACACTATCTCAAAAGCCAGGACCGCCCCCCCTTGGCGACGCCCATGACTGATCCTATCATAATAAATTTTCAATTATTCCTCCATTTTTTTCCATGCAAATGTTGCATCGTTTAGTGGAAATTCTGACGAAGTTTCCCAAAAACAACAGGATTATTATTGATAGAATTAACATGTTCCTGAATGAGGTTTTGTAACTGGTCTAAATTTTCAATATTTTATTTATAAATTTTGTCTTTCAAAATCCCCCAGAGAAAATAGTCCAACGGGTTCAAATCTGGACTTCTTGGTGACCAAGCAGTAGATCCTCTTCTACATATCCAAATGGGATAGCGTTTATTTAAGAAGGTGGATATTTCCCTGGTACTGTGTGGTGGTGCACCATCATGTTGCCATATAATGTTCTCTCTTTCATTTACCGGCGACTCGTGTAACAATTCATTTAGGTATTTGATTGTTAAGTAAATTTAAGTAATTATTTGCCTTAAAAGTTCCTCGAATAAAAATTGGCCCAATAATTTATTATGCAAAATGCCGCACCAAAAGTTAATTGAACGCCGCCCGTGTTTTTTGATTTCCTGCACTGAATGGGTATTCTCGGTGGACCATATTACTCAGATATAAATAAATAAATACACCACATGTAATTACGACCCCCTTTATCCCAGAAGGCTGAGCGTTGTGCGGGAGGGGGCTACACATTTAAAGACAAGGGACACACATCCAATATCCGTGTATAATGGAAAAATCCCTCTCACAGTATTTTCCATTGCCACGACCGGGATTCGAACCCGGGACTTTTGGGTGAGAGGCAGGTAATCTACCATCTCGACCATCAGTCATATTAATTCTATCAATAAAAATTCTGTCGTTTATGAGCAACTTCGTCAGAATTTCATTAAACGATGCAACATTTGCGTAGAAAGAAATGGAGGAATATTTGAAAATTTATTATGATAGGATCAGTTGCGTTGAATTAGTTGATACACGTTAATACATTACTTATATATTCTTCTTCTTGAATATATCTTTTATTTTGAAAGCAAAGCTATAAGTATGGTATATATTTGTATTCAGGATGATGAATAGAATCTAAATATGTATTTAAAAATATACAGACAGGGTGTTCCATTTAAAAAAGATACAACTTGTTACTCTCTGTATACATTTGAAGAGTATTTAAAAATTAAAAAATTATATAGAATGCGTTTTTAAATCTCTAGAATATGTTAAAAATTAATGAAATAAAGGGGGGGTTTAATTTTATAGGGACCACCCTGTACCTACTGACATTAATTTAAAAAACACAGTAAATTAAAGTCAGATAGTTGTTTCTGACTATATAAATTTCACTCGCGATATTTGAAACCGTCTTAAAACAGTTATACATATGTAGTTAAGAAAAAGTGAGATCCGATTTTTATAACTTAATAGCACACAATTTATTCTATTTCGATACCGAAAAATGTTACACAAAAAATTATAAAAATCGAGTACCTTTATAACTAATCAATATAAAGCAATCCGATAAAATGTCTCCAGATTGCTTGTTTAAGAAATAACGTCATTTTGTGATAAACATTTTCAGCATTAGTTAGGAAAAGTACATTTTTCCTAACAGACTACTTTTCCTAACTGAAATGAATACAAAAACGTTTTTGATACCGAATTGCTAAAAGTGACAGTGATTTTGTTCAAATTTCTTGTCATGGTCTGTTTTAAGCGGAAGTGTTCATATTCATTTATCTGTTTGCAATAGATGAACTGTGGAAAGACTAAAACAAACGTGAAATTTGCTACCTAATTGTAAAAAAACATCAGCTATTCTTCTGAAAACATATACAAAGCCTTAAGATATTGTAAAAACAAGATGTATATAAAACTTACTTGTAACGATTTTTGGTGTAGTTCCTATAGTTCTTAATACCTGTGTCGTGGAACCGCTTGTACTAAAAACCTGAAAAAACAGATCAGAATTAATATGGCGGCAACTTTATGAAAACACTGACGAGTTTTAATTAATTAATTTTAAAGCGGCAAATTTTAAGGGTTGTTAAATGTCGATATTAGCTACATAGTGGAGCATTTATTTTACCAATGAGCAGTACTTATATTACATCGTTTGTTTAGGGTATATAAGGGGATTTCCACAGGGTTCGAGAATATCTTGTTATACCGGGTGGGCCAGAAAAAACTACTTTCTACTTGCCGTTTTTAAATTTGGACCAATAAAAACAAGTTTTGATATTTTGCCTGCTAATTCTTCATTTCGCAACCGACTTCAAATGAACCTCAAATGTTGTTATGCACGTAATAGAATAGATTCCTACAAACTGTCAGTAAATTACAGAAATGGCAAAATTGAAGATGGCGCACACGATTGAAAATAGACCTTTTGCGCTCGTTCTTTAATTACAAGTTGTCAAATTGGTAGAATAGTGGCATTTTTTTGTAATCCCATCAGATCGAATGGTTTCCCAATTATATTCTGCATGTAGAACTTGTGTGCGGAAAGTACTCTTCATACGCTGACTACATGTGTTCGGCAAATTCGTATTTTTAGTATTAGTTTCCATGAAGTATAAATTATTTAAAAAATCATCTGCCAACAAACCCAGGCTGTCTTATTTAACAGGTCAACAAATGAAATAAATCATACATATTAGTATAATTACGGATTTACAATTTAGAAGTTAGTTTATAATTATTTATGTAAATTGAAGGTTTATATTAACCAACGAGGGTGGGAATAATAGTAGTTTTTAACGCTATATTGTTCACCAGGCTAACAGATATTGCACGCAGACACAAATGATGTAAATGTTTTTCTACTCGAAATTAGGTAATTATAAAACAAGTAACTAAATGAAATGATATCAATCTTCCCTAGCTGTTATTAAAAACACGAGATCTAAAATTATACCGTAGTATAATTACAGAAGCATTTGATACCCTATAGTCACAGGGTAGGCATATGGTCATGAAATAACATCGGCATTGTTTAAAAATACATGAAGGTTTTAGGCAAACTTTCTTGAAATTATTTTTGTATTAGATAAGTACTACTTCGACGTTTAACGGAAAAATAATAAAAATTAATTGTCTCGGCGCGCTCACTTAATTTATTTTGTTTACTCTAGTGATCTAGGTGATCTTTTGAAATGTTATTGAAAATTCAAAATGCAGCTGCTCCAATTATTTGATGGATGAGCCTGGCGACCAAGGTTTTAAATTTTCATATTCCATACACGTTCTACGGGTATAAATGTAGGTAGTAATCTGGTTGTCCAACAAGAACGTGAAATTGTACTCTTGTCGATATTATGTCCAGATTTAAATAATCTGACTGAAAAATTAAATTTTCCAGAGAAGAAAACATATCATATTTATTGGGATCGATCATTTAGCACTTTCTCTTCAATGTGCAATAGGTATAGGAGATAACTATTTATTCTGACTTTCCAGACTCGAGAAGAATAGAACTCGATGAAGAAACGATGAGACTTGACAATTTTGTTTTTCGAGACTGAAATTGTTTGTTAAATGTTCGACAGTTGAGGATTTTCAGGAGAATAGAATGGGTTCAATGTAGAATGTTGTAATCGAACTAGACAAAAAATCATTAGTATAGTTTGTTTCTGGAATTAAACTAAAATGTTTAGAGAAGCTTTGGATACATAAGGGAGTAATATATTACACCAGGGGTAACTGTATTGTATATATATAGCAGTTTCTGTCGAGTAATATAGTTCTCGAAAAGTGATGAAGTAATATAGCTCTAGGAACCCAATGCATTCAGAATTCTTTTTTGTTATGAAATTACTTGAAATTTACAAAAACTTTATCATAACAGAGGGAAAAAATTTCGGAAAAACAGAGAAGTTCTCCTAATTATGAATTTTTCTAATTTATCTACAGAAACAAATTAGTTTTTAGTAGCCTTGTTGAGAGAGGTTGTGCCTCTTCTAAGAAGTGTTTCCTTCTTCATGTCTTGAACTTTTTGGCTTGTTTCAATGATTACTTTTGATTTCGCTTTCGATGGATGAAAATTTCTTGGGGATCCTTGGGGTATACCTTGATTTAATGGAGAATATTTTGATTTAACAGTCTTATTATCAATTGTTACAGCTACACATTGATCCCTGTAGGCTATATAGGATTTAAAAAAGCAAGCAAAATTGATGGATTCAAAGTGTCAAATGCTTTACTAAACAATTGAGGGATCTGTGTCAGAAGCTATAGAAGTGATAAAATATTTATTTAACTTTTTTAGGAACGAGAAGTTCATTTGGAATGTTTCTTTATTAGCTTTGTTTTTTGTTAAATTTAATTACTTTACATCTGCCCAAAAAAATTTAAAATCATTACTTCTTGATAATGCCTCAAAATAGACCCATTTTTCTCTTTGATTAGAATTATTTGTATAATATAAGTATCGATATAAGTTTATGTTTGAGCGGTGCAAGTTTATTTATTAAACACAGAACATTATCATTGAAAATTTGTTTAAGCACCGCATTTTTAGTTTTAGTTAAAAAATATTAATTAAAAGCAGGTAATTAAATTTAACTTAAACTAAAAATGCGATGCTTAAACATATTTAGTTTCTTATTTACATCCTTTACCGAGTCCTTTACATAATGTATTACATCCCAATTTAACTGGTTGGAATCTTGTCAAAAAATGTGCAAGTTAATTTTATTGTATTCTCTAAAACATATATACCTAAGTTCAGATTTAAAGTTAGGTACCTATTGTAATACTTAGTAGAAAAAAAAAAAAGATTAGAGTTTGATCAGATTCATGATTTTACGGTATGCATATTTCAGACAGGACCCAGATAACGGTTTGCTTTTTTATGAATAATTAATAATTACGCAAATTCAACGTTATATTCTATCGGCATATTCGTATTTCCTTGTTGGTTCCATAGCCAGCAGTCCTAAAGCACATCAACGCTCATGAATTTAAATTTATGGCGACTTTAACTTTACTGGATAATTATTGCCTATCCATAAATTATCTTAAATATACGGGCATTATGGAAATGTGCCAATGTCTGTAGTTTTCAACACTTTAAATAGGCCTTTTAAATTTATTTTATATTAACTCAACCAGTTTAGATTAGGATATAAATCCATAGACAGAATGTAAAACAAAATTATGAGCAACAACCATTTTTCAATTCAGTGGATCAAATTTGATGGGATTTGCAAGATTTCGGGTATAGGTAATAATTAATTACACAACAAAGCTGATAGCATGGCTCACTTTCGAGACAAATTTAATGAAGAAATCAGACATATCTTGTTTTCACATTATTCGATTTGTTTCATGTTAGTCAATTTTAAAAGTATTATGTGTAGAATGAAAGTTCCTCAAAATATATTTTTTTATGATCGCAGTTTTCTACCAGGATTTCAATTTTTGTGGTCAGTTTCTCCACCACTGGAGCTCTCATTCTAAGCTAGAGAAATAAGATTTAAATGGGGCAGCGAGCGGAGGACTGACTTCACTCACTTCATAGCGATATTAGGAGTAAAGCAACATTTACCGCGTGTAGTACATGGATGGGGACTATCCACGGAAAGACGCGGTCTCGCTTCCCTACTTCTAGCGGCTTGTATATCAGCTATATCGCAGAAGCAATACAACTGTAGGCGAGAGGTGTATTGAGGATATACCATCCTTCGGAGGGGATGTAAAGCAGTCGGTCCCTTGTCTATTAAATGTTAGGCAAGTAAAAAATCCCTACTCTTAGTAAGATAAGAGGTTCGGCAAAATTTCCAGGTTGGGGGTTGCTCGTCTCCTGGCGTCGGTGATTGGCCTCCGTAGCGGAAATAGGCCGACGTTAAATAAGTGATTAAAAAAAAAAAAAAAAAAGATTTAAATAGGTACCATTTCAAAACGAAAAAATTGAATAACGCGAAAACAGAAGAGGGATTACTAAAATCTGATTGCGTTCATTTCTAAAAAGTTGGCGATTAACGTGCTGTCAATTATGTTACAGGATCGCTCCTTATACCCGAAGTTTCGTCGAATTTGGTTCACCATGTACGGCCATGCGTTCATTTTAAGTGTGAACGGTTTTAAACGGTTATTACGAGGTTATTATTAAAGATAGAACGATGGGACAAACGTCTTGTGAGAGGATTAGGAAAAAAAATTGTATGCATTAAAGAGAAAAAAACAAATGGAGCCCCTTTTAGAAAATATATTATTTTGAAGTTATGGAGAAAAAATTAGTCTATTAACGGTGCAAAAATATACAGGTAAGGCGTTTCATTAAAAAAAAAAAAAAAACACGCAAATTAATATTTTTCAAAACGGGCATTATTTGTTTTTTCTCTTTAATGCATAAAAAACTTTTTTTCTAATGCTCTCACACGACGTTTGTCCCATCATTCTATCTTTAATAATTAATAATAATCTCGTAATAACCATTTAAAACCGTTGGGGTTAATTTCGGTCTTCATAAAAAAATATTTCAATAACTATTTAATCACTTCAAAATTATTTTTTTTTCATATTTTCTGAAATAGGACACCCTTATATTTTCAAATATTCTGTCTGCTAAAAATATATCATTTGTCTATGTTATTTTTAACTGTTTTTGAGTTATTAATATTTAATAATTACATTGTTAAATAATTCATTAATTTTTGTGGGTAGGCCACGACTCAAAACAAACTTTACAATTTGACAGTTTTTTTTTTCTACCATATTTTTGGATTCCTGGGAAAAATTCATTTCGAAATGATTAAATAGTTATTGAAATATTTTTTTATATAAAGCCGAAATTAACCCCCAAAGAGTGGGCAACTTACAAGAATCGCCGTGTACAATGTACAGGGATATTATGTACGAATTATAATTATACACTCGATAATTACTGGAGATTAAGAAAAAACATTTTTAACTGATATCAAGATTTTACTGGCGATATTAAACCTTTTTAACACGCTTTTATTAGCTTCACCTGTATGTTTGTTTGTATGTAACGGAATCTTTCAACGAGATTTTCACCCACTTCAAAACGTCAGATTAAACTGAAACCGAGACTGAAACTTTGCACCCTTATCAAGGATGGATGACAATACAATAATTTTATAACTTTGTCCTAATGTCCTTACCAGGACCATCAGGATAAAATAAAAATAATTTTACAGGTAAAGCATATGCCATCTACAGAATGACGGTAAATGTTATCCTTCTTTATCGACATAGAAAAAGAAATTTGAAATGAAAAATTTTGAAAAAAATTCGAAATGAAAAATATCGAAAAAAATTTAGAAAAAAATTTGAATTAAAAAATGCCAAAAAAAATTTTTTCTACTACCGTCTATATAAGTGAACTTTGTACCCCTAGCAACACGCGTGATAACGAAAGTAAACATTCGAGTTACCTGGTTGCTAGCTACGAAAGTTAAACTTTCGCAGCCAGGACAGAAAAGTAAAAAAAAACTTCCGATCTTTCAAGGAAGTACGCCAACATTTCATTTTCGCCGATTTCCGCATCATTTTTGTCGGCACACCATTTTAAAAACACAATCGATATTGGCAGCTTCTTTTATCCCATTTTCATCGCCACAAACATATTTGTTTATTTTAGTTTGACACTACCACAAATTAAAATGTTTGACATAAACCTCGATGACAGATAAATTTGTTACGTTGCCATGGAAACAATTTTCATAGACAGCCTCCTAAACTATAAAATTTATTAAAAACGTCATATAATTTCATGAAATAAATAGTTTTAAATTATGAAATACCATAATATCTTTCGGTAGTAGAAAAAATATAATACATTACACGATGCGAAAGCTCTTTCAGGTGCTCGGTGTTTCTGGAAAGCTCTCGGCTTCGCCTCGACCTTTCAAAAATCACCTCGCACCTAAAAGTAAACTTCGCATCTAGTAATGTAAATAACTATAATTGAAAAATGTCAAAAAAAATTTCGAGATCAAAAATTTCAAAACAAATTTTGATTCAACAATTTCAAAAAAATTTAATTCAAAAATTTTGAAAAAAATTAGATTTCAAGAATTTTGAAAAAAATTAGATTTCAAAAATTTTGAATTGAAAAATAAAAAAAAATGGATTTCAAAAATATGTATATAAAAAGTTAGTAAAAACAAAAAAACACGCTTTAAAGGGAAACCGAACTAAAAAGTAAAAAATAATGTTTATCTATTAAGATTTTGTTCAACAGTGATAAATATTCCACTAACTCAATATAATTAAATGCTTTTTACTAAGTTTAAAATAAGAATAAAGTGATTGAATCACTGTTGAACAAAATCTTAAATTGATAAACATTATTTTTTACTTTTTAGTTCGGTTTCCCTATAAAGCGTGTTTTTTTTTTTAGTTTCTTTAAACTATAATTTTTTTTAGGGATCGACCGATACCGATATCGGTATCGGTATATCGGCCATATCGGCCTTCTCCGCCGATATCGGTATCGGCCGATATGTAAGTGCGATATCGGCCTATATCGGTATCGGCCTAAAACAAATATCAATTATTAAGTATTTCAATTGCTAAGGATTTTTTAAAGAAGTTAAAACACAAATACTAAATAAAAAATAAATAAAGGTATATTTGTATTATTTTTTTTAAATCACCATTAAAATACGTAAAAATCGTCATTAAAGTGATAGAAATCGTCATTAAAGTAATCCATTATTGTACGATTTTTTTAGTTGGCAGAGGTGACAGAGAAACGTAAACATAAATTTTTCACAATAATTTTGTTGTAATAAAAAGTAAATAAATACAGTTTTTTAAATTCAGAATTGTATTATCTCTATTATAATTGCTAAAAATAGTGGTTTTCTTACAAAAAACTATTTCGATTTGACATTTAAAAATAATTATGACATTTCCTAACGTCACTTAAAATTTTAAATAATGATGACATTTCTTAATGTCACTGAAAATTATTTAAAAAATAGCGTTAATTAATCTTAATTTCACAGTTTCTGGATTTAAAAAAAATAATAATTTGCACCTCGGCATTAAAGTTCCTTTTTATCACTCATGTGGTTTATTTACTAAATTTACTAAACTCCACATTCAATAATTATTGTTAAACTTTAATGCCTTGATCTTGATACATAAATAACTATTATTTAAAATTTAAGAAAGAAAACTTAAAACACATTTAAAATCGTAAAGGAAAAGATTAAGTTAAAAAAAATATTTAATATTACCTAAGTTTTGTCAAGTTCATGTAACAAAATTAAACCAAATTGCCAAATTCGGGATTCATCGCATGGAATTGTTTGTTCTGTGTTCTTTTTAGGTTAAACCGTGTTAAATGGTAAAGGTATATCTTTATTTATTTATTATTTTTTTAATCAGTCAATTTTACCTAATTTTTATAGAAAAATATTAATAATAAAATTTTAAGGCCGATATATTGGTATCGGCCGATATCGGCCATGCGTATATCGGTATCGGCCACAAAAAATCATATCGGTCGATCCCTAATTTTTTTTAATGTTTTATATTTACACGGGGTAGTGAACAATATGAGCAACTTTTTTCAAAAAGGACACCCTTTATATTTGAATATATTTTCATATCGGGATTATATTACCTGTGGTGTTTAATTTAATTTGCTTACAGGGCATTCATTTCTGAATTTATTAAAAAGTCGCGACAACGAAACGTTATCGAACTCATAGGAACTTTCTATCTCATAATGACTTCAGAAATACGCTTAAAAAACAATTATTTATCTAAATTGACGGGCTTCTGCATTTATTATATTACTTATTATGTCTTTATCAAAATCTTCAAATTTTTTTATTAAAAAGTTATTCGTTTAATGATGAATCAAAAATGAACCAATTTAGCAGTGTATTTTTGAATCGGCTCTCGCATCTTTATACGAATAACTTTTTAATAAACAAATAACATAGACACCAAGTCATAAATTAAACAAAATGATCATAAAATAGTCA
This sequence comes from Rhagium mordax, assembly GCA_963680705.1. Classification (NCBI taxonomy): domain Eukaryota; kingdom Metazoa; phylum Arthropoda; class Insecta; order Coleoptera; family Cerambycidae; genus Rhagium; species Rhagium mordax. The sequence continues at coordinate 68,388,435 of OY796658.1, forward strand.
TGAAGAATAGCCGTTAATGAAACAGAGAAATATACCCAACAAATAAAAATACGGATCGTACCTAGTTACATTTTTATTTTAAAATATTCGCATATTTCGTGTATTAAACCTTGACAGCATTACTTAGTGTAATATTATCAGATGTTTTTATAGCTGTAGAATTTCACTGTAAATCCATATTCATGCGGGTTTATGTGGGCTTTCAGGAAGCCCAACTAAACATGAAATATTATATAAATTTAGATGTTGCAATAGAAAATGATCAACGTACGCCTAAATAAAGATTTTTTAGGTATAATAACCCTCAAAATAGGATTATTTAAGTAATGTTAATATTAATTTATAAAAACACTGCAATACCCATTTTTTTCAAATCTACATTGACGTCTTGGGTTTTTGTATTTTATTCGAGATTTTATTATAAATCTTATTTCTCATCCTCTATGGTAGGGAAGTCTTGTTATCAGTCCGAAAAAATTTTGTTGGGATTTTAACACATCTTAAAAAATACTCGAAGTCCGTTTAAACTCAAAATACTTTATTTGATATTGTGAAAACGAAACATGTGGTCAAGCGTATGTATTAATTGTTAGCTATCACCTTGGATTTCCATTTTGAACAAAATAGGTTAATTTAATTCCTCAAAAAATGTTTCTTCATCTGACAATAATTATTCCCTTTTGCACACATTGATTTTCGGTTCCTTAGATTCTGCAATGTGCAAAGGGAAAACGACTTCTTAACTTTTGCATACCAGAGTTTAATTAATTGAAACATTAGATATACGTGACTAAAGAACTAAACCTTTCCAAGACCATTAAAATAGAAAAAACTATATTTATAGGTTTACATGAAACAAATTGTAATTATCCAACCGATTGGTGCAGTTTTTTAAACGATATAAAACCAGCTTTGATCGTTACACTAGATAATAATACGATGGCATTTTATAGTCGACAAATAATTGAACAAATCGACTGGCCTTGAAACTACAAAGTTAATAAATAATTAATGTTTTGTAGGTGTGGTGCAACACTAGCCGGTAAAATTCGTGCATCAAATTTTTTTATTTCTACCTATAAGATTCGATCTAATAATTTGGGTATAGATTTGGTAATTTGATAACAGATGCGAATAGATTGAAAATGGTACTCGTTTTGTTTATTAGGTACTATTTAAAGTTATCAGATTTGATGGTATCGTAGAAAAGAAAATTGAAAGAGCATTCTATAATCCAAATGAACTAAAAATAGAATATTTAACATTTCCCTCAAATTATATATTTATATATGACCATAGTGGTTTGGTTTTAAATAAGGCTAGTGAAAGTATTGACATTTAAAAGCAAAAAGTAAATTTCGTGTTTCCATTAATGGTAATAACAGGGAACAAATATTGAGTAGAAAGACTGAAGTCGAGTATCAACCATAGCAACATTATCTGTTCTAATAGCAACTAAACTGTGTACTACAACCATGTTGATTGGTTGATTACAAATTTTCTGCCCCGTGATTATGCAAATAACTGTTTGCTTTTTGTGGTTAAAGCCAAAATCGCCCCAAATCAAAGGTTATTTATTAATTAGGTAATCAATATAATCAGAATATTTTTTAAAATCGACGTCTTTTAAGCAAAATAACTGTTAAAACATTTTGAATATACTTTGCGGTTCTTTGTAAAAAACAGCAATTTAATTTGAATGAAAACATAAGTCTGTGGATAAGAAAAACAGAACATGTGTCAATGTACCCACAATTATGTAGATACTGTAAAATGTTAGACAAATAAAACACATGTGTTTAATATTAATAAATAAACCATACTTGATATAAAAATCTGGTGTAAAGCAACACCATACTTTCCTTACAAGAATTATTTAAAAATTTTAATTTCATCGAAATATTTTAAAACTTATTCAAGTTTTCTCGTATAAAGAAAGACAGACACATTTTAATAATAATAATTCTTAGACAATATTAATTGGGACCGGTACCTAATACAAATTAAACTAGATTCACTTACTCTATGGCTTTAAAAATAAGAGGTAAACGGATGAAATTTTGATGATATGAATTTAATTTCTTTCATTTTCAGTATAGCCGAAAATGCATCCAAAATTTTTATGACACTAATACATTACAGTATTTATAGTATTATGAGGAAGGCAACGCTTTCTTAATATAACAACATCCATTTAACATGAGAAAATCCTGTATACGTACATTCGTGCTTCCTCCAATTACGTCTCATAAGATCTAATTTTCTTACCACGTTTCTTGCAGGATTTGCTAAACAACAAGGAAAATCATTTTCAATAAAGCACAAGGGTTTGACTAAATATTAATACGCTTGGTGTATTATAAATATAAATTCGCTGTAAGACCCGAGGCGAAAACATATTTTACATTATCCCTAATGCTGCAAAAATAACCTTTGCCCTTTTGTTGTAATAAGTTTTCCGTAGCAGGATACGCATATTTTAACAAAAATATTTTAACATAGCGTAGGTATTGAAAATCATTAATTTTAGATCGAGATTAAAACTTTCTGTTTTTAAAACATTGTCCACAATTATTAAAATTTATTTTAGTAGGAGAGCCCCCTACCAGGATTTTCGACCTCATCGCGACATGAGGACTCTATTTTTTTTCAACAGTTCATGTCATTATGAAAAAAATTCTATTGCTACTGACGTCTATCTCGTTGCTAAAGGGGTGAAAAAACTTATTGAAGATGTAAAAAAATGGGTCATAATAATTATTCGATTATCCGAGCTCGGCCGCGGATGGATATTAATCAACGAAATTTTCAGGGATCCGAGAAGAAGGTTGGTTCTAGCTCTCCTGAAAGTTCAGTCGAAAAAATTCTCCGGGGAGAGGAGCAAGGGCCCCCAGAAAAGTAAAGGTTATCGGCAAAATCGACATTTAAAAAAAATTCATATTTCGGCTAATATCGGAGATGAACCTAAAAAAAGAGGTCTTCATTTTTCCTTTTTCTTGCCCGCCGGTGCCGTCTAGATCCGGATCCTCTAGATCCAAAGGGAAAGGCTGTGGCGCGTTTCTAAAGGGTACATGTTTGAAACGATTATGCCTCTGGATTTTCTAAATTACATCTAGTTGTCAAAAAAAAAATACACCGCCGGCCCAGCTCGCTGCAGGTGCGAGTTATTAAGCTCGGCCCGGACGCGTGTTTGGAAAAATTCGAAAAATTTAAAAAATTGCGAAAACACGAAATCTTTAAACGCTATTTCCAAACGAAATATCGCCACTAGGCCGCCGTTCTGGTAAGAAATCCAAGGTAGAGGGACCAACTACGAAAAAGTGTAATTTTGACGTTTTGACGAAAATTTTGTTGAAATTTGGTTAAAATTAGCGAATTTCCTGAAGCGGTAATTGTTCTCGCATCTCTGTCTAATCTCACAAATTTTATACAATCCTCTGGCACGGGGTATTGAAACGTTAATAACTTTCTTAATACTCGAAGAATCTCTACGAAATATAGCTTAAAATATTTTCCCGACACGAAGACGCCCATAAAATACGACGCCACGCGCCGACACTCGCCCGGAAAAAGCCTTTGAGGCGGCAAAGTACAGGGTGTTTAATTTAACACGTTATGCTCTATTTTCTAGGTCGTGTTTAAAATAAACTTTTGGTTCAAAAGCCGGTCTGACGTAGTTTCTTTCGAGGAATCCGATTCCGTTAAGAAACAAACAATTGAGTCTCAAAAAAAGAAGTTATGGCCGAAAAACGAATTTTATTAAAAAATCCAAAATGGCGGATTTTTCTGTTTTCTTGATTGACTAATAAAGGTTAGTTTTAAAAAACTGAATGTAAATTTTAAATATCACTTCCGGTTTACACGGAAATGATGTTCTTTATAAAAATAAAATCGGTCACCATTGCCTTCAGGCGTCTTATTTAACAAATGTCAATTATGAGGTAAAATCATAGTAGGTAGGTGTCAAATAAAATGTGACACTTAGATTTTTGTTATCTAAAATTATTTATTCGATAATGTTACACCGTTATTGAAGAGAAATAGCTATTTATAAAACTAGTTGCAAAATGAGCGTGTTTTTTGCACTAGATGTGAAGATTGGACCATGAGCGTAGCGAGTGGTCCAACTCATCGTGTGCAAAAAACACGCAGTTTTGCATCGTGTTTTATACAATATTTTTTGCAATTTAGTTGTTACGAAAAAAATAAAATTTTTGTTACGTTTTCTTTACGTTTAACATAATATAATAAATAAGATAAGTGTTTTCTCAATAAAAATGTTGTACGTTTAATATTTATGTTGTATTCTTAGTAAAAATAAATGGATCTGTCGCAATATCTGTTTATGTGACTAAACTCATTTTAGCACAAGTGTTAAAATGAAAACTCATTTTAGCATAAGTGATAAAATGAAAACTCATTTTAGCACAAGTGTTAAAATGAAATCTCATATTAGCACTTGTGCTAAAATGAACTACTTTTGACAATGACAATCAGTATTAAAAAGATGACTTTTCGTAACTAAATTGCAAAAAATTCATTTTTAAACCATTTTTCGACGGCTTGAACATAAACACAACTGTAAACGATAATTAAGTATTATATTGACGCATTCCTACTATGATTTTATCTCATATAATTGACATTTGTTAAATAAGACGCCTGAATCAAGGCAAGGATGACCGATATGTAAATTGGACTATTGGGTGTTAAGTATAAGGACTTAAGTTGAAAAATGATTCGTATGCCGAAAACTGTTAGGTAGATATTAGATATAATATATATTCGGAGAGGGAATTTTATTCTCCGTCTTACTATTATATTTACAAACTTATAATTTTATTTTTTATAAAGAAGAACATCATTTCCGTGTAAACTGGAAGTAACGAGGGAAGTGATATTTAAAATTTACATTCATTTTTTTATTAACCTTTAATAGTCAATTAAGCAAATAGAAAAATCCGCTATTTTGAATTTTGTAATAATAGTTATTTATGTATCAAGGCATTAAAGTTAATCTTTTTATCATGAATGCGGAGTTTAGTTGCCGAGGCCCGTAGGGCCGAGACAAATAAACCACATGAGTGATAAAAAGGCACTTTAATGCTGAGGTCCATATTACATTTTTTTTAAATCCAAAAACTATGAAATTAAGATTAATTAACTCTATTTTTGAAATAATTTTCAGTGACATTAAGAAATGTCATAATTATTTAAAATTTTAAGTGACCTTAGGAAATGTCATAATTATTTTTAAATGTCAAGTCGGAATAATTTTTTATAAAAAAACCATTATTTTTAGCAATTATAATAGTGATAATACAATTCTGAATTTAAAAACTGTATTTATTTACCTTTTGTTACAACACAATTATTATCACAATCAATAAAAAATTAATGTTTACGTTTATCTGTCACCTCGGCCAACTACAAAAATCATACAATAATAGATTACTTTAATGACTATTTCTATCACTTTAATGACGATTTTGAGGTACTTTAATGCCGATTTAAAAAAAAATTGTTTTCTCGGCCATAAATTAACGGCCTCGAAAAAAACTACATCAGACCACCGGCTTTTGAACCAAAAGTTTATCTTAAACACAACCTAGAAAATAGAGCATAACGCGTTAACTGGGACACCCTGTACATGACAAACCCACACGAAATTAGAGCGAGTCTGCCTGATCACCGTAATTTTTTTTCTACCGACTGAAAACTTATTTTCACCCTTTCCGCAACATCCTGGGACGTGGGACTTTCCTTCATAAATAAAACTTGTTTCTTTTGACTCGAACTAAATATTTTTCATGAAATTACTCGTGTCGTGATAACTCGAAATTTTGGTCGAGGGCTCTCCTACTATTTGTTTATCCAATTAGTAGAGCTTCGTTACTTATGAATGCGTTAAAATCAGATTGAGAAACAACCTGTTTAATTTATGTTTTTTCCAATTTTTCCTTTTTACTAATTAATTTCGTTCACTTATCATCATCCAACAAGGAGAAGCAATGTTTAAAAAAGGAACTAAATTACAGTACTTAATTGGAGAATAAAAGATATTTGAGATATTACTTCGAATATTACCAACAAGAAAAAAAATCTTTTTTAATCAAATATAGTACAGGAAACATAAAGCAAAGGCAAATTTCTTATGACTTATTTAACGTTTATCTGTTTCCGCTACTAAGTAAAGCTCCTACACTAGGAGAGCAGTTCATCACCCTTAACATGAAAATTTTGAAAAACTCTCAGTTCCCATGTAGTAAAAGTAAAAAAAAATTGAATACCATTCTCCGTTTTTGAGAAAAACGTGTGGGAAGTCAGGTTTTGATCAACTAAACGTTTTATCACGAATTCTTGTACATAGTATCACATGATTTTAACGTTGCAGTTTCTATTCAAATTTCGATTACTGTCTCGCGATGTCCTTATACTCCTTATTGTATAGTAATAGTACAATCGAAGAGTAAGCAGAATATCGGTATGACTGGAAGAAATTTGATGACTCCACAAACTTAAAGGTGCATTTCAATTGTATCGAACGGAGCGAACCAACGAACTCGTTCGGTGCTCGTTATGTCGATTTGCATTTAATACCATGTCAATAATAATTATTGTTTAATTAAATCTTAATTTCAGACCTTTTTAAATTGTTCATTTCAGTCTCCACAGACCAATACAGTAAAAAGCTGACAATTTTAAAAAAACATAATTTAAATCAATTTACCTGTAAACATCCATTGTTCAAAATTACCTATTCCTTTGAGAATTCGCTCCTTACCCACATGCCCTATTCACATTGATCATGACCTTTCAGTGGCGGCTCGTGGGATTTTACAGTGATTGTGCCACTTAAGTTCAACGTCATTGTGTTTTCCTAACAAGGTACTTTTCCAACATTTATGTGTATTATACTACTAAATCAAACTCGAGCTAATTAGTAATTCCTCCGTTGGTCTTTTGCTTAATAAAATATGCATCGACTGGTTAGATTTGCTCGCTCGGGCAATCTTTAAGGCTTCAGTGCATAAAGTTCTACCGGAGCACTTAACCTACGAAAAATAGTCCTTTTTAAATAGCTCTACGTTTGTGGCAGTAGTTCGCCGTATTGTAAAACCCTGTGTAGACAAGAATATCTATAGCTAACCGACTGCCCACCGTTCATACTATATCCTGTTGGAAATCCCGTTTGCTTGCCGTCCGAAATCGTTTCAGCCGCGGAAACAGACAATATCCTGTTTATTTATTTATCCTTTACTGTTCTAATAAATAAATACGTTGTTATACATAGGTAAAATTCACGAGTATTATTTCAGTCGTTTATTTCTAATTAACCCTTTTGAGAAATTGTCCAAGTCCAGCTAACAAGACAATCATCTTAAGACCCTGGACAAATAACCGTATGTCCATCTGTTAGCTACCCCTAAACGTTCTCACACCGGAGGACCAAACAAGTGCTGTTCCTTGCACTTAAAAATTAAGGAACTAGCCCGAGTTTCCGTCTAAAAAGTGTTACAAAGCCAGATAATTCTGTTTGTAAGTAGCCAGTTACAAACATTACAGGTTACGTAAGTAGACGTCGTCTCAGCATATGAAAAGAAATGAACGAATTCGTTCGGTGATGTTCGCTAAAATCTAAACTCACAATCGGTGTCGGGTTCTGTCTTTTTATCAGGTATACACTAGGGTATACAGCAATAATGCAATAGGACTATATCGTATGGATACAGTTATAAATACCCAAAAATGGTCAGAACATATATTATAAACAATGTGTTTTACAATAACAAATTCTATTATAGTAAGATAGTCTAGTCTTTAACTTAGTTTTGAAAAAGCTGATAATCGTCAGCGAAACGTCAACAAATTTATTGTTCCTGTGTTTTAATATAAATTATGTATTAAAACAGAATACTTTTATTTCGAACCTATAAACCCAGGAAATATTGAAATTTATGTAACAAGATATTGTTCATGCAACAAGATTTATGGTTAATACATTTATTATTCTATTCTATATTGTATCGTGTAAAATAACTTTGGGTAAACGGACAGTTTCGTTAAACTGCCATCCTATAAATATTGTCATCCTTATCGAAAAGTTGGGTTAGGCTTTAAATTCTGTAGATCAATATAAACTGACTAAAAAATCAACAAAAAATACATTTAAGACTGAGCATGCTCTATCTATACTATTCTATACTTAACATGGGGAAAGTTCATGATTTTTTTCCATCCCAGCAAAAAAAACTGAAAAGATAGAATGATTCCCAATTTTGTGAAGAATAGAACTTGATTTCTTAAATTTACATTAAATAGGTATTATCTAAATAAGTGTGACAAAACGTTGGAAAATAATCGAGTGCTCATCATTGATTTTATCTCGGATTTTATGTTACAAAATATTTCCTAAAAATTATATAAAAAATCTAGGTCCGTATTTAAAAATTTGAAGTTGGTAATAATGCGGAGCATAACAAGTTGATAAACCGAGTGATAAACATTAGAACAGTTCAAAGTATTCGAAGATTTTAAAGAGGTTCAATAATAGTGAGAATAAAAAACGAAACATTTTGATATATTACAAAATATTACAAAAACCAAAAGAAATATTTTGAATATGTTTATGCCATTTTATCTCGCATTTTATAGAGCACGAAACTTCGTCCCCGTTTAACCAACTCTCCCATCTCTCATGGTTTCAAAGATCCAATTTGACTCGGCCCGGCCCATCCATAGTGATTTATTATTTATTAATTACTATTTCCATGCGTCAAATATTTTCCTTCTACTTTCTTGGATTTCCTAATTCTTTTAGATTATTTACCTTAATATATCTTAAATCTTAATTTTTTACTTCCGCTTTGTTGAGAAAATAATTTTTGTAATTAAACTAAATAAATATTTAGAAAAAATAAACAATAAATAATTGAAATGATTAACTATAAAACCACAAGAATTTCGACCAGCCACCTGTAACAAAGAAGGATCCTTCTTCCCTTATTTCCTAATTCTTCACAGACTATTTTGTTATTTACTTTACTATATAAAAACTAATTTCAAGCCAGGGGGGAAGTAGCATAGCATTTATCTATGGCACGTGGACTATGCAACAGATGGTGTTGTAAGGGCATGCACTGGGGTTGCAGGTGTCGCGATATAACCGATTTCTTTTGTTATTACAGAAGGTAACGGAGTAACGGACTCAAAACAGAATTATCTAATTTACCGTCGAATTTACCGTCGAATTTACCTTTTCTGCTATATTTTGTGTAATATATGAACATCACTTACTGGAAAATATCGCTAAAATATGTATAAATTAACGGCAGGCGCCATATTGAAATCGCCGATATTTACTACCTGTGTACCGAGCTATGTACCGTTGGTACCGTACCAGAAGTTTTGAACGTTCACTCGAACGAATTTCATATCAAGAGAAAAAATTAATATATAATAATTATGATATACCTATGTATTTACGTGAGTCGATAATTCGTTCGAGTGAATATTTGAAACTTCAATGTTAGTTCCTGAAGGGTGTGTCGAGTTTGTGTTTTCTTTATGGAAATTAATAAATTCCGGAAAAGTTTAAGCTTCCTCACAAAATGTTTATAGGTAGAACTGCGTCCATTACTTGCGTCATTTGAAATGGAGTTAGTATATTATTAATAAAAGGAAGAAAATATGTGGGGGTAAAAAAACCTCCCAGTATTAGAACACCTTCCATATTGAAGCAAATATATCTCCAAAATAGACAAGCGAGAAAATATATTGTATAGATAATATATAGGCTTTTAAAATATCTAAGAACTGAAAACGTGAAATTTTTAACTTCGTAAGCAGGCGTAGCCTAAAAACAATACTATTCTCCTATATACAGGGTGATCTACCACGAGTGTGCCAAACTTCAGAGGTCGCCAATTTATCAAAAAATAAATGGACTTTCATTAATAAACATATTATGTCCTATAACGCATAATAAGGGAGCTACAACCCCTTGAAGGTGGATGATGAATATCATAATATCAATTTTGGATTATAAGCCCAAAAAAAAAAAAATGAAATTTTCATGCATTACGACCTCGATGAAGGCGCATAAAATTACAAATTTCATATTTAACAGCTTGCTTTATTAGGGCGAGTGGTAGTTTTTTTACTCCAAAATTTTTTTCACTCACTTATATATAATATAAAATAATTTTCCGTATGCAATAGATTTAGAAGAAAGTATCTTTTTGTCACACCAGTCGTTTTTGAATACATATTATATAATTTGCGTTGAACGGCAATAGGGTTTTTCAGCAGCCGTTCAACGCAAATTGTTCAAAAGCGGCTGACGTGTTAAACATTTTGGAAAATACTTTTCTTGAGCCTAGGAAATTATTTTATTTAAAACTTTTGCTTCGAAGGTGACAACAAAAAAAGTTTGGGGTAAAAAAACTACCCCTCACCCATCAAAACTACCCCAATAAAGCAAACTGTTAAATATGAAATTTGTAATTTTATCCGCCTACATCGAAGTCGTAATGTATGAAAATTTCATTTTTTTAGTCACCACCATATTGGACTTATAGCTCGACTTATAGGTAATCGAAAAATTGATATTCATCATCCCCCTTCAAGGGATTGTAGCTCCCTTATTATGCGCTTTAGGACAATATGTTTATTAACTAAAGTCCATTTATTTTTTGATAAATTAGCGGCCTCTGAAGTGTGGCGCACTCTTGGTAGAACCCTATTCGCCCTGTATATTTATTTATTTTGTATATGTACAATATTCTGCAGAGACCCCCAATGTTATTTGTGATAAAACTGTTGTATAGAGTAGAATACATTCACTCATCATATTTAGCATCTAACGAAACATATTTATATTTAATAAAATTAATTACTATGTACCAGAGTTTCAAAAACGGTGTAATGTGAGTTTAATGAAATATTGATTTATTAGCCCGACGCGAGGTCATATAAATGTTTTATTTATATTTATTAGTATAATTATTATTTTAGACAGAGACTGTGCATTAACTTAAAATTTAAATTTCATAACCAAATTATTAAACAATATTTTTAGGTATGACTCATTAGACCCAAAGAATAATTTAATTTATTAATAATCCTAATAAAATAAATATGATGGGCATTTATTCCACAAAAACAATAAATTTTTAATTTTAATTTTATTTTTTACTCTTCTCGTTCATACCAGGTTCTTAGCTAAATTCCAAAATGAAATATCCTGACTTTTCCAGGTATTCCCTGATTTTTCCGATAATTTTCTAGAATTAAAAAAATTCATATTTAATATATATATTTAGCGTTTTTCCAAACTTAAACAGTTTATTACCCCAAATATTAACACGTTTATAATTCGAGTTTTAAAATAAAAATGAGAGTACTTAAGAACAAAAAAAAAAATAACCTTTAGGTATATAAAATTTATATAAAAACATAATATATATTGTATGTTAAAAAGAGACTTACTCGAAACTACTATAAACCAGTCACGAGTCAGTCATCATTGCGTACGCAATTTCCTACCAGTGGCGTGCGACATAGATTCCCTGACTTTCTATGAATATTATTAAAATTTTCTAATTTACAAAAAAAAAAAACCAATAATAATAACTCGACTTTTCCACGAAACTTTTCCTAAACTTGATATTCCCTGACTTTCAAGGTTTTCCAGATCGCGCTGATATATTTTCCGACGTTTCTGACTTAAACTAAATTCCTGCGATTTTGATCACATGATTAGTATTGACCAATAGCGCCATTATCGCACCAATAACAAATTCCTTGCTTATTATTTACGTGAGAATATAGCCGATTATGTCATTTGTTACCTTTTTAGGTTATGTATAAGTGTAATTTTATTAATAAATATTTTATTAATGCAGAATTAAGTGCCAAAAAAATTATCACATCGAGGATCACTAGAGATTTATCCATAGACTTGATTTATCATACAATTACTCTGACATTACAAATATAATACAGTGAAAATGCTTTTCTTCTGAACTTATTATTGCAGCAATGTATTTAGGAACTTCGTTCTCGCAGAGGAAAGCTAAATTATATTTAAGTACAAAATAATTTAGTTAGAATTTACTCTGAACTACTCTGCAGCTGTGGTAAGTGATACAGTGTAATTTCTGGAATTTTACTGAACTCATGTTCTTGTAAAAGAATAACTAGTCGAAACCGAGGGGACTTGCCATTATTTTGTAATAATCCGAGGATATTCATAATATAGGTATGCGGGGAAATTATTGTAAAACATGGATAATGAAGATTGGACAGAAATTATCGACAAAATAATAAATTATTCAGTAAGCAAAATAATTTCAGAGTAAACAAATTAGGAAAATCCAAAAAAGTACAGACAAAATATTTTGAATTATTTAACGCAAGGAAATATAATAAATTACTATTAGCCGTTTCTAGAGAACTACGCATACTGGAATTCTGAAAACTTGTATACAGGGGTTACTAACAATGTTCTATCGATTAAAAAACATTTTAGTTGAGATGGGACTTCCGGTTCTACAGGAAGTTGGCATCAACTCGCTTATTTTAAATAGAATGTATGTTCAGTGTTATCATTTTGTTTGGTACACATTTTAATCAGAATTTGCGAGTTTATTGTAGAGATTAGAAAAAAAGTCTTATAGGTACAAAAGTTGCAGGGTATTTACTAAATTTTTATTTGGCAGCAATAAAAAACAATTGAATGCCGATTTTTTCAGATATGGACATAACCTATGTTTTTTAAATGGGACACCCCTCAAGACACCCTATATGTTCTTATCCACTTAGATTCGATTTTTTTTTCTGATTACACTGATATACCATACTTGATAGTTTTATACAGGATTTTTTGAATTATTAATCAAAAATAAAAAGATTAAGTATAGGTAAATATTCCTACCAGAGCTTAAACTTTTTGCGTTAGCAAAGAAGGCCGGAGATGAAATGAAAACAGTATCAAAACAATATCAGTTTCTATTGTTTTCATCCATCCGCAAAATGTGTACCAAACAAAATGATAACACTTTCCTATTTTTATTCCATTTTTGGATTCTTCTTCGAAACTTAGGGTAAGTCTTATAAGCTATCATTAAACATAATGGCTTTCGAGATATTTCGACTTTTCAAAAATTTTGGGAAAAACATACTTGAACTTAATCGGTTCTACCTCCTTTAGTTCTTAATCTAGAAATTTTAGATGAGTATATAATACTAAAATGTATTTAAATATCTGCAATATGCGAAATTTGTTGAAAGTTTACAGGGCGTCAAAAAAAGACCGGCCAATTGGATTGAATTCAAAGTCCAATAACTCACTTATTTTAAATAGAACACTTTGTGTTTTATAATGCTATTCGATGCACCTTTTAATTTTCTTTCGATTGGTATTAGCATTCCCTATATCTAAATCCCTCCGATTTTGAGATATGTATTTGAAAATTATTACAGAGATGACTATAATCCGACACTTAGCGGCAGGTTGGCTGTGGAAAAAACATTAAATATTGTCAAAATATTCGTGACCTCGAAAAATTTCCCGGAAATAATTTATGCACTAGTGATATTACAAGTAACAATTTCGTAATCAGTATTGGTGTTTCGCTTAGCATTTTTGAAATTTTTGTATGTAGTTATTTTTTCTAATTATTATTTTTTAATCATCATCACGGTTTCTAGAGTTAATTTCCTGGCCAAAGCTATTCTAAAAATATTCCGGGATTAAACGGTATTAAAAAAAATACATGCAATTTTAGTTAGTGATGTGTTGAATAAATATGTCGACGAATTTATCGTAGATACTACCATATTCATTATTTTTCAAAAGCAACGTAATGTTCATTATCATACATACCTGTTTTACGTCGAAATGATTTTTATATCGAATTAAAAAAATGTTTACTACTAGTCAGGATTTACAATCTTTACAATTTACAAATAAAAAATTGTACACCTATTTACATGTTTTATCCTCTGTGCTATTCATATAACCATGACTAGACGCTGCTGATATATGCAGAAACATATGTATTTCTATTAAGCCAACAAATATTTTAGACATTTATTTTTTACGGCATAATTTGATAAATCCAATAATAATCAGTCAACAAAATAACGTTCGTGTAAATTGTTATTATAGTACAAACATGACTATGTAAGTATACGTATTTATTTTATCTACTCTATAAACTTGTAAATTTGATATACAATATTTCTTAAAAAACACCATGGGAAAACTTTGATGGAATAATTTGAATAAATCAGACAGATGCCAGTATCAGACATATTAGTATTTAATGAGGCATTTTGATATTAATCAGAAAACTGTCGATTTTGAACAGGGGTTTTCATGTCTGAAATACAAAATAAAGACATTTTGACATAATGGTTACGAAAGATTAATTTTGCTAAAATCATACAGAAAAATAACGTAAGTTATACAGGGTTGTTATAAACGTATACATATACACTACATATATACCGGGTGTAAACGAATAGCGGGTCACTCCTGTAACTTCCTCGTTTTTAAAGATATCAGGATAAAATTTTGTATGGTGAAATTAGGTAAGATTTCCAACTTTTTGAGACCTATTCGCCATATTTGTCACTTCCGGTTTCACCGGAAATGGCCCCAATAGTCTTTTCTAAACGGACCACCCTGTATGTTTTTGCATTTTTGAAATAAAGATCACATTTTAAATACATTTATGCTATTTTAAACAATTTATACAGGGTTGGACGAAAAATAATTCGAATTTTAGTTGTCAATCTAGATGGCTGCGAATATGTTAAAATTATTTTTGTTCCCATGTAATTCATATAAAAAATACGAAAACGTCAATATGTCCAATAATACATTATACAGGGTGCTCTGAACTAATTAATACGAGGGGTATACCGCCAGTGGAAGTAGGTGTACAACCCACTGGAAGTTTGATGGAAGTAGGTGGAAATATGTGGAAGTATGTGGAAATGCGTGGAAGTATGTGGAAGTGTGTGGAAGTCTCGGTGGAAGTAAGTGGAAGTATGGTGGAAGTATCTGAAAGGTTGGTTATTGAAAGACTATACAGACAGAGGCAAAGGAGGTAACTTTTTTGTTAAGGGGCCATTTGTACGCGTTTTTATCAAGAACAAAATATCTGTTGTTAAAAAAAGTTCATTGTGTTGGTTGTTAAACACAGAAAACCAAAGAGTAAGTTCCGATCGATTAAGAAGATTTATATGTGAGAGTAAGTCTGCGATCGAAATGTCGAAGAATTGTATGGTTGATCCCGTTGTAAAATTAGAAAAAAAGGATGATTTAGGAATTGGTGACTGGTGAATTCTACATTTCCAAAAATACCAGGGGTAAAATGCTCAATCAAAAAACAAATTGCGACAAATTCAGACTTCATCATTACATTTGTGGTCGAATTCTCTATTTTAAAGGCTCTGGTAAAAAAATAGTTATTTTCCTAACAAGTGCGGAAAGTTGTACTTTTCCGCATGTGACTGCCGTTGACCGAACGACGCGAAGCGGAGTTCGGTCAAGTAGTCGAGTGCGGAAAAGACAGTTTCCGCACTTGTTAGGAACTATTTTTTTACCAGAGCCTGAGAATATTTTTCCTAGGAGCGTGATGAATACATTTTTTACTTAATTAAGAAACTAGACTCTACTTTAAAAAGATGCTACTGTTCGACTTGACGTTTGTTAATTGTTATGTGACTGAGAAACGTCAAAATGAGACAGTCATGACTATATGCTACGTGATTTTTTGATATTTAAAGTTATAGGAGCTACTTCAAAAGAGTTAGTATAAATAGAAATGATTTATTAAATTTGTATAAAATTACCGAGAAATTACCCAAAAATGCAAATAAAAATATAATTGCTTCCGCGGAAAAATACGTTTTTCCGCACTAGTGCGGAAAAGTACAACTTTCGAAACTAAAATGCTAATGTGGCACACTTCCTCGTGTAACCGATTTTTTAATAAAGCCTATTTTAAATATCGGAAAAAAATTGAAAACATGCGATTTTATTGCATATTTTACTATAGGCCAGTATGCTTAAAATCCAATTCGGAAATAATTGCTACAAAAGGTTTTATTGTTTTAATGGCTTTATTTGTAGCCCAATATGACTATCTAGGTTTTCCCCCTCGGCGGAGTTGTGCTAAAGTGGTGGGGGGTAAAAATGTACCCCCAAAATGGGTATTTTTTCGGTTTTATGGCTATATCTCGTAAAGGACTCACTATATCGAAACCATTGTCCTATTAAAAGTTGTACGGCATTAAATTCTGCACTGAATGATACTAGGCGCATATTTTTTCGTCCACCCGTTCCCATGCTAGTGCTCATCAAAGTTGGACAAATTTTGCATATTTATGAAAAATGTTTTATTTGCACTATATGTACTAGTCTTGTACTTAACTGATATAAAGATGGAAACAGGATAAAGAAACACAATTCTTAAAATCAATTAGTAATGATTATATTTCATAATAACAAAAATTGTAGTTAAAGGTATGAAAAAGAAAAGGGGAAAAAATAGGGAGTTACACAGATTTCACAGACGTCGACGTTTGATTCTCGTTGGGCCCATCGGCTCCGCAAGGTCTGTAATTTCTGATACGGAGTCCGTCGCCCCATCACTCGGCTACTAAAAAAGTCTGTAATTTTTGTCGTCCCATATATGCAGTCCAGGTCTTCGTCAACATCTGGTTCGTCAATTGCAATTGGAGGGAGTTAGTGCAGGAGTTCCCCTTGCAGTTGGCACAAATCAATGAGCAATTAATCCCAGCCTTCAGACACCCACAACCACCTGCCCCCTTGTTGCATTTCCAAAAAATTGTGGAGAGAAGAGACTGTGGAGCTGGTTTCTTGGAGGTAGGAATGGGGTCAAGACCAAACTTTGAAGCTTGCCATCCCCAGAGGAGCGGATCCATCTGGTGTACTAACCACATTTGTACTTGTAAGTATGTTCTCAAGCAATGCTGGCGGGTTGCTTCGGATGTTGGTGGTAGGGATGCCAGGTTGAATTTGGATTTCACTAGGGCTTTGGAAAACAGGTCGAATTTCAATTTATCTAAAGTATCTCCTGCCCTGCCTCCGTAAAGGGTTGTTAAAAATAGCAGGCCGACTTCGGCAATAGTTTCAGCTTGAATATCATGCTCGGATAAAGGTTTGATTTCTTCAAGAAGACATTTATTTTCGACCAAAAGCTTGACCACCTTCTTCTTACCCTGCCTGAAGAGTGCTGAAGTTGTGTCACATCCACTTATGGCGTGGAGAAATATGAGTGGCCACTGGCCTTCTGATGTTGTCTGCCAGTTTGAAGCTGTTAGGACCAAATACTTTTGATGGAGTCGTTCCTCTTCCAAGTTTAAAAAAATATGTTTGCTGATGGTATGGCTAGAGCATTGAGCATAATGAGGAGGTCCGTATTCTCACCAACTACCAAAACCTTCTCATGCTCCTGTGATACCTCAAGGGCCGTGGCAACAATCAGTTGGTCTGCATCTTCATTAGCTTGCTTTCCTGGGAAGCCTTCATCTTCTAGCCTGTCTGTAAGCAAGCTAATAAGCCGTGATTTATTTCTGTCGTTGGAAAGGAATTGCTCCTGAGTCATGGTCACCACCATTAACTCGGTAAAAATGAACTCAGGAGTAGTGTGTCTTTTGCTTCAGCGGAGGCGCTCAGCAGATTTAAGGCTCTTGATGCCCAAAGAGAATCAAACGTCGACGTCTGTGAAATCTGTGTAACTCCCTATTTTTTCCCCCTTTTTTTTTTCATACCTTTAACTACAATCTTTGTTATTATGAAATATAATCATTACTAATTGATTTTAAGAATTGTGTTTCTTTATCCTGCTTCCATCTTTATATCAGTTAAGTACAAGACTAGTACATATAGTGCAAATAAAACATTTTTCATAAATATGCAAAATTTGTCCAACTTTGATGAGGACTAGTATGGGAATGGGTGGTCCAAAAAATATGCGCCTAGTATCATAGGACAATGTTTTCGATATAGTGAGTCCTTTACGAGATATAACCATAAAACCGAAAAAATACCCATTTTGGGGGTACATTTTTACCCCCCACCACTTTAACACAACTCCGCCGAGGGGGAAAACCTAGGATAGTCATATTGGGCAACAAATAAAGCCATTAAAACAATAAAACCTTTTGTAGCATTTATTTCCGATTCGTCTAATTTTTTGGTTTTACACTACTGGCCTACTAATTAATTCCCAATAATTACAAATTAAGTTCGAAAAACTATTACACGACTGCCCTAGGAAACAAGGCTGGTTTTCAAATGTTTTTTGTTTTTGGGTCGCTAAGTTTATTTGTTTTTGAAATAAACGTTATGAGCCGAGCGCGAAAACTCGCCTTATTTAGTCCTAATAATAATAATAACTACCGAATAATAATAATTAAAAAATTATAATAATAATAATAATTAAAAAATTATTATTATTAGGTAGTTCCGAGGGTAGTTCAAAAGAAAGCTCGAAAGAAAGTTGAGGGAAATTTGGTGGAAGTATGCGGAAGTTTGGTGGAAGTATGTGGAAGTTTGGTGGAAGTAGGTGGAAGTACGTGGAAGTTTGGTGGAAGTAGGTGGAAGTTTGGTGGAAATACGTGGAAGTTTGGTGGAAGTAGGTGGAAGTTTTTTTAAAAGTGGAAGTAGGTGTACACGATTTTTGCCGGCGGTTTACCCCTCGAATTAATATCACACTTTTCAAAATAACTTTTTTTTAAAATATTAAGATATGGGCCATCAGAAAGCTCTATTTAGTAGGGGTTAAACGGCACCAAAAGTTCCGTAATGTGTAATCGTTACCGGCAGGAATGACAATTTTTCTTAAGAAATTTATGATTTATATCGAAGTTCAATTAAATTTTGATCAACCCTGTATATTTGTGTTAATCAGAATGGGCCTCTGGCTTATTCTTGTTCCATATCATAAAATATTAACACAAATATACAGGGTTAATCAAAATTTAATTGAAGTTAGATATGAATCATAAATTTCTTAAGAAAAATTGTCATTCCTGCCGGTAACGATTACACATTACGGGAATTTTGGTACCGTTTAACCCCTACTAAATAGAGCTTTCTGAATATCCGGGTGGCCCATATCATATTTTTTTTTTAAAAAGAGTTATTTTGAAAAATGTGATATTAATGGGTTTAGAGCACCCTGTATAATGTATTATTGGACATATTGACGTTTTCGTATTTTTTATATGAATTACATTGGAACAAAAATAATTTTAACATATTCGCAGCCATTTAGATTGACAACTAAAATTCGAATTATTTTTCGTGCAACCCTGTATAAATTGTTCAAAATAGTATAAATGTATCCAAAATGTGATTTTTATTTCAAAACTGTAAAAACATAGAGGGTGGTCCATTCAGAAAAGACTATTGGGGCCATTTCCGGTGAAACCGGAAGTGACAAATATGGCGAATAGGAGGAAGTTACAGGGGTGGCCCACTATTGGTTTACACCCGGTATACACAGGCACTGATCACCGATTTGTCACTGCAATCATTGCAGCCGTCGGTCGGGGCGCACAGGGACGGACTTTTATTCTCAGTTTCAATCGTTAAAAGTAAGTGTATATATTTACATAATTTTTATTATTTTTCTTTCAAATATTGTAGTGACATACTTATTTGCATTTTTATAATTTTTGATTTAATACAGTAATAGGAGTATAGAACGAATTTGCAGAACACTTAATAAAAATTTAATTAATGGGGCTATTCTGTAACCCATTTTACAGCGCTGTAAGGGATGTAAGCCTGATGTGACCTAGACTTATTACATCCAATATAAAATAGTTTCTATTCTATACCATAAAATGCAACTGTAAATTTGTAAAGTGTTATAGAAAAACTTAACCCTAGATTTAGTTAATGAAATTTTTATTTGTAGTTTGCATTTAAATAAACTGCTGAATATTATAGAAAGTAAGATAGGCTGTCTTAATAAGTAATAATAAAAAGTAAAGTTGCCATTTACATTTACACCTTGCTATAATTTTATAGAGGTGTATGTTTATAGCGCTATAAGAGAAAGTTATAGAATAGCATCATAAGTATTTAAAATAAAATGCAGGCAAAATTAAACGAATTAGGAAAATACAAGGTTATAAAATGTAAATATAATTTAGTTCATTATTCTGATTTTTTTTATACAATATTATTTATTTGTTTTTATACCATTTAGGCTGGCATTTAGGATAAATAATTTTTTACACTAACACCTATACTCGGGCCAAAAAGAGTAGGCAGTAGAGCAAAAAACTCTCCGGCAATTCTTCAAAGGATTTAGCTGTTATGGAATACAGAAGCGGCAGCTCGTTTTACCATATAATCCCATATAATTCAGAGAAATATATCCAGTTTTCTCCGCCTACCAGAGATGAAAACCACAACTAGGTCATTATGTTTAATTGGTATAGTCAATCAAATATAGTACATGCTTGAACGTGCCGCCCTTTTTTTTTTTTTTTTAATCACTTATTTAACGTCGGCCTATTTCCGCTACCGAGGCCAATCACCGACGCCAGGAGACGAGCAACCCCCAACCTGGAAATTTTGCCGAACCTCTTATCTTACTAAGAGTAGGGATTTTTTACTTGCCTAACATTTAATAGACAAGGGACCGACTGCTTTACATCCTCTCCGAAGGATGGTATATCCTCAATACACCTCTCGTCTACAGTTGTATTGCTTCTGCGATATAGCTGATATACAAGCCGCTAGAAGTGGGGAAGCGAGACCGCGTCTTTCCGTGGATAGTCACCATCCAAGTACTAAACGCGGTAGCTGTTGCTTAACTTTCATATCGCTATGAAGTGAGTCAAGTCAGTCCTCCGCTCGCTGCCCAACGTGCCGCCCTTATACCCAATAATTTGTTCGACTATTATAATGGTCGTCGAGAGAGCTTAGATAGCGCATTCAGTGGCGTCACATATGCTGCAACGCAAAGGATGTGCATTGTTCAACTGCGTTGCTATACCTAATTCGTGGAGATAATGTTGCCAGATGTAAGCATATTATTTAAAATTTAAGACATGGTAACTCATACTCATGCATAATTAACACAATCCGCTTTCATTTGTACGAATTATGGAATGTATGAAATTCGTAAATCCGTACGCCCCTGGCTCTACTGACTACTCTTTTTGGCCCGAGTATAGTAATTTTACGTGGGTTGAGTTAACCAACAGCAATATTGCTTAGAGCTAGGTATCACTTACAAAGTGCTATTTAATTTTTCATAATATAAAAAAATATTGGTAGCTTTCAACCTTCAATTATGTTTAAAACAATTTCGTGCATATATTTCTAGTATATTAAATAGGTGTTGGTCGATTAAATTATTCAATGAGTGTGATTCATTTAACTTGAATCGACTTGTTCTCGGTTTCATCATTTTACCTAGTTGTTCTTAAGGGTCTCATTTCGGAAAAAGATAATTTTTTTTGTTCCAAACGTTTATTTTTTTTAAAACACGAATTTTTGGAAAATATCTATTTTTCAAGTAATTATATGTTGCGTTACTCAGAGGCGAGGGGCGTCTCACGCTTGGAAATAGGTGTACAAATCGTCCAATAATTTCTGGAAATGGGAAATTATCGTAAATTTTAGGAAATACTCGTAAATTTTCAGAAATCATAGGAAATTCTGGAGGGGATTAAGTTTATTTAGTGAAGACTTACGAGGTGGGGATTGTGTTTGTTCTCGGTTTTAGTAGTGGCTAGTGCATCAATATCTCGAAATTCATCAAAAAAATATAGTTAAATATAAATTGAAATATACTTACAGGGTGTCTCAGAAAGCCTAGGTCATAATTTGCAGTTGTATTCTACATAAAAAATAAGGTTATTTTGTTTAATAAATATGTGTCCTAAAATGCTTCGTTTCAGAGTTACAGGGCGTTTAATTTTCATGGGAAAAAAATATGGTTGGCAGCAATGCAGCAAACGATTATAACGAGTTTTGTGACAGCGTTTACTAACACTTGGTTTTCAGCCTACTACAATACTTTTTTCGCTGATTTGCTTACCAACAGCTAAATATATGAAATTCTTGAATCTAAATAACTTTAGAACGGCGCAGTTTATCAAAAATGTCAGTACAAGATAGCTTTTTATGTGTTATTGAAAGAACAGAAATCCGCTGTCATATTTTAAACAAAGAATCAGTGAAGTACTTTTTTTTATAAAAGGGGGCTGCAAACCACCGTTGTAAGCCATTGACTCAAGGGGTTGAACCGAATTTTATTAGTTAATAGATCTTGAAAGTAGCACCTCTCATATAAAATTTGAAAAAAAAATCGGCTAATTATTTTGAGAGATATGGACAATCATATTTTTTTTTTCATGAACGAACGTTAAACGCCCTGTAACTCCGAAACGAAGCATTTTAGGACTTATATTAATTAAACTCAATAACCTTGTTCCCTTATGTGGAATTCACCTGCAAATTTTAACCTAGGCTTTCTGAGACACCCTGTATTTTATTAAAATGTTTTTATTCAAATTTTTAACCTTTCTGTCGAATACCAAAGTCTAGTGTTCAAGTTTTGAACTTGGAAATGGTTATTTTTATCACATCATAAGTGTTTGGCTAATACTCTGAAATTAAATTGGTAAAGTAAAAATTAGGAAATTTAAAAGTTATTCAATATTGGCTCCCAATTTGTCAACGTAAGTTGATAACCAATTACTTTTTAAATTTCCTAATGTAAAATATACATACAATAATACGGTGTTGCCAACACCGAAAATTCTATCAGAAATCACGCATTTGACGCATTACATATTTAGGCAGTGGCACAACCAGAATTTTGGTTGTGCCACCATTTTTGTCTTAATCAGCCTCAGCCTCCTCTTGAGAACGCCCACACTTTAAAAAATCTTTTTTCCAGAAATTCTTAGACTAGATTGGTAGAGTAATAATTACTCGAATAATTAGCTAGGTAATTTTTTCCTCCGCTGCACTTGGTGATCCCTTTATAATTTTGGCACAGAAACCGCTGGGGCATCAAATAATATGTTTTTTAAAACAATTTTAAAGTTTTTAGTTTTTTCAGTCGGTCAGTCAGTTTTTCAATTCCTGAATTTTAGAATCTAATTTTCGATGTTTGAATTTTAGATTGTTTTTCCCAAAAATTACAGATGTTTTAAAGAATTTTAGTAATTTGAGAAATTTTTCGGAAATTTGGGAAACTTTTAGGAAATTTCGGAAATTTTAGGAAATAATTTCTGAAAAAGGAAATAGGTGTACAAATTTTAAGAGCGTGAGACACCCCTCGCTCAGAGGCATCTTATAGGAAACAAGCATTGTGATGTAAAATACTTCTATGTATGTACTTTGTGCACAAGATGTATAAAATAATAAAGTTCTTTTTTGAAATAAAGAATTGATATATCTATAAGGGTTACCAACTTTTAAATATAAAAGTAAAGGACAACTAGCGCTACGAGCGCATCCACAAAATAATTAATTTAAATAAAAATACAAATATTTTATATACAGATACATTTATTAAGAAAAAAACTACGGCATGAAACAATAAAATAAAAAAAAATATACAATGGTATTTCTTAGGAACTCCAGAACTACTTAAAACAAAAATTAATTTTTGTATCATATATTTTTTTTTAAATTTATATTTTTCCTGCTTTTTGGTATTACCGAGGGTATTACAGAGTAACACTGAATTGCTTTTAACGAAGTCAAAAAAGTGAGCAAAATAGTTACAACAATTAATTGTCATTTAAATGAAAAAATCCCGTTTTTGTGCAATTTTGAAATCAGATTTTTTTTTATTTGGTGTAGGTATTTTGGCACGTTTATTTTATATAGAGACAAACGAGAATTCACCGAGTCAAATGGAGATTGGGGATACACCGGTAAATTTGAAAAATTGGCAACAGTTTTGAAATAAGTAAATAAATAAAATTTAGGATAGGCAATGGCGAGGGTAATGGGATATTTATTTTATTTTATTTTAAATAAAGTTTTTTTAAAGGTGTTGATAAATTAAGTCCTTTAACACCTCACAAAAGGTCAGAGCATTAAGAGCAATATCTTAAAATAAAAAATTGTGACTGTAACTTTGAAACAAAGGACCGTTGGCAACCCTAAATTGGTTGAGGCGTTTCTGTAATACAATATAAGCGTTATCTTAGATACATGGTAAATGAAGAATGAAGAATTTCGTTATTGCCCCCCGACATAATAATATGTGGGTATGTGACTGGTTTTGTGCGTTTGTACATGTGTACAATTTTAATTCAAAGATGTCATGCACATTTTATATTTCTACCACATTATTTTATGTGAAAATTTTAACCATAGGTACGTCAACCATTTCAACAATAGTACGTCAACCATTTCAAATTTTAACTAAATCTACTAGTAGTAGTAGTAGCGAGAGTAGTACAGTAGTAGATAAACTCCAAGTATATTAAATTCATTCGAATTCTACATAGATACAATAATTTCAATTACAAAAATATGGCAAACAGGAGTGTTTTTCGTCTAAAATCAATACATTTTTGTTTCAATGTCATACACATAAGAGGCATCCCTAATCAACAAAACAATATACAATTCCGCCAGGCAGTCGGACTCAGGGGACCGCTGTTTCCGGTTACATCACTGGCTTAAAACACATTACACATTATTTACTCACAAGTATCATTACACGAATACTACATGTGTTTAAAACACTGTCCCGACTAAAGACTGTGTCTATTTATTTGCCTTGGAAAACACAACCATAAAATCTAAAACTACTGACGTAGTCTGGTATATCTCTCCACGGCAAGGGTGGCCACCGTACGTTTATTTATTTAACTTTAATATAAACATCCACAATCTTATCTGCATCATGGTAATAAAGAATTACCTACAAAATTTCACTGAAGTCGGCTATCGCATTATTTTGTGGTATTTTTTTTTTAGATCCTTGGGACGTTTTTTTATAGTAAATTAAACTGATTTAATTAACAATGAAACAAATTTAAATCAACTTCCGGTTTGACCAAAAATTACATTTTTTTATTTTAGAATGGGACATCCAGTATGTTTTCGTTCAAAATTAAAGAGCAGATTATTTAGAGCATTTTTTTCAAATATAACAGTATTGTGTCTACAATTAATAATATTAAAGCCATTAACCCGAGTTCAGTCGCGCATATTTTTTTACGGTATTGGTCGCGCGGTGGTCATTTTTTCCGATTTTTCTTTTTACATTTTTAACACTTCTGTCAGTTAATTTAACCACATACAAAAGCACCTAATTATTATGAGAATTTTTGGTCCATCAAAAAAAAATATTTACAAAAAAAAACTTAAAACAGTAATATACTTCGGCATCAGTCGCATATATGGTCAAAAAGACTTTTTACTTTTATGATTATTTTATATCTGATTCAACCTCCTCTAAAAGTCTTTGTAGTCGCCGTTGCTCTTTTTCATAGTTCGCCATTTTGTGGTCTTAAATATCTATAAAAATAAGTAAATAACAGAAAATATAAGTAAAACATGAAACTTTTACCTATTCAACGCTATCAGTCGCAGTACGGTCAAAAGTACCAACATTTTTATAACGTTATAAGTCGCAATATGGTCAAACACAATTTTTACGTGACTCGTCTTAAATTTTACCTCTACGGGTTTATCCACGTCAAACTACATTATATTTAGGAGATTAGCTGAAAGGAAACACTTCGAGAACGCGCAGTTAGAAATCCCCCGCCCTTTACACGAATCGTCGGTCCTTATGACCATAAGGCGACCGATCTCGGGTTTTAATAAAACAATTAGATAATTTTATATTTCTTAACGCAAACAACTGAAACAAAGGTGGCTGAGACTTTTGACTGTTTATTTGACATTCAGAAATTACAGTATTAAATAATGAACGATAACCAGAAATGTCAAATAAACAGCCAAACGTCTCACTCGCACTGAGCGTGAAAACTGAGTGAACACAGAGTGTGAAAAGTGACAGTTGTTTAAAAATGACAGTTCTTTTCGCACTAAGTGACAATTGTTTTCGCACTGGTCCACTGGTGCGTTAAAGTGACGTTTTTCAAACTAAAATGACAGTTGAAAAGTACATTTCGATTGTGAGTTAAGAAAAAATTTATTTTTTATACGTTTAATTATCTTCTTTCTTTCTATTATAATGTATATCTAATATAGATTTCAAAATTTCAACTGAAATAATTGCATATGAAAAATATCAAAAAAATTAACGAATGCTCAATATAATCGCCAACTATGATTTTACCGAGGATTTTACATACGTAATAAAAAAGTAAAGAGTTCAAAAACCACAAGAGATAAATATCGAGATAAATATACAATATTTTTGAAAAGCTCTTTCCGAGGCTCTTTCATACGAGCTCTCATATTCCGCAATAACATACAGACAGCATATTACTATACAAAAAACACAAGTTAGTATTATAATTTTTTTTGGCGTTAAGTACTCAATTGTTTTTCTGATATCGTATTTAAAATCTATGTAAAAATAACCAAAACTTTTGTCTTTACATATTTTTTCCCTTTCCAAAAATAACAAAGTTAAGGGGGGTGTAAAAATATAAATGATCAGCTGTACAACAGCATTAGAAAAATGGTAGTAGGTCACGGTGTTTTTTGCTCGGTTTTTTGTGTTAATATCATCTATACTTTCAAGAACTATGCTAACCAAAGAATCACTAGGGGAATATTAGAATTAGATTAGATTAGAATATTTCTTTGCTCCTCAATAATTCAGTTTTTTGCATTTTTTAAATTTTTTTATTCAATAGTATTGTTGTATCCACAAGCTTTACTAATGAAAAAATACGCAAGCCATCCAGGAAGACTTCAATTAATTCAATTCTGGTCACTGTATAGGATGTGAATTTTTAAAGTTGTTTATAACTGGTTTACCTACCTTTGATTTCAAATCACCTCTTGAAATGATTTTGTTTTTATTGGAAATGAAGTAGTAGTATTGCTAGATAAAGATCGATAAAGATAACTATTTTGAGATATTGCTTGATAATCGAATGTAATAATAATAATAATAATAATAATAATAATAATAATAAACGTCTTTATTGAACAATGTATATAAAAAATGCTTATACAGAGTTCGGGGCGAAGTTTAGCCTAGGCTATTCTTACACTTAACCCCATGTACAGGGCTCGGTACAGGGTGTCCCTGAACTACGTACGGAAGGTGCGCGAAAATATGAGGAAAAGTTTTTATGGACATGAGTTCGCAATTGGCTCCTAAGGGAATTACGCCCCCTGAAGTTGGTGCCCCAAATGGGTTTTTTTTTCAGGAACTCTTTGAATTATCATAAAATTTGACATGCTTATCTAACGTTAGTAAGGGTTATGAATCTGCATTATCAACAATAGAAAATATTAACCACAGGCGTATTAAACTGGAGGGGACTCCTATATTTTTCTCACCAATTTCTTTGTTTGTCATCTTGCATTTTTGATATCGGAAATGAATTTCCTGAACAATTTCACGTAAGAAAGATAGATCCCATTAGGATTAACTCATGGCCAAAAAACCATTCGTTCCCTACTAATGCAAAGCCACCTGCGATACCAAAATACATGCAAAAAATCAAGAAAACATATTAGGCATTTTTTTTTCGAAAAATTTTACTAATGAAAGTTGTTCAGAATTGTCTAAAAATCCTAAAAATCTTATCCAAAATCTCATCAAAATTAAAAAATATAAAAAATATTGATATTTTGATCGATTTTGATTTAAAAAAGTCCCAAAATATAATTTTACAATATCATTCGTATTTAGTTGCAAAGTATTTCTTTAGTTTTTTCGAGAGTTTTTTTTTATAAAAAACAATATTAATATTTTTTTATTTTGAATAAATTTTGGTCGCTAATATGTTTTTTGATTTTCCCCGTTTATCGAGCCGTTTATTTTGATATCGTAGGTGGCTTTGCATTAGTAAGGGCAAATGGCTTTTGGGCCATAACGAGGGCCATAAGTTGATCGTAATGTACTCTATCTTTGAGTGAAATTTAGTTTAAATCGGATAAAAATGAAAAAAGTTATAAGGGTGTTTAACTCTTAAGTGCGACACACTGTAGGTATCTATTACTGAATTTGTTACTGAATTTTATTATTAAATAAAAAGTAATAATTTTTAATGAATAAACCCCTCGGTAAACCCAGATAAACCTTCTAATATATCTTATAAACAACACAATCGAATAGGTTTCACCAAAATTCATTCATAGTACGTGTATTCAGAGGTTTTATGTTTTTAACACTCTAGGCTCTATTTAATATTTAATAATTAATCCCATTTTCAATCTTAACAAATAGATATAAAATACACCTGGTGCATACCGAAAACTGAAAACTTTCAAACACAGTAATAATTAATAAAAAATAGGAAAACCCCACGTATAACATGTTTCAATTACAAATAATTGATACTGCATTATTCTGCAAACCCAATAGACCGTCTTATCACGCTATAATTTTAATATAAGTGTCTCACAATATTAATTTTTTATAAATCTTATATTTATAGTAATAGTTTTTTAGTTTGGTATAAAAATCCAATAAAAGAACAAACAGCATATTCCCACATAAGCGGATATCTCGGCGGATATTATTTTTAACAAATTCATTTGGTTTGGTTCTTGAAACGAAAATAAATAATAAATAACGAAGTTATCTTTCTTATATGTAATATCCAGCTCTCGATCGAGCTTATAATAATTTATGACGTAGGTAGACGATTACAGATAATAAATTACCTCGTAAATTACCTAAGTATTCATATTTAAAACTTTTAGCACCCGCTCTACAGAAATACATATAATTTTTAGGAAAATTGAGCTGTCTGGTACCTTTTATTACATATAAAAATGATATAGGGACTCTTCTAGTAAGTACCTTCTTCTAAAATACTCGAGATTAATATATTCTATATTGTTAAAATCAGATCTAGAATCAGACTGAAATTCTATGTCGACAATAGCAATAAAATACAGGGTGTTCCATTTAAAACCTCTATATAATTCGGAATTTATCTCGGAATTTATTGGCTGTTATATTTAAAATCTTTAGAAAAAGCCGGGAAAAGCCCTACAACTTTTGTTGGAATATTTTTTTTGTAACCAAGTACAGAAATAACAGAGAAACGTGCCCCCCCTCCCCCACGTTTCGGAGGAAGTTAAAAACCCGCCTGTACACATTAAATAGAATTTACACATGTCTGACTTCAGACTTGTGTAAAACATTTACATGTTAATAACAATAACATCAATAAACGATTTGCGAGACGATTTGTCTTCGGTTTTATTTTTTATACAGGGTGTCTCAGGTTTTACTCGGGATCTCGCAAAAATAAAAATAAAAGTTCATATGTTGTATGCTCGATTGTATATTTCAAAGCTTCGTCTTCGAGATACAGGATCTTATAATTAAAAAAAAGCTTATTTCTTTAAATATCTTAAAAACTACTCGGAACTACTTGACTGTTTTAATACAACTTGGCACGTCTCGTGGCACGTTTATAGCAATAAATAAAGAGCTTAATTGTAATGTAATGTAATCAGATTTATTTCAACTATTCCAGGAGCGGCGCTGGGGCATCCTAACTACTTAGATATTTTAAAGAATAATTTAAGCACGTCACTGTTTTTTTATAAATTTGATATTACATTTAGATTGAGTAATTAAAAATACAATTATTTTGTCTCTTGAATTTTTTGTCTATCTTGTTTACTTTTCGAGAAAAAAATATTTGTTTATCCGCCCACGCCTGGAAAAATAAACAAAAAATTCGAGACAAAAAAATTGCATTTTGAATTACTCAATCTATCTATACATCAAATTAAGCTCCTTATATTTATTACTAAAAACGTGAAGTTTTACCAAAATCGGCAAAATATGTATTTGCAAAAATAAGGTTTTTTTAAATTAACTTACTGTATCTCCCCTGTATCTCGAAAATTAAGCTTTAAAACATAAAAGTTCATAAAGAACTTTTCTTTTTATTTTTGCGAGATCTACAGGGTGTCCCAGTTTTAAGGGACGAAACTACACAGACTTAAAGAAAAAATATTTTTCTACAAACACCATTAAAAATTAAATTTTTAACACGGCATACTTGAATTAAAAATGTAATATTATATAAACTCGCGTTAAAAATGATCACATGATTTATTTTTAACACGAGTGCAGAAAGTAAAATGACAAGTCATTTGTCATAATGACATTTATTAACAAAAAATTTATTATAAAAAGTTATTTAGAAATATTTATATTAATTGTACAATTGGAGCATTTATTTCTGCAATAAACTTATCAATATTTTGGCGTGTATAAATTTTTGATTTTTTTGGACGATATCCTTCTCCTTTGCGCTTCAAAAATGCGATTAGTTTATAAAACTTACTTATATCTTGATTGTTCTTAACATTTAACATAGCCTTTATCATTGAATAATGTGCCCAAAGCGTCGAAGATTTCCAAATTTTAGAATTTTGCTCGAAATAGGCCAACATTACATTTTCACTGTACTTGCCTGCAACATTGTTCCGATCGCACCATTCCACAAAGCGTTTGTACGCTAATTCATATTGTTGTTTGGATTTTGTGGGCAACAAATCTAAAGTTGCCCTTAGCTGCTTCTTCAATTTCTTGAGGAATCGATTCGCTTCCTTCTGGACTATAATTAATATTGGAACTCATCATATTGCAATAGTTTTTCACATTTGACAAGCATGTGTCAAACAACGGGCAAACTTGATTGATTTATTTTATAAATCCTACAAACTACTAGAATTATGAGGTAACCATTAAAAGGATTTGAAATCTTTTTGACTTTATTGTTCTTTTAATGGTGTTTGTAGAAAAAACATTGTATGATACACGTGTTAAAAATGACTTTATTTTGTTCGTGGAGATGCTCCACTCGCTTACGCTCGTTTCGCAAACTTCTCCACTCACAAAATAAAAATTCATTTTTAACACTTGTATCATAAATAACTATTTTGAGCAGAAAACTTCCTATACATATGCCCTTTATCTCGCTTAGTTTAGGAGGTAGAGGGCGTTAAAGTTTTAACTTTTTTCCAAGTTTTTTTCCTATATCTTTTGAAATATATACTTAACGGGGGCGG
Source organism: Rhagium mordax (assembly GCA_963680705.1). Classification (NCBI taxonomy): domain Eukaryota; kingdom Metazoa; phylum Arthropoda; class Insecta; order Coleoptera; family Cerambycidae; genus Rhagium; species Rhagium mordax. The sequence goes on from OY796658.1 coordinate 68,419,669, forward strand.
TCCCAGTCGCTAACCTTATAAATTCCAACAGATGGAACTATATGTAGCTTTTGCCAATATAACCGTATTGACGTATTGTAATTTATCTACTATGAGATAGGTGGAGTGATGTGTTGTAATTTATCTACCCTTTGATAGATGGAGACATTACACTCACATCTTTTACATTATTATGACGCGCAATCTAAATTAATTCGTTTTTATAACTACATTTACAAAAAATTATCATACATATTTAATTACTAGTGACTTTTGTTCTGATAATCTTTTTAGATTTGACAGCTTGTTTTATCTAGTCTATTGTTTTATCTAGTTATAAATATTTATATTATTTTGTGATTTGGATATTTGTAGATATTTTTGTGTATTATTGTAACTTTTTGGACTTATAAATTATAAATATTTATAATATTTATTTGTGCCTTGGACAATTGTTTTTTATGGGTAGTGCTGTAAATAATCTAACTATTTGAGCATTATCATTTTTTTTTGTTACTACGACCATATGATTAACATAACCTTAACCTTAAATTTATATTTTTTGTAAATTTATTTTCAATTTTAATTTTAATTTTTGTAGTTCTAGCTTGGATCCATTATACAATTTAAAAGCTCATTCAGATAATAGACATATAAAGTTTCAATATTGTAGATTATTAAAAATCGACTGCTAATTATAGGTTGGATTGCCAACCAACAAAAAGCATCTTATTTTATTAGATCAAGGTAATTAAAACTTTAATAATTATACACTGAACAAGATATTAGTTGATAGTACAGGAACCCAGCAGAAATTTTTTGATAAAAGCGGCATAATATTCCAAAAACTTAGAAAACGCATAATTTTGAGGTTAATTGTGACACCACAAAACATATAGAATAATGTGACACCCCAGAACAGCTGTTTGTATACTTTTCTTGGCATACCTGCCATACGTACCATTTTCCTGAGAAACAGAAATCATTTTCCTTCGGATATGTTTAAGGTTGGAGTAATAAAACATAAAACAGAAAGACATTATTTAATAATATATTTATTATATTTAATAGAATGGATTGCATTATTAAAAATAATAAGAATTGTTTTACAATCATATCAAACTATTGGTAGGTAGGTTCCTAACATGTTATTCTGAACAACTTGCTGTAGAAATCTGTTTCAATTTGGGTACTTCCTTTTCTAATACAGCTGAGCTGAAATACACACATTTTACTTTTTCCCACTTTTGCCAAACTAGCTGATTTCCAGTAACATACTATATAGATTATAGATGTTAATTAAGATTTTTCCCTTTGTTGGTACAGCCGCCATGTTTAGGTGTTATGAATTACGGCACTTAAAAATTTCACGTTCGCAATATAAAAATCGTTTATTACCATATTATTATCGTGTTGTCTACAACTCGTAAATGTCAAATTCCTTTTCAATTTTACTCATCTCTTTAAATAATACTAATAATAAATAACACATTTCCAATGTTCATAGTTGTTAACACATTTTCTTCTGTCAGCTGTCACTTTTTGTCATACACGTGCGCTTATGCGCAGCCTCAAAATTCGGCAACATGAGAAAACATTCTCAACCAAGCGTTAACCCTTTACGAGATTCTATTGGTGGTGCCTCATAAATGTACTTCAGGCACCAATAGGAATGTAAGGTACGGAAAGCAAAATGCAAACGAAAATGGTTGGGAATGCCCCTTTATAGCAAACTGCTGCGGCGGTTTATATTCATCCTGAAATTGATTTCAATATTTTTATACGACCTTTCAAATAAATTAAAAGATTGACAGAATATTCATTTATAATTTTGATTTTGCTGCCATCTACGAGACAGTAGCCAAAGTTCTATATGTCATTCTTTAGTATCATTTCGAACCAAAAAACTTGTTTCCTGCATTATATAACGTATTTATTTTCAGTGATATTGGTTTAGTAGTTCGACATTTTTTCAATAATTAATTAATAAAAAATCAAAATTTAAACATGTATGTGTTTAATATAGCGTAGCGGATTGGACCAGAACTATTTTATTGAGATCACGACTTTTTTAAATATTTCAAAATTAGGTTAAAAGTTTACGAAGTTTAACAGCTTGGTAAGAAAAGAATCGTCAATTTCTTGAGTTTTTTAATAGTCCAGTACTATTCTACCGAGTTTTTTCTGAATGCCAGTCAAAAAATATTTTGAATCGGTTCAGGGATGCGGCAGAAATTGTCGAACTACGAAGTGCTTATTTTAGACAAATCCAACCTATTTTTCCGCCCACCTTAATATAATATAAAACGTACACTCATTAATGTTCAGAGAACTGTCATTGATTTGTATTCATTTCTTTCAGCCTACTTTAAAAAATTTAACAACAAATTTTTAAATCAATAGATTCTATGAGCATATCAAGCTGTAACTCCTAAACCAGACATCGCACAAAAAATTACAAGATATCAAAAATTTTGCTAAAAGACCACTCTTTGAAGTGACAGTATCAAAATGAGACAGTGGCGTAGCGCTAAAAAGTTCTGGAAGGATTTGATTCTAGGTGGGCCTAAAAAAAGGTCACCCCGTATAGCATATTTCATAATAATGCTGTAAAATCTTCAGCTTGGGGTAATTAGAAAGTGTACAAAATTTCAAATTGATATCTAATATATTTCAAAAGATATAGGAAAAAAACTTGAAAAAAGTTAAAACTTTAACGCCCTCTATCTCCTAAACTAAGCGAGACAAAGGGCATATGAATAGGAAGTTTTCTGCTCAAAAATATTTTTTCTTTAAGCCTGTGTAGTTTCGTCCCTTAAAACTGGGACACCCTGTATATCGCCTATTAAATTTTTCCGTAAAAACCTGAGACACCCTATATGTAGGTATATTAGCTAGGTATACCTACCTACCCATACTTTCTATGTTGTACATACATATATATTCGCACATTACTTAAATCTCGACTTAAATAAACCTATTTTGATATTAAGAAACTTTAAAAGTGTAAATTGTGAGTCGCGAGTTTGACAAAATAAATACTTAGAATTAATAAATAAATAGATAGGTATAATAATTATATAGGTACTCAATGAATAAAAGATCAAACTATATGAAATAATGAAGCCAAAAACTATAAAAATTTCACGAGATTTCAATAACTTTAGAAAATTTGTTATTTCTATAAAATTTAGAGGACGTCCCTGCAGGTTTGCCACACAAATTAATCTGTCGGCCGCCTTTGGTAAGGTAATAGAAACATTCTTTAGTTCTATATGCTATATCTATTTTTATTAACCAGTAAAATGCGATTTAGTAGCATCAGGCAGAATCACAAATGCACCAGAAATGATAGAGATCGTCATTCGTCAATTCTACAAAAACCGGCTAGGCGTCGTGGTGAAAGGACGAAAATGACGAAATAGGAGGTTTGCTGTGGCCTAAGCTTGTAAAATGGTAAAATTGATTATCAATAAGTACCATGCTTTGAACGAAGCTATTAATTTTCGAGGTTTTAGTGAACACAAATTAGGATGATTTAATCTGTTAAATAATAATATTGTGCTTGCATGATCGGTGACCACAATTCATAACAATATTGTTGTAATTAAAACCAAGATTCTGCGGTTTAAGCCCGATAAAATAAAGCGCCGTTAAAATAAATTTGCAATATTTTTCTGTAAATATTTTTAAAAAATCATTACAGATTATAGGTAATTAAAAACAAAAAAAAAAATATTACCAGAAATAAAAATAACTCACCTGTGAAGTCTCCGCATTTGCTGGAGATTTAAAAATTTTAACTGGTTGTGTCATAATTCCACTTATGGGTTTTCCTGAAGATTGGACCAGCTTGATCATTTGTGGCTGGCCTAAATTTAAATAGAATATACATAATTAGTTACTTTTAACCTTTTAAATTGGTAAATAATCCAGATTCTTAGATTTGTGAAACCCATGCAATTCGTAACTTAGACACGCAATAAAAACAAAAGTAATGATTAAAGCAAGTTATTTGCAATCGTGTATAAACATTAAACAATTTAGATATTAAGGGGACCATAAACCTTTTATAAATAAAATAATTATACCACCCCCTGTGATTATGGTATACTCTAAAGCATGCTATCATACAGCAATTTTCAAAAATTACCGTTGGATCCTTGTATCACCCAGTTCGTTGTATTAGGTTGTTGAGTCATCTTTGACACCTTCACAATACACTCAACTCAAAATTGTCTTAAAAACCAATCGAAAACTCCTAGTTTTTTGTTAAATCCTAAGCACACCATTCGCACTAGACATCCGTTCATCAAAATGGCGACTTTAGTAAGACAACATTTCAGCGCTTAGTACATGAAAACCGTTGCAATAAAATTTTATTAGATTAGCTCACTTGATTAAACAATTAATGCACTTTCATATTTAACAAAAACTATTTAATTTGAGATTATTATGACACGTACACGGGTTTCTAAAGACGTGCTATTTCGTGCCGATACATCTCAGATGAGCTTGGCGGCGGGCACAAAGTCTAGCTGCTGATTGGTAGAGTCCCCTCACGTGGGATACGCTGGCACTAGTTCCATGAACTCCCACTAGTTTTCGAACAACTTTAATGTTTGGCGCCCTTTTGGTGGCGCTACTTGTCAACACATTACCAAGGGAGCAGAACTTGACAACTTGTCATTTGATTCACCGAAGGAAAGGTTGTGCTCCGAAATATGTTGCACATACACGAATTGACAAAACTCCGAATTTACAACAGATCCGGATCAAGCCCAGTTTTCAGAAATAATACACTTCTATTTTTGTTTAGAAGTTCCCAATTTAAGTTTCTGCAAAATGTACCACCATATTCTAATAGTTAACTGTCTTTGTTTATTTTTGAATATGGTGTACCTACTTACCTATATTATGGTTTGAAAATATATTGAATATAATTCTAAACTTGTTTCGTTAATTCGTTTCAAAACTTGCTGATTGAAGCCTTCAAATAGACTGAAATGGAATATCCACTTTTTTACATGCGTTTATATAAAAGTCACATCTAGCAAATTTTCATAACCGAATAACCGTCGAAAAATCGTGGAATTTCGTGCACCATTTGCATTCATAATAATTAAATGTTACACATTACACATTAAAATAGTAATACCTAAATAGTAATAAATAAAAAATAAATAGTACCTATACCTATATCCATTATCCAGTGCTAAAATTATTTAATTTATTTCAAATAAATAATATAAATATCTTCCCAGATTTTTTTATTCCAACTCAGGTAGATGGTGAGAAATGTTGCGGTTAAGAAAGTGTCATTTCTATGGGTTGTGTTGTGGTAGTAAAAAGTAAAACAAACCCTTAAAAATGGATGCTGCTAAGGCAACTTTAGTACCCGATAATGTATTGGAAGTAATATTTTCATTCTTAACACTACATGATTTAAGAAATTGTTCGTTAGTGTGTAAGAGGTGGTATAGTTTTTTAAATGACGAAAATAATGATGTTTGGAGGTTACATTGTATAAGAAAATTAGCAGAAGAAGCGCTTAAGTCCGATTTGTTATCGTCAGTACCCACGTATAAAGCAAAATTAAGGGCCTTTTATCATGCGTGGAACCCTAATGACTGTTCTAGAAATATTTATATAAAACCAAATGGTTTTACGTTACATAGAAATCCTGTAGCACAAAGTACTGATGCTTCAAGGGGTAAAATAGGGTTTCGACATGGAAGGCATGCATGGGAAGTGATATGGGAGGGGCCCTTGGGAACTGTAGCAGTTATAGGAATTGCCACCAAAGATGCTCCTTTACAGTGTCATGGTTACGTAGCTTTATTAGGATCAGATGATCAAAGCTGGGGGTGGAATTTGGTGGATAATCATTTACTACATAATGGGGATGCTCAAGGAAATTATCCGTTACTCAATAATGCCCCTAAATATCAGGTAAATACCACTCTTACTGACTTGGATTTATTGGGACAGTAAACGGGTGTTGTTGAAAAAATTCGAGAACAATCTTTTGTAAGAAAGGCATAAGTTATAATAGAATCGTTCCTTAAAATGAATTTAAACTTGCTAAAAAGATACATTCGACTGTTACTTGTCATTCATTGTCTGTGTGTACTCGCTACAGTTGTCAAAAGTAATATAGTTTTTTGTTAAGGATTGCTAAGCAATAAATTACCTACCTTCAAATAAACAAATATGTGCAGCGGGAGATTTACTTCAATGAATTTAACATTATTGTTTTTTTTTAAAGACTAAAAACCTCGCTAAAAACAGTAAATAAAAAAACTGGACAAAGATAAGATTATCATTAATAATTCATTTTCAAAATGTATTTAATCCCGACCTCTGAGACAAAATACCATTACTTAATGTGTAACGCCAGTATTTGCATGGTTTATATACAACACATGATTCGTAAATCATAATTAATATGAAGGTCTCAGTTTGTCAATATATAAAAGAAGATAAGAACATCGTCCAAGTATAAAATTTTATGTGGAATTATTTCAAAATCTCCATTGAAACATTCTGAGAAATATTCTATATATTACTCGATATAATATTTATTATATTCTTAACAGAAGAAGTAGAGTATTACTGACTTATGTTATAAGGCAAGTTATTTGATTTTGCTTTGGCTGTCAATAATGAGGTCAATAATGCACATCCCATTGTACAAGGTGTCTCACGAATACCTTCTATTAGCCGTTTCTAGAGAACTACATACATTGGAATTCTGAAAATTTGTATACGTTTACTTATAATATTCTATCAATTAAAAATATTTTTGTTGAGATGGGAGTTTCGATTCTACCGGAAGTTGACGTCAACTTGCTTATTTCAAATGAAATATACTATTTTTTATGTCATTTTTGGATTCTGCATCGAAATTTAGGCTCTTATAAGCATACCCTATCCTTAAACTGAAAAGTTTTCGAGATATTTCGACTTTTTCAAAAGTTTTGGGGAAAACATACTTAAACTTAATCAGTTCTAAAAATGTATTCAAATGTCGGCAATGTGCGAAATTTGTTGAGAGTTATACAGGGCGTCGAGAAAACTCCGGCCAATTGTGTCCAATTCAAAGGCCAATAACTCGCTTATTTTAAATAGAACACCCCGTGTTTTATGGTGCTATTCGATACAATATTTAATTCTCTTTCGATTGGTAGTAGCATTCCTTATACCTAGATCCCTCCGATTTTTTAGATATTTGATAATTATTACAAAGACGAATATAATTCGACGAGTAATTCGACACTTGGCAGGTTGGCTGTAGAAAAAACATTAACTGTCGTCTAATGTCATAACTTATTTAACAAACATAATTGTCCGTATTGCTTGTGATTCCCCGGTTACACGAATGATGATTTTTTCGAGGATTTTTTGAACTTAATTATTATTTACGAGGAGTGTAATCGAATTCTTAGCAGAACATGTTGTATATTGTCCCATCTTAATGAAAATATTTTTATTCAATACAACATTGTGAGAAACTCCTGTATACAAATTTTTAGAATTCCAGTATGCGTAGTTCTCTAGAAACGGCTAATAGAAGGTCTTCGTGATACGCCCTGTGTGTGGATGACTGAGTTATCATCAACATGAAATTTTATATCAGGGCTTCCGTTATTAACCAGAGAAACTAGGAGTCGACTTTGGTTGAAATTTATTAATCAGAAATGATAATGAAGGATAAAGATGAAGGGATTTATTAGGAATAATTCTAAATATATTTTTTAGTATAATTCTGTGTAATCATATACCTAATTAAAATTTTAGAGAAAATATGAAAAGAAAAAATACATTTGAAATAAACTTTGCAATAACTTTTGTTCTAACACTTCTTTAATTTTACAACCAAATGTTTTAAAAAGGGGTTAATACAATTTGTTTTAATCTTTAGAATTGTTTTTTAAATTTAAGTTATTTCTAAATTGCGCCTTTAAATAGATGATTAAAATTAAATGTTTTTTCAACAAAGCTGCAGTTTTTTTATTATTAATATAGAGTGTCCCTTTAATATTCTATATATTACTCGAATAAAACAGCACACAATGGCAACTCGCAAAATACTTGCTCTTCCCTATACAAACATAAAAATTGATTAACTGATTGAGCACCAATTAAGTGGCGGGCTAATGCAGTGTCAGCAGGTTAACTTTAGGTTAACCGTATTTTAGTATAGAAAGATCTAAGCTTTACATTTAATCTAAGGTAAAGTTTCAGAAAAGTGTAAGTTTACAAAAAATCAAGGGGAAAAAATCCAAATTTCTTAATGTATCTATTTTGAAAATCGATTTTTTTTCAAATATGCAAATATTTTACAAATATGTAGTTTAAAAGAATGTTTCTCGTAACGTAAATTTCAATCTTATTTTTTTTCTGCGTAACTTTTTTATCTCGTTTTTTATACTGTCATGTTAGTAGTAATGCTTTAAAGCAAGGCTGAATCCCATGCTCCATATATAAATATAAATTTCATTGGCTGCCCTGATTAATATGTAATATTATAATGTATGGAGGATGAGATGAAGTAGTACCTGTTCTCGAGTAGCTACTGCTGCCAAAATGAACATAAATAAGTAGCAGAAAAATATATGTATTGTACATATGTTTCTTGACAATATAAAATACAGATATTTGCGTCCTTATTGGTCAATTCAAATTTTAGAATATAATACCCAAAACCAGTGGCGGCTGGTGAAATTTTGGGTATATCATATCTTAGTATTGGAGCATGGGAACCAAAAAATATCTTGAGGCTTTACTATCAGATAAAGAAGTTTAAGAATAATTTAAATAAATGGATATAAAATGAAAATCACGAACAATATGACATATTATGGTGAGTCTCCACAGTGACAGTACGACTGTGAACTGTATGACTGCACATCAGCAAACCAATCATAAATAAGCCACTACACGACGTCGTCGAAGGTTGAACTGTAGACGACAACTGTGTGGCAGTTTAACGCTTTTTGTGTTTGACGTTTATTTGTTATGTTATGAATGGCGAGCAGTTGTATATAATAAATAATAAATTCATTATCCTCAATCATAATGACTCTTGAAACAATTAAACACATATTACTACTATTACTATTATGAATTATGGAGGTTATGCTGATAGTAAAAGAGAGTAAGTAAAACGTGTCGTGACGACGACGTCATCTGTAGTATGGAGACAAGTACTTGCTAAATAAAAGTGTAATTATTTGTACAGTTAAAACGTCAACGTTGCACTGTCACTGTGGAGACTCACCATTATAAGTAACTTAAAATAAAAATGCAAAATATTATGGAGATCAAAACTCGTTTAATGGATACTTTATAACAATAACTGAATTAAACATTAACTGTTGTATACCAATTTAAAATATATTTTACTTTAAGAGATTTTTTTTAGGTTGGAGAAAGAATTAGAGTCATATTAGATTGTGATGACAATACTTTGTCATTTGAGAAGAATTATGAATTTTTAGGAGTAGCTTTTCGAGGTAAGTTTAAATATTTGGATATTTCTTAAGTTGATAACTCAGTTGATAACTTACCAACTGTGAATAGGTAATTAATTTGCATTATACTCTTTATCAAAAAGAAATGTACATTGCATTTGTGAACACATTTCTAAAATCATAATGTCAGCAGTAGTGTAACAATTTTTAATTTTTATTGTATTAGCCATGATTAAAAAGTTCCTTGGTCCTTCAAGAATTGCAAAAGGAAACAAAGAATGCAGAAATAAATCTAGTAAAACAACTAAACTTGATAAGAAGTTTTAGATCTAATCTGGAGTTAATTTGGTGTAAAAAAATTAACAGGAAGGTCCTCTAAACTTTTTCTTAGTAAAAAATTAAAGAAATAAATTGTGGTATAAAACTTAAAACATGATATACTTATATATTGTATACCTGTCTTCTAAAAAACGGCCCAAGCCATAACTCAGTGAATATTTAATTTATTATTTTTTTTAATTTGAATTTGAATATAACTTGTGTAAACGAATAGTGGGCCACCCCTGTAACTTTTTCGTTTTTAAAGATAAAATTTTGTATAGTGAAATTAGATAAGATTTCCAACTTTATGAGACCTATCCCCCATATTTGTCAATTCCGGTTTCACCGGAAATGGCCCCAATAGTCGTTTCTAAATGGACCACCATGTATGTTTTTACATTTTTTAAATAAAGATCACATTTTGGATACATTTATACTATTTTGAACAATTTATACATATTGAACAATTGTTAAATTAGAGATTGGAATAAATAATTTATTAACCTATTGTAGTACTGTATTTATTTTTAGGATTATTTACGGTGTAACCGGAAGTGACAAATATGTCAGATAGGTCTCCATAGGAGACAGAATGGGCCTCTGGCTCATTCTTGTTGCATATCATAAAATATTAACACAAATATACAGGGTTGATCAAAATTTAATTGAAGTTAGATATAAATCTAATAATAATTTTAATGATTTGTTATTGTAGTTATTCTTGTCTTTTATTAATTTTAATCAATGATCTTATATCCTATTATTTTTAAAATGTTATGTAATGTTTTTTTACCATACTTGTTGACCTATGTAAGTACTTGTTTCTGTACATGTAACATCAATAAATGATTATTATTATTATTATTATTATTAATCATAAATTTCTTAAGAAAAATTGTCATTCCTGCCGGTAACGATTATACATTACGGAACTTTTGGTACCATTTAATCCCTACTAAATAGAGCTTTCTGAACAGTGGCAGATTACCTACAAGGCTATATTAGCCCAGGAAAATTAAGTTTCAACCCTTAACAAATTCCTTGCAAGCTAATTTTTGGCGGAAAGTGTTCATTTGATGTCTCTTATTAATAAACGAAAAGTCTCTAGAGATCTGACTGGAGCTTCATTTTGATCTAGTCAAAAAGGTCGATAGTGACCGAATTCATACCGTGACGCGTAATAAATATTTTGAGAAGCGATTAAAATCCACTTTAACACTTGAAGAATTAATATTTAAAAGAAAATATTTAAAGAGGTGTATTAAATATATAATATAATCTTTAAAAATAATGTACAGGGTGATTGGATATAAATGCCACCCCCCCTTAACTCCCTTATTTTTGAATTTAGAAAAAAAAGTTTCAAATAAAAATTGTACAAGCTAATCTGAAGTTTTTAAGGGTGCTACACAAATTTATACAGGGTGTTCGAAGAAAGCGTGACCGACCAATGTTATGTTTTTTTATTGGAACACCCTGTATATTATTGGATTTTCTAAATCTACGACTTATTGCGCTTCCGGCGATATAAATATGTTGTATACTGAATCCAATCCTTTACACGATATATTGTTATAAATGAGCCATAAGTAAAATTAAGTTAGCCATGAAAAAATAACAACGATTGTGCATAATTTCTTGTCAGTGCAATGTGTGCTATATTAAGTTGAAAATGGGCTTGTCTGACGAAAAGGAACGAAAAATTTATGAAATTTATGTAAAGAGCTGATACAACATGCACGAAACTCAGCGTGAGTATGCCAACTTATGGCTCATTTATAGCAATATATCTTGGAAAGGATTGGACCGTCTCATTAAATCTGTCAAATAACTGCGTCAATGAAAATTGACAGTTATCCTCATATTCCAACGCCTGGCAAAATTTCAAGAAGGCTTCATGTTTTAAAGCATCGGGAGGCCTTCCGGCGGGATCATGTACTACGACTTCTTTTAAACCCGTCAAGCAACGATTGTGATAGCGGGCTTCGGCAGCAACCAAATCATACTCACCTTCGACTCTTAATAGAACTAATCTGCCCTTTTCGTCATTGCGAATTCTAGCAGCGATAACCAAACTGTCTTTAATTTCGATTGTATGAATAACGCGAATATCCTCACGCCTATTTTTTGGTTTCTTCTTTACTTTAATCACATCGGCTGTTCCGGCACATATAACACATTTTTTCTTAAAATCGAAGTTAGGAACCTGGGAACGTAGCAATGGTTTTTCTACTGAGGCACGAGACAGATCGATTTTTTCAGCTTCCCTAACTTTTTGTATTTTCTTCAAATTGGAAGGTAATGTGTATCCCTTTCGACAATCGGTATGGAGGATCAGGGGATTCTAAAGATGCTGCTAATCCATCTTCTCTGATTTTACTTGCAACAAGAATGGTATCAAGGCCCCGTTTTATTGTGGTCGTGTTTTTAATTGCAAGTGGTTGGTTGCATAGCAAACAGTTCTCCATTATTTTATTGGGTCTAACCTACAAATGGAAAACCTGGAAAATTAAAAACGCCCTACTTCCAAATATTTATACACCAAAACCACTTCGCAGCCTTTCTTACTACTCACGTTTTCGTTTTATTTATTATTAACATTAAACTTACCAGAATTATAGAATGAAATTAGGTCCTTAATCTTTTAGTGCTGCTGCATAACCAATAAAATTCTCAATAACAGTCAATAACATCACATAGATAACACACAAATAATGCACTTCGACCACCACAGTTGGAAAATGTGAAACAACCTGTTAGAACGCGATTGCTAATTCTCAATA